>VXBW01006791.1:1261468-1275059 GCA_013400375.1 Thinocorus orbignyianus
GGGCCGGGGCGGCCGCCATGGGCCGGGCAGGGGGAAGGTGCCTGAGGGGCCGCTGAGGAGACGCTCAGGGCGGGTCATGGCGCTGGGGTGTCCCCGGGGAGGTGCGGCGTTGGCCCCGGCGATGTAAGTGTCCGTCTGGAGCGGGGAAGGGGCGTTTGTCGCCGGAGTGGGGAGCGGTGGTGGTGAAGGAGCTTCCAGAAGCTGGGGTGGCCTTCTGCCCTCTGAGGGGCTGAGGTAGCCCCTCATGGAGGCTGCCAGCCCCTCTGAGGTAACCTTGGTCCCTCCTGGGGTCACTCTGCCAAGTCGTGGCCTTCAGTGGCAGCGCCAGAGCAGAAGCCGGGAGATAGCCTGGAGTGAGACCCTCTTTGCCCAGGATTTGGGGTCACGGAATCACAGAATGGTCAGAGTTGGAAGGGATCTTAAAGATCATCCGGTTCCAACCCCCTGCCCTGGGCAGGGACACCTCCCACCAGAGCAGGTTACTCCAAGCCCCATCCAGAGTGGTCTTGAACCCCTCCAGGGATGGAGCAGCCACAGCTTCCCTGGGCAACCTGTTCCAGTGCCTCACCACCCTCACACCAAAGAATTTCTTCCTAATATCTCATCTAAATCTCCCCTCTTCTAATTTAAAACCATTTCCCCTTGTCCTGTCATTCCACTCCTTGACAGAGTCCCTCTCCAGCTCTCCTGTAGGCTCATTGAGTACAACCTTGAACTCCTCTCTCCTTCCCCAGCCAGAAGCTGCTGCGCTGGGTCCTCTTCATTGCTTTCGCTCAGCCCAACCTGTGAAGCCTCCATCCAAAATACATTGAGATTGGACCAGATGATTAAGTGTACCAAGAATCTCAGGTTTGGAGGGTTTTTTTTTTGAGCCCAGTGACAACCTGGAGAAGCAGTACTCAAGATTAGAATTAATTACCACGGTGACTTTTGAAATACATAATGATGACGGGCTATCTAATTAACTCCCCTGTGTTCCTTGGCAGCTGTTGGCAGCTTGCAGGCAGGTGTCTCCACACCACGGCAGGGTTTCTGAGGAAAACTGGGGCTGAGCAGTTGTGGCTGGAGCGGCAGTTGAAGGATCCTTTCGTCAAGGCGGCCAAGAAGGAGCATTACCGTTGCCGAAGTGCCTTCAAATTACTGGAGATCGATGACAAGCTTCGAATTCTTCGTCCAGGACTTGCTGTTCTTGACTGTGGAGCAGCACCTGGGGCTTGGAGCCAGGTTGCTGTAGAGAGGGTCAACGCCTTAGGTACCGGTAAGTGGATGTTTTTGGGAGGCAAGATGGGGATGGTCCTCTTCTTGAAGAGTGTGAGAAAACTCTTGGTGGGGGTGTGGGGAAGGGACGTGGGCACTGGCAAACGCCAGTCACTAGTGGAAGCATGAAGATGTGTGTCTTCATAGACAGTGGAAATCTTCAAACAGCCCAGAGGAATCATGTTTGTGAAGTAAAAACTTACTGTGAGGTGCTACTGTAGGTGTAAAACAAAAAGTGTTTGGGTTAGCTGTGTTGCCTGGGGGATCCCTTCATCCAGTTCTGAAATTCCTGTGGCCTCCAGCAAGTAACCTGGCTCATCCATTGTTTGCTTTTTTTCTTTTATTATTTCCCATCTGTGAAAAATGATGGTAATCACCGTGTGCTGTTCGTGTGTTATAAACCATTAATATTTACAAGATAAGATGTTATTATCTGCGCTGCTGTCCAGGGTTTCTGGACTGCCAGAAAAAAAACAGAAAACATGAAAAATATCCTTTGCTTATCTGAAGTAAGTGAGTTTTCATGTCTTGGATGGATTGGATTGTAGCAAACCATCCATCTGGATGTGGTCTGAGGAGCCCAGACAAGGCAGTGATAAGGTTTTTGTTGATTGACTTTCCTGGAGCTGGTGTGTGTGTGGGTTATTTGCCTCCCTGATGAGTGTTTAGCCTATCCTTCATCCTTACAATCTAGATCCTGCTCTCCCCACTGGCTTTGTCCTTGGCGTTGACCTCCTGCGGATCTCTCCTCTGGAAGGAGCAGTGTTCCTGTCTCAGGCTGACGTGGCTGATCCCAGCACGCTGAAGATGATCCAGAACCTGCTTCCCGCGGAGAAGGTGGATGTTATCCTGAGTGACATGGCCCCGAATGCCACAGGCATCAAAGAACTGGATCATCAGAAGCTGATCAATCTGTGTTTAACCCTTCTGGATCTGTCCAAAAGCATTTTAAAGCCAAAAGGGACGATGCTGTGTAAGTTCTGGGATGGGCAGGACTCTCGTCTTCTGCAAAACAGACTGAAGGAGCAGTTCCAAGACGTGAGGACGATAAAGCCTCAGGCCAGCCGGAAGGATTCGGCCGAATCTTATTATTTGGCAAGGCTGTACAAAGGGAAATGAGGGCTGAGAAGAGCGGGTTGTCGATTGAGGTGTTGGGATGTTGATGGGAAAGCTGAATTGGGTGTGTGTTGAGACCCTTAGCTTGAACTATGACGATGTTGAGAACCACCTGGGAGAATCCAGCATGATTCTTTCCAACTGTATCACGCTTTTCAAACACAAAAATAAACCAGGGTGGTGTCCCACCAAGTTTATCCACTAATTACACAGGTGGAGACATCCAATCCAGCTCCTCACCAGTAGAGAAAACAGTGAGGGATGGAGAGGAGTGATCTGAAAGGCAACCTCGGGGGCTGGCATGATGGAAACGAGAATAAAACAGTGATTATGTGAGATTTAACCTGTGCTGGAAAATCATTGCGCTGCCAGGGTTGTCCTGTTTGAGACTGATCACGAGAGGGAACTGCGAGGGGACTCTGAGGCAACTTCTTGCCTCTTCACTCTTCTTAAAAGTTGCTGCAATTGATTAGTGGGTGGAAAAACACGTTTTTGTGCATGTCAGGACCCGCGGCGTCGCGTCCCGGCCGCATCGCAGCTGCTGGGGACACACGGATCCCGCTGGGGAATGTTCTTCCTGATGGCTCTGCCATGTCCTGTGGAGGCACAGGTGATATTTAGAATCATAGAATCATAGAATGGTCAGAGTTGGAAGGGACCTTAAAGATCAAGTTCCAACCCCCCTGCCATGGGCAGGGACACCTCTCCCTAGAGCAGGTTGCTCCAAGCCCCATCCAGCCTGGCCTTAAACACTTCCAGGGATGGGGCATCAACAGCTTCCCTGGGCAACCTGTTCCAGTGCCTCACCACCCTCACAGCAAAGAACTTCTTCCTAATATCTCATCTAAACCTCCCCTCTTCCAATTTAAAACCATTACCCCTCGTCCTGTCACTAGACTTCCTGACAAAGAGAAGTTCTTCCTGACAAAGAAGTTGCTGCTCTGTTGTCCTCATCAATCTGGTAAATGAGGTGGGGACAAAGTCATCACTACCAAGCAGATCACTTCCCTGACGTTTTGGGTTGTGATTTTTGGGGTGACCAATGGCGTTTCTTAGCTGTGCTGACAAGGTGTGTTCCTGGAGTGATGGAATTGCTGGAATTCATAGAATCACAGAATGGTTCGAGTTGGAAGGGACCTTAAAGATCATCCAGTTCCAACCCCCCTGCCCTGGGCAGGGACACCTCCCACCACACCAGGTTGCTCCAAGCCCCATCCAGCCTGGCCTTGAACCCCTCCAGGGATGGGGCAGCCACAGCTTCTCTGGGCAACCTGGGCCAGCGGTCTCACCACCTTGGAAGAGAATGTTCTAGGGAGACCTCAGAGCCCCGTTCGGGGCTTTTCGGGACTGGAAGGGACTCTAAGGTCTCCCAGGAGCTTCCTCTTCTCCAGGCTGAACCACCACAACTCTCTGGCCTTGAACCCCTCCAGGGATGGGGCAGCCACAGCATCTCTGGGCAACCTGTTCCAGGGTCTCACCACCCTCACACCAAAGAATTTCTTCCTAATATCTGTTTGCAAAAATAAATTTAGCCACCATCTTATCTGGAAATGACAACTTTCCCAATAAGCAGCCTGTGACACGAGTTAGGAGAGGGGCTGGCACTGCTGTCTGTGGTCCAGGGTTCCAGATCCTTAGAAACATCTCCTTTGGGATCACAGATTGATCGAATTTTAGCAGCTTTGAAGCCTCCCGCTGTGGATCTCCCACTGCATGCAGCTGCACTGTAGTTGGAGGGCTTGGCCTGAGCAGGCCGGTGGTGGCCCTGTCGCGGTGACACAGAGCGAAGGGGACACGGTGGGGGACACAGTTTTTGGAGGGGCGCGCTGCGGTGGAAGCGGAACATTACGGTAGGGGGGCGCGGTGGGGTTGCGCGCCTAGTCCTGTCGTTACGGTTGCGGGTGCGGCTGTTCTCGCGAGAGTTTCGGGCCGAGTTCTCGCGAGATCGCGGCGGCGGGGCGAGGAGGGAGATCCAAGCGGCGGGAGGGCGGTGAGTGCTTGAGGGCGCCGGGGCTAAGGGGGCTGAGGAGGTCGCCGGTTCCTCTCGGTTCGGTCTGCCACTGTGGGGACGGGAGAATAGAGAATGGGGAATGGAGAATGGAGGCCACGCCAGATGGGCTGCCCCTTACAGCGCCCGGAGGCCGCCCGCCGCCCCCGAGGCGGGTCAGGGCTGCGGTTTGAGGGGGCTCAGTGAGGGCCTGAGGCGGCCCGGCCGCTGGGTGAGGGCAGGAGGGGCTGTGGCGATGGGCTCCCGCCGTGGGGAGAGGTCTAGGGGTCTGCTTAGAGCTGTTTTTCATCTCAAACCGGGTTTGCGGCGGCACAGAGACCTGTTGGTGGTGGTGCCTTGAGTTTACTCGCAGGTGGTGCTCTAGTACTTTGAATAAACGTTCTTTCTTGGGCTTCTGACTGCGTTCTTCTGTTCTTTTTCCAGGAAGTTCACCGCAAATCTGTGTTAGTAGTACAAGCCTGGGTGTGTGAATATTGTGGGTTGGCTTTCCTGGTCCTCAACCTTCTCTGGGGCGCCGTGGGCCTTCCGCACTGGAGGGACTCTCTTGAGGCTCCCTGGAGTCTCCTGGGAAACCTCGCTGAGCTTCAGGCTTGATTTGTCTTTGGCCTTTTAGTTAGTACCTTTCCCAGTTTGAAGGAAGAATTGCAAAAACTTTTATGTGAATGAGGAGAAACGCTTTTACTTATAGAAGTGATCTCTGAACTTGGGATGTCTCACTGCTGGAGGTTAGGTTTGGGAACCATAATCAAGGTGTGTTGAAGGTAGGGTTTGCTGCTGATGATGGGGGGAGAATTAGTTCTCCCCCCATTTTCAGACTCAAATGATTGGAGGAAGAGTGATAAGTTCTGTTAGTGTTATGTGCTGTGGATCTTCATGTCCTACAACCTTGTATCCCAGAATCTATCTTGGTTATGTAGGAAAGGAGAAGTCAATTTCATGTAAGTTACAACAGCTCTTTGTACTCCTATGGGCTGAGGTTCAGAGAAGGATGTATTTAAGGAAATCATTTCAGGTAGAAGACTCAGGGCAGAGCAGGCTCTGCTGCATCAGTCTCTCATTTCGGAGACCTACAACTTCAGCTTTGATTGGGTAGTGGTTTTTTTTTGGTTCAAGTTGATCCCAGCAAAGACTATCAGGTTGGGGTTTGTACCCTTTAAATTGGAAGACCTTGCATTTAGCATCTCCTCAGGGTGGTGATGTATCTACCTCTCTATCAAAGCAGCCAGTATACCATAGGTTTCTCTGAGTGTGTTGCTGATGACTTTCTGTGTATTTCCAGAGCCATGGAGGACTTGGAAAATAATACCACTGTCTTCTCCACCCTGAGATCCCTCAACAACTTCATTTCACAGCGTATGGAGGGGGTGTCTGGACTGGCCACACCGGGGTCCTCTCAAGACTCCTTGCAGATTCAGTACCAGCAGAGGATGCAGGTGAGGTGTCCTCAGCTTGGTGGTGCCTGCAGTACTGCCTCAGTGTGGTTGGAGACTCCTTTTGATTCCAGGAATCGGGACTGATTTAATTAAGATCTGACTGTTCTTTCTGAAACTGTTATTCACATAAGCTCCATAATGGAAGCTTGCTTTTGGTCAACATTCTAGAATCTTTATTTTTTTTTCTTTTTTTTTTTTTTAGTGTCAGACGTATTCAGATGTATTTATTTCTGTTTTGTAAAACTTTAAGAAAGGTCCTTTGAATTTCTTCCCTGCTTGTTATATCTGTCCAGCAGCTCAGGAAATGAAATTGCAAGTTGTTTTCATATTGCTGAACAAAGGTGCTTTATATCTGTTAATATTTTTTCTAACAAGAAATTTGTTACCATTTTTATTTTTACAATCTTCCTCAAAGTTTCTTTGCCTGGATACATACAGGAGCCTTGCATTGTGCTGTGGCTTTGATGTGCTAAACAGTTGGGCTTTCTCATCTGCTTCTGTTCATATCCATGTGGGTTTTTTGACTTTTTTTCCTGCAGGTTGACTTATGCTCATAAAGTAAGCTGACATCTTGGATCATAAGGGCTGTTTATTAGCCTAGAATGAAGTTTCTATATCTTAATATAATTTCTGTTTCAGTCTCTAGGTGTAACATAAGCTGACTTTCTTTTTAATGGAAATTTGCTTTGTGTTTGGAATGTTGACAGTTTTATTTTCTGTCTGTGGTATATCTCTGGTCTCAGAGATGGTCAGAGGAGGCACTCTCTGGTTAGAACATTCGTTAGCAATGTGTTGAATGTACTTACTTAGAGGTGAGGTATTCTGTTAATATCTGTGCTCTAATTTGAATGAAAAAACGAAGCATATTGTAGCAGAGAGTAGAAAAACATGTTATTTTGCTCAGCAGTTAAATTTCAAGGGGAGCACGATCTCTGCTTCTTGGTTGGCTGCTATTAGGGAGTTCATAATTGATCTTATTTCAGACAGAGAAGTACATTTAGTCAGAGTACCCCTAGAGATTGAATGAGAAATTCTGAATGAAGAGTTTGAAATTCACATCTTCTCAAGTAGCGTCAATTTCACGTGGGTTTCTGAGTGTGGTGTTGAACTCCATTTCCACATGTGCAGCTGGTGTGAGAGGTACCACAAACGTGCTGGTAGTTTCCTAGTAATTTGTAAAATGGCATGTGAGTGTCAGCTGAATAGTGAAGGGTGGGAGATAATGATCTTATTGCTGTGCTGTTAATGGTGTGTGATGTTCTTTTTCACACGTGAACCCGCCAGTTGGAAGAACAAGCTGGGCAGATCCACTCCAAATCCCAGCTCCTGCAGGTGGAACGAGAGAAGATGCAGATGGAGCTTAGCCACAAACGAGCTCGCATTGAGCTGGAGAAGGCAGCTAATACCAATGCCAGGAACTACGAGGTAAGTGTTGCAGCTATAGATGGCTTGGTATTGTGGGACATACATAGTGCATCTGTGTTGGGGTTTTAGTTTGGATCAGGGATGTGCTCTGGACTTCCCGGGTTTGCAGTTGTGTCTCAGAATGTGTGTAGTCAAATTTTTTGGAATGAAACTGAACTGAAAGGTGTAATCTAGCAAGCTGGTGAGGGGTGTAGAAAGCAAGTCAAAAGAGGAGCGGCTGAGGGAAGTGGGAATGTTTAGTTTGGAAAAGAGGAGGCTGAGGGGAGACCTCATTGTTCTCTACCGCTACCTGAAGGGAGGGGGTAGGGCAGTGGGTGTTGGCCTTTTCTCCCAAGGCAATAATGACAGGATCGGAGGAAATGCTCTGAAGTTGTGGCAGGGGAGGTTCAGATGAGATATTAGGAAGAATAACTTTACTGAGAGAGTGGTCAGGCACTGGAACGGCCTGCCCAGGGAGGTGGTGGAGTCACCATCCCTGGAGATATTCAAGAAACATATAGATGTGGCACTTGGGCATGCTCTAGTGGCTGAGATTGTAGGGGTTATTTGTGTGTATGGTTGGACTCGATGATCTCAGAGGTCCTTTCCAACCATGAAGACTCTGCGATTCTACAATCCAGAAGCAAACCTGGTGTTCTCCAGCTGCTAATGGACGCTGTCCTCAGAGCAAGACTTGATGGAATCTGTAATAAATGCTCCCTGCACCAGCTGTTTTGCTCCACAGATCCCCACACAGTGCACTGCAGTGACTCACTAACACACACCAGAGTGTGAAGGCCAAAGCCTCACTTGGCTGACAATCTGTTAACCTGATTCTGTGAGTTTAGCTCTGAAGTTCTCATGGGTAGCAATAACAAAAGGGATTTGTTGCTTTGTTTCCCTCGGAAGTGTTTAAGTGTTTTTCTCCCAGATGAATTCAAAACTTCTGCTGGCACAATTGTAAGCACTTAGTTTGTGTGGCTGTGATTAATTGGAATGGCAGCAGTGCCAACCCTGCACTGTCACACGAGAGCTTGCACTGATAAACCAGTGAGCCTCACTCACTCAGGGAATAATGACTTTTATTGGTTTCCAGTTTTATGGCTGCATATGTTTCCTTAACTGCATTATTGAAATAAGTAATAGATCTGTGGCTTTTGTAGCATAATAAAGGTCTTAGAGGCAGCTGATTATTTAGAAAGAAATATTAAAAAAAATAATAAGCACATTTTCTTGTATTTTACAAGGGTGCAGGGTGACTGATTTAGTGTGTGGTTGTGAAATAGTGAGTCAGGGACTAAATTCCTCGTTGCTCTGAAGTCGGGTGACATGGGATTAAGCCTCAAAGAGTTCAAACTGAAATGTAGCTGAGTCAGTCACAGAAACCCTTGAAATACTGGAACAAAAAAAGGAGCAGCACTAATCCAGCACACTCTGGTAATTGCCCTGCTCAGATTCTGAGGTTTTTTTGGGTCATGTGGATAAAGGTTTTCAGGAACCTCACGTTGCTTTGCATAATCCTTGCTTACTATGTAAATCCAGGTCTCGATTTGCTTTGATTAGCAAAGGAATTCACTACATGTTTTTTCAATAAGCATTAATCAATTTGTGGTAGGACTAAACTGAAATGGGGTATGAAAGGTTGTCAGAGTGTAAAACTATTTATTGTATTTGTTGATAATACTGTGCATTTAAACCCCATTTCTTTTTTATTAAATAGTGTCATGCAATCTCTACAAGCTGCAGGGGCAAGTTTGTCTTATTAACCCAGCTATTGAGGTCTGAGTTTCTGGAAGTCAGTTTGCTATGCATGGGTCAGCTGGACCCATGCATTTAGATTGGAGCATTGAGTGTTTTCATCTCTGAACCACTGGAGAGTGTGTGGTGGAGCCTGTGAAGCCATGGCTGTTTTCTCATATTCCTGTCACAGTCTAAGAGATTTGGAAGACTCTGCCTCTTAGTTTTCTGGTTCCGTTGCCCTGGGTAGTTCCTTGCCATTGAGTTGCTGCTGGTAAGATGTTTTTGCCCTTGCCAGTGCGGAGGTTAAAGCTATGGTCTGAGCACCATTTCTTCATGCTGATGCCTTGGTGACCCCAGTAATGAGAGATGGGGACAGTAGAAATGGAAACAGCTTCACTTCTGTGCTACTTCCTTCTTACTTCTCTTTGCATTTTGTTTTCCTTTGCAAGCGAGAGGCTGACCGTAACCAGGAGCTGCTCACACGCATAAAGCAGTATCAGGAAAGGGAAGCAGAAGCTGAAAATAAGCTGAAAGAACAAGTGGAGATGAACAAGTCCTATAAGAAGAGCATGGAGACAATGAGTAAGAAGCTGCAAGAGAAGGAGAGCAAATTAGCTGAAGCTAATGAAGTAAGAGCACAGTGATTTTTTTAATCCATTCATAGCTTCAGGTGACTTTGCAGTTCTTGTGAACTGGAGATTCCCTTTTGGATTAAAAGCAGTGAAACAGTGATGGCACGTGAGAGAAACTAAACGCACCTGTGAAATAAGTGCAGTAGTTCTATTTCTTTGTTCTTATTTCTGTATCCATCAGTATCAGGATGAGAACTCTACATGTCTCTCTGTCTAGAGAGTACCCTACATATGTAAAGTTTTGAGATTTTTCTCTTTTTCCCTGTTAAAGGGAGCTGAGTAATGGCCGTTTGAAACACACCTGTGAGCTTTGCTTTAGAGTTAAGATATTTAGAACAGAATTTCCCAGACACTTTCAATTTTGAAACCCAAACAAAATATATTTGGAATGGTTTTGGGATACTTTTTTTACTTTTATATATATATACACTTGTGTTTTATCATCAACTGGCTTTGAAGCTTGGTGTTTTTCATGCCAGTTTGAGGTCACCTGCTTAATAAGTAATAGAAATGACAATTTGGGTGACAGATGAAAGTAACCAAATGATTTTCTCTTGCCTTTTTTTCTGTGGTGAGTTACCAGGTCTGAAAGTTTGCAGGAGTGTGGGATTGTTCCTAGGTTTTGTGTTTGTACTTCATTGGATAATGTCTCTCCCCATCCATAATGTCCAGCCTGGAGACTCACAGCCATGTGTGTTTATTCCTTTTTTTCCCATTAATTCAGACAATCACTGTATTAAAAGGGAAAATATCAGAGCTGCAGTGGAATATAATGAACCAGGAGATGCAGATGACAAGCCAAGATTCTCAGAAGCAGGAGCTGATGGAACAGCTGGATGTTCAACAGAAGTAAGCAGGGGATGAATGTCTGTAGGGAGAAAAAGGCAAACAAAACTTCACTCTTCTGCTGGTTTCATCACTCAAAACTTCCAACAGCGTTTGATTTCCGCTCTTCAAAGGGGTTCTTTGATCTGGATGTGCAGGTTATAACCGTTGTTGGAAACTAGCTCCAAGGTGCAATTTAATTGTACCTTGAGAAAAAAAACACAACAACTTGAGCTTAAAATCTCAGCGATGGCTCATGTTTGTGGTGGAGAGTGAACAGAAGGCATGTGGGTGGGAGCGGCTGATCTGAACTTTCTAGACTGAACAGAACAAAACTACCAACCCATAAATCATGGTTGAGGGGTAGTTGAAAGAGATGAGTATGTGGTTTTTTTTCATGCTTACTAAGTTCAGTTCTTCAATTTCAAAGTTTTGTTTACTGTGAGTAGTGTACATTTGTTGGTTTCAGAGATAAGGTGGCTTGGTTTTGGGGGGTATTCCTCACGCTGCATCTTTTTAGTATAAATTGATGGGCTTGTCTCTGAATTAGAGGGAGATGGTATGAATGTGAAACTGCTTTAGAGTCAATCTTTTGTAATAGTACCATGTACCTTCTTAGTGCTGTTTGAAAATGTTGGTTGGTTCTGTTGTGTGATTCCTGGGTGCTAAATGCCTCTTGTGTCTACATCTGATAGAAAATGGCAAGAGGCAAGTCAGCAAATCCAGACGTTGCAAGCAAGCCAATCTCTACTGGCAGAATATGAACAGAAGATTAAGGTGAGAAACTTTGTGGCCTATATAAAGCTTTAGTTTTCCTTCCGTGGAAGAACAGAACAGTGTTGTTTGTGGTTTTGTGGTTGGTTTTGTGGTTGGTTTTGTGGTTGGTTTTGTGGTTGGTTTTGTGGTTGGTTTTGTGGTTGGTTGGTTTTTTGGTTTTGTGGTTGGTTNTTGGTTTTGTGGTTGGTTTTGTGGTTGGTTTTGTGGTTGGTTTTGTGGTTGGTTTTGTGGTTGGTTTTGTGGTTGGTTTTGTGGTTGGTTTTGTGGTTGGTTGGTTTAGTTTTTTTAAAATTATTACAGAAATAAAAAGTTAGTTTGTAGAAGAATCTGATCTGCTGGCCAGCAAGAGCTTGAAGTTGGCTAAATTTGATTGGATGGACCAATGTTTTATGTCCTTTCAAATTAACATGTAGATGGGTGGGAATGTTTTTAGCTTCCTGGGAGAGGGAGATGTGGAGAGTTGCTTTGGTTTGAGCAGGTGCTGAGGGTGGTGGTTGCTGTAAAGCAAAGGTACATCCAACCTCATTGCCAGGTCTGTGATTGCACAGGAGACTTCCTCTGGTGAAGAGAAAGGTTGGGAAAAGGGATATCAGACTGTGATACAGCTCTAAATAAACATTCTGTTTTTTTGAGAGGAAGAAAAAGAGCAACATTTACCGTAATGCTGAAATTGTCGTGTTTCTTTCAATTTCTAATTCCAGTGCCCCTCTCTACACTTCACTGATGGAGGGATAGAGGACAGGGAAATCACAGATTTGGTTTAGTCAATAGATGAAGGACCTTTTTAAAGATTAGCAGAGATCTTCTTTTTGTTATGAATTGAGGGTAAATAGGTGTGGAGAAGAGGCCAGCCCAGGTGTTGCAGCTGGCACAAGAATCTTCCTCACTTTGAGCAATGGATTGGACCAGACAACCTGCTGAGCTCCTTTCCAGCTTCATTTGAGTCATTGATTTGAGCTTTAAAAGTACAGTAGAGAAGTAGCTCTTAGCAGTTCCACATTAGTGATTTCTGCCCTTTTGTCATCCCATGTTTTCCAGGATCTGGAACAGAAGATCTCCCAGCAGGAACATGATGCTGCAATTGTCAAGAACATGAAGGCAGAGCTGGCCCGCTTCCCAAAAATGGAGCGGGAATTGCGCCAACTCAGAGAGGAAAATGCCTACTTCAGGTGTGTCCTGGTTTCCAGCNCTCCGTTGTTGAGAGGGTTATTTTGTGTTCTTCTCTACCTGCTACATTTGCAGTACAGGCGCTTTCAAATCCCTGTATTTGGCTTCCATATGGGAAACTTTAGGAGGAATTTTAAACATTTCATATAGATTCTGCCTGTGAGTTGAGCAGGGTTGTGATGGTTACTAGGTGAGAGGATTTGACAAGATCTGGGTAATTTTCCTGCACACAGCAAGGGCGTATTGATTGTTCTGCATGGGGATATATGTTAGAACAACATTCAGTGTTTAAAGATAGTGATGAACTCTCTACAGGTTTGGGAAAGAAATCCCTGTGGAGAGAAGAGGCAGCTGAACATCTCTCTAATAACTGGTTTTGCATCGTTATTGTTATCACTGTTTTAAAGGCCAGTTGTTTCAGCACAGTGTTTGGAAGGCTTTTGTTTACCATTCTGAAGCTCTCTGATAATAGCCCTTGGTGGAGCAGGCTTTCTGGGTTCCTGAAGTGACAATTAATTTGAAAAATGAAATTCCTATGTACTATGAAATAACTTCCCTTAGAGAGATACATATTTTTTTTTTCTTTAAAGTAAACTTTATTTCCATCTTTTGGTGCATCTTAAAACACCTGAATTACATGAGTGATCTTGCCAGCTTTTTTGTCTTCTAAAATGAGATAATTTTCCTTGGCTTTGTTCTTGTTAGTATTTCACTATCATTTGAAATTCTTTATCTTGCAATCTTTTCCCATGCTTGGTTTGGGGTTTTTTTTGTGCATAGAAACACGGTATCAACAGGTTAGATGTTTTTTTTCAATAAAGTTTTATCTCACCCCTGCACACCTCTGTTGAAGTAGAAGCAAGCAGCCTTAACGCTTGCTCAGTCACCCCAGAGCACTCAAAACCCACTTGCTGTGTTCCATCCCTGCACTCAGCCTGCCTGAAGACCAGAGTCAGGACTCTCTTGCTGCTCTTCATGCTGTTTTGCCAATCAGTAAAGCAGCTACAAAACTTCAGGTTGTTGGGACGTAATTAGGATGACACTTGGAGTAGAAAAAAATCAGCTCAGTAAATCTGCATGTGCTTGTGGCAGTGGATTTGTGGTGAGGGTTAGAGAAGTGAGTCAGCTGAATGTCACAATGTCTGCGCTTGTGAGACCCCACCTGGAGTCCTGTGTCCAGCTCTGGAGTCCTCAACATAGAAGGGACATGGAACTGTTGGAACAGGTCCAGC
>VXBW01006791.1:1275082-1313721 GCA_013400375.1 Thinocorus orbignyianus
TGTCATTTGATTCCCTTAAAATTCTGTGAGTATCTGGAAGCTTGTGAGAGGGAGCTCAGTTGTGTGGGTCTTTAATCACTGTCTTGCTCTCCACCACAGGGAAATGAAAGAAAACAGCGGGTTGCTTAAAGAGGAGGTAGAAGGTCTCCAAAGGAAACTGGAACGCTATGAGAAAGTACAAGCACAGCTCGTGTCTGTGGAGTTGGAAAATGAGGTGAGGAGCTGGGAACATTTGGTGAATGAGCAGAATAGGGGTGTGTACTTTTTAAGGCTCTTCCTGTATCAGTTTAATAGAGATATGATACCTGTTTAATTAATGGTTTTGAACTAGGTGTCCTCAAACTTAAATGCCAGTGTGAGGGGAGCTGTGGCAATGAAGTTGAAGGCACAGGGTATCTGCTGTTCAGCTGGAGATTTCCTGTAGAGAACAATCTCATCACAGTGTCTTTTTTTGGTCTTGCTCTCTCACTTTTACCTTTCTCTTGCTGGGAATGATACTTTGGGCATTAAACACTCTGCTCAGATGGTGTTGCCAAACAGGTGTGTAGTAAGAACCTTGATACACACCTGAGTTGCTGCCACTGTGGGACAGAATGTGGTCTCAAGGGAATAAAACTCTCTTGCTTCCATCCCACTCTGTACCAAGCATGCAGTGAGCTGTCAAGAGATTAACCTGAATGTGTAAACTTCTTGATCAGCAGAACTCTACTGGTGTCTGGTCAGGTTTAAGTAGTGCTGTCTGGTGTTGACTGAAAATAAAAGCTATGGGAGAAACTGGGAAAGAAGAATTGGGCACTTCAGGTGCTACAGAACCCAGGTCAAGGACACAGCTTTTTCTGCTGCCAAGGGTCTGATCTGCCAATGTGTAGCACAGTGCTGGTAGCTCCCAGGCTTAAGTAATCTGTAGTGCTGATGTCTAACGTGAGGTTTGTGTGTCACAGAGCTGCAGTGACAGGGAAAAGGTTTTTGAGGGCTGGAGAATGACAACCCGAAAATGCTAGATAAGAAGAAAATGAAATCCACAGGAGGAGGAGACATGGAGTTTGAATGGAGAATTATGAGACAACTGTGGAAAATGAGCTGTCAAAACACTTGTTTTTTTGTCTTTAATTTTTTTTTTCCCCTTTCTTTGATCTCTACTTTAGAAACTTCTGGGAAAATTGAAAAGCTGGGAGAAACTGGACCAGAGCACTGGCTTGAATATCAGGTATGTGCTCCCAGCTCTGGAGGGAGGTAAAACTTCTAAACTACTTTCCTCTTAATCATCTGATCTCGGAAGTGTGTTGATTGTGCTTTCTTGCCGTCTCTTCTTCATGTGGAAGCTTTTTCCAGTACTTTTTCTTATGTATGAGTAGAACCTTAAGATACAAACTGTTCTAAAGTATCTTGGGGAACTAACAAATGTTTTTCACAGAGGTGGCTTGGCCAGTGTCCCTGAGGCCAAGGTTCAATCTTGTGTTCTTTGAACTATTTGTATGGAGTCATGTTCGTGTTTGCTTAGAGATTCTGCTGGCTTAGTAAGTGAGCTTTTAAGAATTTTAGGATATGAAGAGAACGTATGTTACTTATAAAAGCACATTGTGAATGTGATTTCTTTGAAATCTGGATATCAAAATAACGTTGTGATGTTGTGACATTTCTTCCCTGAGGTAGCTGAAGAATAGTTGTCAGTTATTTTACTTAAAAAGAAATGGAATAAGCTCAATTTCGTATAGAAGGGTGTTTTATAACACAAATTTGTCTCTTTATGTAGTTACCTAACAACTCTTTCTGACATCTGGAGCACTGAACCAGATCTTTTAAGGTTTCTGGTATGTGTGTGGTGTAAAGAAGGGCTAGAAATGGTGTGTTTGCTGATCGTTTTCTTCCACTGCGGAAGGTTTTCTGTGTAGTTACAATGCTTTTGTGTGTCCTGTGTTTCAGCACTGCGTTATTTTCTCTATTTACATTTTTTTTACCCTAGAAGGACAGGTGCTTCTTTGTAAACAGCTATTTTGGTATGAGCAGTATAATAGAGATCACCTTTTGTGCCAGATCAAGGCCTGAGCTGCGACAAGAACCACAGAACTGAATTTTATCCATTATTTCTTTATTGGATTCATCCCACGTGCCCAGCACCAGAGCTGTGTTGGCACACTGCTGGGATTATTTGGAATTAGGAGTGTTTGGATATCACACACGTAGGGTTTGAGCTTGGTTTACTGCTTCATGTGAAAAGTACTTGTGTTCAACCTGGGAAAGCCCCCTTAATTTTCTCAGTGTTTTCTGTTTAATGAGGATACTGAAACCTTTTCTGGAGTCATGCTAATAAGTAGCATGTTTGAGATTCTCTCCTTCCTCTGCTGGGAATACGTACATTTAGATGAAGTTAGAATTGTGCTAAATCTCCTATGGCAAGGAACAGACAGAAATAGTATGAATCCTTTTCACAAAACCTGTTTTATCAGCCAGCGGAGTAAAAGCTTTTTACTTACCTCAAGCTGTTAAAGATTTAATGAGGTAATTTCACAGTGGGAGAGAAATGGAACCGAGTGATTCTGCCTGTTGAAATCTAATAACCCTTTCATTTAAAATCAGAATATTCACTGGAAAGTGTTAGGGTTTTGATTGGGCCACATTGTTTAGGGCTATTAATGGCATCTTCTCGTACAGAAAAGGGAATTGCTCTTGAGAAGAATCATCTTGTATGTGCAATTGTAACAAGTGGAACTGGATGATTCCCACCTCCTTTGTGTGTGTGTGTGTGTGTTTTTGATTTGTCTTGGTTTCTTTCCAGGCTTCTTACAGTATGAATTGCATTCAGTTTTGGTCAGGAATGTGAGGATGATGAGCGATCACTGTCCTAATCAGGTTCCTGGAGGATGCTGGTGGTGAAGGTTTGAGAAGAGTTACTTGCTCATCTCATAGCAGGAGGAAATAGGAACAAGTGGTCCCAAAGAGGCCCAGCAATGTGCTGTTTTCTAATAACTTGCTTATCAAGGAAAAAGGGAATGTGTTAGGGTTTCTCATCTTTTCTTATCAGGATTTTCATTGGTGCAGAGAGTGTAAGGAAAGTGGGAGCAGCCTGTGGTGTTTTAGGAGGGCATGGATTTTCATCTTCTCCAGCACTTCCACAGGGCTTGTTCTGTGTCTGCTCTGGGTGGTTTCTGTTCAGTGATTGCCTGTTCCCAGCAGGCTTTTTGTCAGATTGGCTTATGATCCAGACGTAGGAGTGTAATTTCAAGTAATAATACTTAGAAAGGAGGTGCAGCTTTAGGAGCAGAGTGATAATCCTTCTGGTTTAGTACTAGTCTCTTTCTGGTAACAATGAAAGAGCAAAGTGTTGATAAAACTTCACCTTTTGGGGGGAAAACAAGTTCATTAACAGTTTGCTGAAAGGCTAATCCCCTGTTTGCTAGTTCTGGATTCCACGTGTAAGCTCCTGGGTTTTCCTTCTGCTCTCATACAGTGTGGAAACAAAGACAGCTTTAGCTCTAGAGCACGTTGGTGTGTTTGTGTTTAAGTTGTATTTATTTTTTGAGTTTACTTGCTTAGAGAAGGATATTCATGTGTGGCTGTTGTAGGACTTTGTTGTTAGGAAAGGGTTGTGCTGAGAAAACAAGCTTGTACTCTTAAGTTGTTGATCATCTTCACTGAAGAACCATGTTAATCACAACAGAATTGTCTTTTTCAGAGCTGGACTATTAGCATAGAGATACTTCCCAGGTAGTTTTTTTGACTGCTATTAAACAACATGTATTTTGGCATAAAAATATTTCTGGAAGGTTGTTGCAAGAGAAGGAAGGTGGTTTATTGAGATGACAGTATGCAAAACCACCCACGAGATGGCATCCTTTCTCCTGCTGCTGGAGGAAACTGGTTTTCTGCTCCACTCTGGCAGCTCAGCCTGATGCCAGAACCATCAGCTGGGCACCTGAAGAAGGGTCAGGGAGTCTTATGAAAATTGGTTGTTGTTGCTATCAAGTATTTTTATAATCTTAAAGCTGTGTTGTGTGTGTATTCACTGTCTCCTTGCCCGGTACTTAGGGTGGTAACTTGGCATGAAAAAGATTTGTGCTTATTTCTCTAGTGGCATACAGAGTTGGTTGGAAAAACACTCTATAAACTTCATATTTCCATCACACACTCTTCAGTTTGTCTTGCCTAATAAGAGTTCTTCAATGTTTGGTTCTTTTCTCCCCACCCTAAGCCTTAGAATTGCATCCTTGAGAGCATCACTGTTATTGTTCTGACTTTCCTTTCCGTGGCACGTAGAAGATACCCAGATAAAAACTGAGGGTTCTTGTTTTGTGAGGTTTTAATCTAAATAAGGCTTTTCCCCCCCCTTTTTTTATTGCTGCTTTCTGTCTGTGTTTGGCTGGTGTTGCCTTTGTCCTCTAACGAATTAGCCAGGTGAGGTTGGTGTCCAGAAATAGATCCACCCTGGGGTACTTAATGGTGCAAAATGATGTGCATCAGGTATGTTTTAAAGATGAGGCAGTTGGTGTGACTCAGGTGCTGACAGTCACTGAGCAGCTGCCAAAGGTTAATGCAGAATTTGTCTCTGTATTTATCCCTAAGTGGCAGAAGATTGCAAGTTTTGAAAGACTCAAGTTTTACTGAAAAGTTATGCAAATTTCTGAAGGCTGAGGAGTGGAGCATAAGCAACAGCTTCAGAGGAGTTTTAGTCCAAGTGTTTTTTTTGAGAGAATAAACAGTAATGTGTGATTTTTTTTTTTTGCTTTGGGTTGGTTTTGGGGGTTTATATTTGCTTTGTTTCGACTTTTCGTGTTGTTTTTTACATTGTTTTTCTTGTTTTTTGTTTGTTTATTTGGATTTTGCTTGGGATTTTAATTTGAAGTACTGACTATATAAAGTGATTCTTTTTTCCACCTGTGCTCAAAGGTCTTTGTACACCCAGCAGAATTATTTTCTATCAGTGCTAGGTTTTTTGCTGTTGGCATAATCAAGGATGAGAAGGTGAGCAATTATATTGATAATGATTTATTTAAGTAGATGTTTCCATTTTGAGGGACACCATGTTTTGTTGCAAATAGTCCTGTCAGCTCAAGCTCAATGTTTGTGTGTGGAAGATAAAGCAAATGATTTTGTTCTTGTTAGTTTTTAGAATCAATTTCCTTCTTTCCATGCCCATCCCAGGAAGAGTGATGGAGATTTGAGCTCTCCCTCTCTTTTTTCCCCCTTCCATAGAGTATGGAGATTAAAGGTGAGGCTGACATCAGGAGGAAAAGCAGTGTGCTTGGACTTTTCTGGGAAGAGGCTCCAGTCATGGCCTTGGATGTTGTGGAGTTGCATCTCACTGTGGTGAGGTTGGCAGGTCTCAGCCCCCTGGTGCCTACAGGTGAAGGCTGAAGGAGAGAAACTCTTTGCCTTAATGAATCATAGAATCATAGAATGGTCAGAGTTGGAAGGGACCTTAAAGATCCTCAAGTTCCAACCCCCGTGCCATGGGCAGGGACACCTCCCACCAGAGCAGGTTGCTCCAAGCCCCATCCAGCCTGGCCTTAAACACTTCCAGGGATGGGGCATCAACAACTTCCCTGGGCAACCTGTTCCAGTGCCTCACCACCCTCACAGCAAAGAAATTCTTCCTAATATCTCATCTAAATCTCCCCTCTTCCAATTTAAAACCATTCCCCCTTGTCCTGTCACTAGACTTCCTGACAAAGAGTTCCTCCCCATGAAGTGTGGGTTTGGAGAGTATTTGGAGTTGTCCTTCAATTTGGAAGGATAAAATCTAGCTGGCTTCAGTGATGGGATCACATTAAGCTGCGAGAGCCATTCTGCGTACTCTGTCCAGGCTTGTAAAGAGAAGTGCAGATTTGACAGGAATTGAGGCCAATGCTGGAGGAGGGTTTTGGGTTTGGGGAGCCTGCCAGCTGCGGAGAGCAGACGCTGAGCTGCTGACCTGTCTCCTGGAGCCAAAGAAGTGAACCTGGTAATGCTGACCTGGTTTTCTTCACCAAACATCTGTGGGCTGGCTGGCTGACAAATCTTGGGGACTCACTTCCTGCAGTGTCTGAGACCGATTAAGGAGAGGAGATGGTGTGAATGTGGATGCATTTCCTCTCTAAGAAAGGGTTTAATTAAGTGGCAAGCATCTCTATTTAGTACAGTGGTTAGAGGAGTTGTAATTTGTAATGACACAGGTGCTACGCTTAGTACCAGAAGTCCTTTGCTGTGGATTCTTCTTTTGGAGTTGGGGGGGAAGGGAGGAGAGAGGGAGGGAGAAGGGAATCAAATTCCTTGATTCTGCATTTAGTGGCGGATTAGTGCTCTTTTTTTTTCAGTGAATAGAAAAGAAGGGAGAATATTGGAGTTCTCTACTTTCCTTTTTGAATCTTGATTAACTATGCTTAGCTACTCAGTGCACTCTTCCATCCAAGGCATTGAATATCTTGGCGGTACTGAATGAAGCTCATAATCTTCTCCTTTCTCACAAGGTAGTAATTTACCTTCTCTGAATGTCCATTATGAATAAGTGGTTACTGGTTTAAAAAAAAATATAAAAATCTGTTGACAGCTCTACAAAGCAGTGCATGCTGAAATAATCTCAATTGCTCATATGCGTTTCTGGATACTTAATTAGCTGCAGCCAATCAAGGCAAGACTGGGGGTTACTGTTGCTAGTTCCAGTAATCCTGTAATTCTAGCATTATGGCTCCATAGTTGAGCAGATATTTTTATTGGAGTAGGCTGTAGTAGCCCAGTGGTCTTTTGTCACCAAGCAAGAAATTGACCTAATTTGCACCCTCAGCAAATTTGCCGATGACACCAAGCTCAGTGGCGCGGTTGACACGCTGGAGGGAAGGGATGCCATCCAGAGGGACCTGGACAGGCTGGAGAGGTGGGATCATGCAAATGGCATGAAATTCAACCAAGCCAGGTGCAGAGTCCTACACCTGGGACATGGCAATCCCAAGCACGAATACAGGTTGGGCAGAGAATGGCTGGAGAGCAGCCCTGAGGAGAAGGACTTGGGAGTGCTCCTGGATGAGAAGCTCCCCATGAGCCGGCAGTGCGCGCTGGCAGCCCAGAAACCAACCCCAGCCTGGGCTGCAGCAAAAGCAGCGTGAGCAGCNCTAGGGAGAGGTGGCCCTGCCCATGGCAGGGGGGTTGGGACTTGATGATCTTTAAGGTCCCTTCCAACTCTGACCATTCTATGATTCTGTGAAAAGTGTTTGTTGTCTGTACCTGTGCCACTGACCTGAACTTACATGCTGATCTCTGTGGGTTGTTTTGGGGAGGGGATGTTGTCTGGGTTGGCTAATGGTGGTCCCCTACTTTAGAGCTGAGTCCCTAATTGGGGAAGAAAATTAGAATTAGCATAGTATTAGAATATTGAAACTTCATTTTGTGCATCTTTAAATTTTCTGTGAACAATTGTAATTGATGATGTATGATCGTTCTGAAAACTGCATGACTGTTACTGCTGAGATTTTGTAAAACAAAGTGTCCCATCACAGTGGGAGTCACCAGGGCACCAAAAAGGGAGAACAACACTACACAGGGGGAAACCCTAATTAAAAAAAAACCCACAGACAAACAACTAAGAAACAAAACAAGAGAAGAAGCTGCGCTCACTAGAGAACCTTTTCTAGTACTGAAGTTTCAGCTTACCTCCTGTACAGACACAGTATTACGTCTTACAGTTATTTAGCTTAATATTTTTTCTTTCATCAAAAAATTTGCCTTCCACTGAAGTTGTAGGTTTAATAAATGTTAAAGAATTCCACCTGTGAAGAGGGCCAGTGTGTGCAGGTTGCTAATATTCTGCAAAATCCCTCAAAATAGGGCTTGCTGCTGCCTTCTGTATGGGAATGAACGTTGTGTGAATTTCCCTGGCGTAGTTCTGTCGGGGCAAGTGGGTCTCAAGGTGGAGCATTTCTACCATTCCTGTCACGTGAGGCTTCTGACTTGAGCATCTGTGTGAAAATGTTCTGTTCCTACCTGGTTCTTCGTGGCTCTGTGAGCACAGCAGCTGAGAGGGGTGGTCCTGCATAGCAAAATGTCGTCTGGAATGGAAAATGCCTTCAGCCTCATCAGTTTCCTCATCAGGTTTCCAGTATGAGCCTGTAAACACTGGTGCTGTTCCAAAGCAGGGCAATGGGCAGCCAGGGCTGGGAGGGAGGATGGGGATAATCATTGTGTTTATTTAGGAATCATAGAATGGTCAGAGTTGGAAGGAACCTTAAAGATCATCAAGTCCCAACCCCCCTGCCCTGGGCAGGGACACCTCCCACCACACCAGGTTGCTCCAAGCCCCATCCAGCCTGGCCTTGAACCCGTCCAGGGATGGGGCAGCCAGAGCTTCCCTGGGCAACCTGTTCCAGTGCCTCACCACCCTCACAGCAAAGAGCTTCTTCCTAATATCTAAATCTCCCCTCTTTCAACCTAAAACCATTGCCCCTCATCCTATTGCTGCATTCCCTGATGAAGAGTCCCTCCCCATCTCTCCCGTAGGACCCCTTCTGGTACTGGAAGTCTATGTCTTTAGAGAGTGAGGTAGAAGTTTTGAGAGAAAACTAGTTGTGGGTGTCTTACAGGAATTGTATGTGTTCTGAAGTCACCATCCTTTACACAGAGAAACCTTGGAGGAAGCTGTCACCTATGGAATGGGACAGGCAGCAGACGCTGGAATATTGCTCTAAGCTCTTCTGTTTTTTTGTTATCCCTCTCTCTTATGTTAAAATGTACATTATTCTTTACTTTTTGCAGTGCCTTAGGATTTAGCTTTCCTTCACAGAATGCTTTTTGTGGGTGGTGGGGAGAAAGTGTTCCTTTGTCATCCCAAAGTCTGAAGCTCCAGTTCTCAGAGCAGTCAGAATGTGGTTTTGGGAGACTTCAGGCTGTGTTTGGGTGTTGGAAGGGAGCACTGTATTTAAATGTGATGTTTGGAGGCCTGGTGTCATCCAATCTGTGCTTTAGGCAGAATTTCATCTTCTCCCATTCTTGTGGTGTTGATCTACTTTTAATATGGTCACAGTCTGTGCCTTTCTACATAGATTTATATATTTTTTTTAAATATTGTAGGGCTGTTCCTGCCAGTTTTTTGCTGAAATGCTGGGCGAAGCTTCCTGCAATATCATTTTCCTGGCTGATATTAATTTTCTCCCAAAATGCTGTGCTTATCTCTGATGTTAAAAAAATATTAGTGTTCTTTCTCTTTTTGCCATGAATGCTTTTATTTCCATTTGAATATATCAGAGTCTTGAGGTGAAAGGGAAGATGGGAAGAGTGTAAAACATCACGGATGAGCTCCTGACACCTCGGCAGACTGAGGCTGTAAAGTATAATCAGAGAATCAGAGGGAGAAGTGAGCAAGCTCACATCAAAAATAGGCCTGTCCTTGCTTTGCATTTCAAAGCTCTGGGAGCAGTTAAAGAAACTGAGCTCACAGATCAACGCAGAAGGGGATTGAACAGGAGCTCAGCTCACTATCCATCTTCTGTGGGGAAGAATAATTCGAGGAACTTGGCTGGTTCGCCTGCAGGAGCTGTGTGGAGAATAATGGCATCAAAGAAAAGACGGACGACTCTTACTAGGGGAGTAAGAATTTCATTTTGGAAGTGAAGATGCCAATGAACCCTTTTTTTACTGGAAAATTTCACTTCTTTTCCCATGGAGTGGTATTATCCGAATATAGAGCATCATCCCAGCTTGAATGTAGGGTGCGTTTCCCAAAGCAATGAAATTAAGGCTTATTCCCTGCTGGGAACAGGAGTAGTTTTAGGAATGTGTGTAGGATGGTGGTGTCTTTTGTGTAGCAGGTGATAGGTGTCCCACAGAGGACTCCCCAGTCAGACACTTCAGTACCCAGTCAGGCCTTCCAGTACCTGAAGGGGACCTACAGGAGAGATGGGGGGGATGTTCTTTATCAGGGAGTGTAGCAATGTGATGAGGGGGAATGGTTTTAAATTGGAAGAGGGGAGATTGAGATGAGATTTTGGGAAGAAATTCCTTGCTGTGAGGGTGGTGAGACCCTGGAAGAGGTTGCCCAGAGAAGCTGTGACTGCCCCATCCCTGGAGGGGTTCAGGGAGTTGGACGGGACTTTGGGCAACCTGCTCTGGTGGGAGGTGTCCCTGCCCATGGCAGGGGGTGGAACTCAATGATCTTTAAGGTCCCTTCCAGCCCAAACCATTCGATGATTTTGTGTTGCTGCCATATTTCTTGCCAGAAGTGTTTGAGATACTGTTGAAAAATAGTTCAGTGAAAGGAGTTTGCCTTCTTGCAGCATGTAGTGACCCATGTTATGTGTAAATGGCTTGAACTTGGGTGCTCACTCTGCTGTGAAGGAGCAGCTTTCAAAAACACAGACGCTTTTCTAAAGAGCCACTTTCCTTCCATTAAGCAATCCTGGTTGCCTTAAAGTGAAATTATCATTTAAATAGCAGAGACTAATCAGCAAGGGGACTGTCCCCTACCGTCAGAGAGCTCAAATGCTCCTGCTTGATATCTATTCAGCCCCTCATTTGGTCATTTCCACAAACCCAATAACCACTGTAATCTCCAGTTCATTTTTAATTTTACCTTTCTCTTCCCATTTGAGCATCTTTCAGTTCTGAGTTTTCTGCTGGGGCTGTTGACGTGCTTCTCCCATAGATACTCCGTACGTTGTACCTCATTTGTCCCCAGAGTTTTCTTTTTGTAGGGAAACTTTAAACAAAAATGTAAAATTGGATCCTGCACGTGCTGATTGAGGATGATTTTGTTTTAGTGTAGTGATGCTTTCTTCAAAACCCTTCTCAAAATGTTTCAGTAAATAGTCAAACTCTTGTGCTACTCCCTGGTACGAGTGGGCATGGAATTTATCTACAGGGCAAGGAATCTGTCGCCTTCGTTGGGTCAAGGGGTGCCAGGATGAGTTGTGCCAAACTGAAGGAATATCTTTCTTTGTCTGGAGGATTGATTATCTTATCAAAGCACAACGGATCTTATTTATTTGAACTTCATTGAAACATTTGATCAAAAGAGCCACTGGGAAAGTAGAAGCCGTGCGGGAAAAGATGGAAATTAATAGAAGAATTGTATAAGGAGTTGTTTAAGCAGGGATAGATTTAGTATTGTTGAAAGGAGAATGTGAGGATAAGTAGAATTCCTCAAAGATTAGCCTTAGGATCTGCTTTATTGAGTATTTCTATTAATGGTTTTGGTGCAAAAGTTTGGTGTGTGCTGATAAAACCTGGCTAATGATGCCAAGTTCAGAGGATTCATAAATACACAAAAGCTGGATATGCGGAACTGAGTGACCCTAAGGACTTGAGTGAAGAAGTGGGATAAAATTCAGTGAAACAAAGCAGAAAGCTCCATGGAATTGGGAGCTGAATACAAACTTCTTCTGTAAAATGTAGCACATGCAGTGGAAGGCACTGGAAGAAGAGCTGTGTGCCTTTCACAGCAGAGTGACTGTTCTCAACATGTAGGATGCACCAGGAGAAGAACTTCCATGGAGGTGGAAGTGTTTCAGTGTTGTAGGTGGTCTAGGAGATGCTTCTCAGAGATTGAGATGAGATCTCAGGAAGAACTTCTTTGCTGTGAGGGTGGTGAGACCCTGGAACAGGTTGTCCAGAGAAGCTGTGGCTGCCCCATCCCTGGAGGGGTTCAAGGCCAGGCTGGATGGGGCTTGGAGCAACCTGGGCTGGTGGGAGGTGTCCCTGCCCAGGGCAGGGGGTGGGACTGGATGGTTTTTAAGGTCCCTTCCAATTCTAACCACTCTATGATGTTATGAGTTCTGATTAACTGCTGGGGAGGAAGATGGTGGGAACTAAATGCAGAAAAGTGTTGCTGGTAGGAGCCCAAGTGCCCTTGAACCGGTGGTGAATGGAAGGATTGGCCTCCTCCAGCAAAGGCTGGTGGGAGATGTAATTGCTGCCAAGAAATACATGGGTGAAGGGGAGGAGAAGGAAGAGGGATTGATACTGGTGAGAAGAAGATCCATTGATGCTCAAGGCTAGCACTGGCATTTAAATGGAATTGCTGTAATCTTGCCATGAATGAAGCCAGAAGGAGGTTCTAGCTTTTAGAAAGACAAAGTTCTGAATGCAGCTTCCAGTAGGGTGAAAAGTACACACAGTACTGATTCAGAGTTGAAGCTCTACAAGGTTATGAAGAGATGATGTGAGTAATCTTCTTCAGTAATGCTTTTCTGTATCATTTTCAAGATCCTTTTCAGTCTCGTATATGTGAATGTTCCAATCTGTATGCAAGAGAACAGGCTCAATGATGGGAAGAGTGGAGCAGTATTTTTTTAGTTTGGAATTGCAGGTATTGTTTAATCCCAAGGCTCTGAAAACTGCAGTTGGGAAGGAGGTGGAGGGTTTAGTGAGTAAAAGCGGACCATGTCCATCTCACTGCCCGCAGAGAGCAGCAGCTGTGGACAGGGACCCAAAGTGTGAGAACATCTGCCCTTTGCTCAGGTTGAGAAATAAGCAGTTTGCTGAAAAATGGGCTGAACTATTTAAGAAGAGTTTATCTGCCAGTGTAGATAAGACCAAAATATGATTTGTATCATCTGAGAAGCTTCTCTGAGCCGATTTGGGGCAGGTTATCTTGATGGTGTTTTGAAAATGATTCTCTCCTGGTTAGTGCTTAACCTCCTCTGTGCCTGGAGCAGGGGAAGATGCTGCTTTAGTCGTTTGTCTTTGGTTTGTCATCAGCGCAGGGGCAGTTCTGCACAGACCCTTCTCTTCTGGTCCAGGAAAGGTCTGATTTGCAGTTGTAATTGTACTTAATAGGGTAGCTAGCATAGCAATATTGAGGTGGAAATGCATGAACATTGAACTCTTTCAGTTTTTTAGCACTTTTAAAATGTTCCTGCCTCCAACAAACCAACTTAAATGCTGGGAATATTACTCTGTGAGCCTTCTCCTTATGCTTTCCTTGCTTGGGAAGTCTTTCCCAGTGAATATTTTTGACCAAAGCACGTCTTTACCCAGGCTGTATTCTCTTTCCTCATAAGCTATATTACTAAAAGCAATAAGCTTGTAAATATACCTTTGTGCATATGGGGTTGGGGTTGGTTTTTTTTTGGAGAGAAAAATATTAATGTGGCTTGTAGTAGCAGAAGCACTGGGCAATGTTTTGAAACATGTTTTTAAAGGGCACCGTGGACTTGAAATGTTAGTGAGTTAAAAGATTAATGTGGTGAGTGCCTCAAGGTTCTCTGGGACTCGCTGGGATTACGTAAGTGTTATTTGTTATTTGAAAATAAATTACAGCCCAGAAATTGCCATGGGTTGGATTAGTTGCTACTCCATCTCTGCTGCCATGTCAGACATGCTGGTGTTCTGTAAGTTTATCCAGAGGAACGTGCAAGATGTGAAGCAGACTATCAGAATAAAAGTTAACTCTCTTCAGCGTGGAGCTTTCTGTGGGGTTAGAGCAGCGTCTAGAAAATGAAGCCAGAAAAAAGTAGAAAAAAGGTAAAATGTGCCCAACTGTTCTCCATAGCCAAGGCAGTTAAGAGGCAGAAGGTGTAGGGAACCTTCTTTCTCCCTCTGCCATGGATGTAGAATGCAGAGAATGCATTTTTTTTTCCAAAATCGTAGAATCATAGAATGGTCAGAGTTGGAAGGGACCTTAGAGATCATCCAGTTCCAACCCCCCTGCCATGGGCANGGGTGGGGTCTCACAAGCGCAGAGGGGGAGAATCCCCTCCCTGGTCCTGCTGCTCATGCTTCTTTTGATGCAACCCAGGATAGGGTTGGCTTTCAAATAATTGATTATTTTTTTTTCTGATTCTCTGAAATATCTCCTGCCAGTATTTTGCTCATCACCTGCCAGAGAGATGTTTCTTGTACTGAAGCCGTGCCTGGTGCAGAATGGCATCATGTGAGAGGATGATGCATTTTGGAACTGCACACTGAAGTAGCTCTTGACTCCTCCTGCCTCTCGCTGCACACAGAAATAGGATGTATCCCAGAGCTTGACATTCCAACCGTGCAGTTTTTGGCTTTTCTAGAAATTGATTTACTTGAGATCTTGAGCATTTCTTGTTTCCTTTCCTGGTACCACTTGGACTCGATCCTTCCCCTCTCCCTTTCTCTTCTCAGCTGAGTTAACAATTGCTTTGCCGCTTTGGGCAATTTTCTAGCACAAGTTGTTCTTGCTGGAATTGCTTTTGAATTCTCATGACTTGTTTAAATTCTCTTCCGGAGATACTCTGGTATAAGCAGCGTGGTGAAAGGATGATCAATCTTCTAGGTAGGAAGAAATATGAAATTCTGGATGTTCCTGAGTTATACCCTGCTGACCAAGTTAATTTCTTTTCTCTTTTAATGAAGCAATCATTCTTTTTCTGTGCTACACCTGAAGCTCTTCGGTGGGGGCTTGAAATCCTCCTGATCTAAGACAGGCAGTAATAGAGTATTTGGCTTTGAGGATGTATTAAATATCAGTCTCCTCAATTAGAGAAGTCAGCTCTTCATCCATTAGTTACTTGAACGTGTTTTGGTGATACTTCTCAGTTCAGAAGATGATGTTTTAACCTAGTTATGAAATTTTTTGTTTTATTTTACTCAGTTTTGGTACTGCATTTGCAAACAACATTTCTGACTGTCTGCTCTTTGTTACTCCCAGAGTTAAAGCTTCAGGTGGCTTCCTGCAAAAGCAGCAGCCGAGGTTGATGGCACCAAACCTGTTTTGTGACAAGCCTTTCATTTAGTCCTGATGGTTTCCAGTTTGACTTTGGCAAAGACATCACCTGCCTGCCTTCTGCAGAGCTGGCCTGCTTGTCAAGGTGACGGAACACCCATCGGCTCGCCTGTCTGCAAGGAGCCGGCAAGGGGAAATGCAATTGGCACTTTGTAATAACTGATATGTTTGGAAGGCTGGTGGAGAGGAAGAGTGAAAAAGTGTTGAGTTTTTTTTCCAATTGGATAGACATAAGTCTTGGAAAATGCCTGTGCTCCTGTCTCCGTGTGGCTTATGATTGCTCCTGAAGATAAACACACTGTTTCTCAATGTCAGTCTTTTGCCTGTAGTTAGATATTTAAAAGAGTTTGTTGTTTTTTTTCCCCCCAAAATATTTATCTATTCCTTGTATCCTGTACTGTTTTTTTCAGCAGTAGTGTGTCTAGATCAGTAGAGTTTTTGTGGAATAACGGGTTGGAAAAGAGCTCAGGCATCATCTGGGTCAACTCTTCTTGTCATGAGCATGGACGGGGTAGCCCAGCACCTTGAATCTTAAGTGTCCAATATAAGGAAAGAGTTAAATATTTGCCAAAAGTGATGTTCATGGAGGGTGTCTGGTACCATATGATGGGAGCAGTTAAGTGCCAGACAAATCTGTTAATATACAGTGTTAAAAAAACTTCACTTTTGTGTCTGAGACTGGAAGAGCTACTAAATAAATATTTGACCCTTCAGAACTGAGACATCAGACGGACGGTTACGGGAGTTTTAGCATCCATGTCAGTTCATGGCTTTTGTCAGGGAGAATGGGATGCTTTTGGCATTAAGTTGGGATTCAGATCTGTGGTGTAGGGACTAAATCACTGCGTGGAACTCAGTAGAATTGGATCTGGGAGGATTCTTGCCCGTGGCCTCAACCTGTACGTGGGTTTTTGTAGTCTGAAGGAGCTGTGTCTCACTAGGTCCTTCCTTATCCTTTTGTGTACTTGATAATTTGGAATTGTGAGGCTTGTATATGCATCCCCTCTGTTTTTCCCTCCTTGCTGTGCTAGTTTAAGCGACTTAACTGAAAGGAGAAGCAAATAACCACCTTCTCCTCCTCTGCAGAGCTCTGTGTTTGTCAGAGGCAGCTTGAGGGCCGGGGTTGTTTGGCTGCCATGGAAGAGCTGCAATTCCCTCCTGTCTGAACAATAAGCTTTGTATCTGTTTGTACAGTAATGAACTGCTTTTGTTTCCTGCAGGAACGTGCTCTGCTGTCTGGAGCGTTTCCATTTACAGACAACCCTTGCCAAATTAATTTTATTTAATTATCTCCCAGGGCTAAGCTTGAATACATTTTGTGTTAAATTCACCGTTTCTCCCTCTTCTGAACGAAACGGACTTAATATCCTTGTTAAAATCTGATTAAAACTAAAATTGAGTTTTTTGAAGTCTGATTATCCCATGAAATGGAATTTTTAAACCTAATTATGAATGGATTTGCATACATTTTTAGCACCATTGAAAAGAAAGTTGAAATAAATTTATTAATGAAATCCTCTTCTGCTCCCTCTTTGGGCCATGACGATTGCTGGAGAGTGAGGGAGGAGTGAGGGAAGGTGAGGACAAAAGCCCTCCCTCTTTTGAAATACACCCTCTCCCCCCAAAAAAATTAATTCTAGAGCTGGTTTAACCCTGTCTCATTTTTATTCCTCTCTGCCACGCAGCCCAATTTAGGTAATTGATGGCCTTTCTGAGGATAACTACACACTTGAGCTGCTTTTGTGTATTTAAAGCCTTTGTGTTTTCTGAAGGGGGAGTGAGGAGGGGGAGAACATTTGTTTTAACTGCTGTGTCCTTCCCCTTCTCTTCTGAGGTAGCCCTGATACAAAATCAATACCTGCAGCTCTTGTTTCTCCTTTCTGAGAAGCTGCATCTTTGAACATTTATTTTAAGCCTGATAAAAAATGGATAGTTTTACAGACAGTGGTGAGCACGCGTGTGGGATTTGTGATTGTTCATCTCTTCCATGGGTTTGAAACAAAAAGTTTCTTTGTAGGATGTATTTGAATCTTTCATTGCAGTAATTGTGCCCATTCCCTTGGGAATTTGGAATTGCAGAATCACAGGATGATATGGGGTTGGAAGGGACCTCTGGAGATCATCTAGTCCAACCCCCCTGCCAGAGCAGGTCTTCCTAGAGCAGGGTTTGAATATCTCCAGAGATGGAGACTCCCCCACCTGTCTGGGCAGCCTCTGCCAGGGTTCTCCACCCTCAAAGTCCAGAAGTTCCTCCTCATGTTCAGATGGAACTTAGAATCATAGAATCTTAGAATGTTTGGAAGGGACCTTAGAGATCATCCAGTTCCAACCCCCCTGTCATGGGCAGGGACACCTCTCCCTAGAGCAGGTTGCTCAAAGCCCCATCCAACCTGCCCTTAAACACTTCCAGGGATGGGGCATCAACAACTTCCCTGGACAACCTGTTCCAGTGCCTCACCACCCTCACAGCAAAGAACTTCTTCCTAATATCTCATCTAAATCTCCCCTCTTCCAATTTAAAACCATTCCCCCTCGTCCTGTCACTAGACTTCCTGACAAAGAGTCCCTCCCCAGCTCTGCTGTAGGCTCCCTTCAGATCCTGGAAGGCTGCTCCAAGGTCTCCCCGGAGCCTTCTCTTCTCCAGGCTGAACAGCCCCAGCTCTCTCAGCCTGTCCTCACAGCAGAGGTGCTCCATTCCTCTAATCATCTTGGTGGCCCTGCGCTGGACCTATTCCAACAGTTCCGTGTCCTACTTCTCACATTCAAGTTTGTGCCCATTCTCTCTTGTCCTGTTACTGGGCAGGACACTAGAAAAAAGACTGATATTAAACGTGGTAGGAAAAATAAAAGATGTTTTGGCAGTTGGGAAATCCTGGACTTGATCCATGACTCTGCAAAGAGTGAATGCTCAGAGCATGGCCAAGTCCTCTGTAAGCATGTGCAAAGCTACTTTGGAGCAGAGGGCCTTGTTTTCCATATGCCTTTGAGATTTGGTTTTAACTTTGCAAAGGTTAAGCAGGAAACACAGCGGAAGGATCGAGTTCTACAAGAAAGGGGTAATTCTGGCTCTGTTTCTTTGAGCGGCTTCCGAAGTGGTGAGTTTTCTGAGGAAAACTGTGGCTCAGCAGAGGAAGGAGGATTGAGCTGAGATTGGAGAACGCTTTTAGCTGGCAAAAGCTCAAGTTATAAATGAGAATGGTTGAAGTAAATTAAAACAGTAATACAACAGGAAAAGCAAAGAATTCAGACAGGCTTAGAAGGAAAGAAGGAAAGGGAGGGAGCTCTGCACCAGGGACTTGAAATTGTTTTGTGGTTTGATGGTTGTGGCTTTCATTTGTGCTTGCTCACTGGAACTGTTGTCCCAAGCAGACACCGTTTCCATGGTCCAATATTCATGGTATAAATAGGTCTCCCGTTTACACTTAGGATATAAACTCTTTGTGGTGTCTTCCCAGTCGAGCTCAAGTGGAATGTGAGGAGTCGGGAATATCTCAGGTGCCTTTTCCTCCGGTGTGGAGCTGTTGTACAAAGTGCAGTCATGCCAGCAACGAGTGGGATTGGGAAGCTGCAGGTCGTGGAGGAGCAGGAGGAGGAGATCTCCAGTGGGTAGATACGGGGAAGGCTTCTAGAAGGGTGGTTTTTAACTCTTTATGGTTGTTGGGCTGGGTCTGTGCTGTCTGTTCCCCCTTTGTGGGCAGCCTGTACCCTGCAGTGTGATGAAATGAGATCTTGAAAATCAATGTGAGTGCAAGGAAGGTTGTGAAAGTGGCGTGGAATGGGGATGGATGTTTGTTCCTTTGAATGGAGAACGCAGGTGCTCTTCATCTCTGGGAATACATTGTGAGTTTTGGAAACTGTTTATTGTCTAATTTTATCTGGTAGCTTCAGGCACTGAGCGTGACTAAAACTTGGTGATAGCCATGAGATTGGTGCTTGTGACACCAATCCAGTCCTTGTCCCAGTCCTAGGAGCCTGTGGCAAAGACGTGGAGAAATGGAATTGCTCCTGGCTGCTCTGAGCCCCGAGCTTGGTGCCGAGGGGCTGGTTTGTGAGAGCGAGCTGGCAAAGGGAGAGCAAGGATTGCCGAAATGCTGCTGTTTACAGCTTTAATGCCATTATGCTGTAGCAGTTCCACTTTCTACAAACAAGTCCTAAAGTCTCCTTTGATTGCCTTCTGCCACAAATTATTCATGATTTCTGGATGATGTGATTGGGGTTTGGCTTTCACAGGCAGGTTTGTTATATCCACTTAGCTCCGACTGCTTTGGCGTGCTCCGAGCCTCAGTTATTTTCCCAGCGTTTGTTCTTAACGTTCATCGCTCTTCTTGATGGGAAAACTTTGGGAGTATGTAATCCAAAGGAATGAGGGGAATGAGGTGTGGGGGGGGTGAGTTAGTTTTTGCTTTTCTGGGAGAGAAAGCATAGGAAGAGCTTTTCATTTAAACCTACTTATTGCCAAGGCTGAGGGCAACTGGTTTATTGTCACGGTGTGTCAGAGGACTTGGATGTGAGGCGCTTTATGCGTGTGACTCGGGAGATTTGGATGGTAAGGAAAGCAAGCAGAATTTGCAGACGAAAGATGGGATTGATGTGCTCTGCCCTGGGAGAGAGAGTGGTTTTGAATTTGGGATTTTGTGCTGTTTTTCCCCAGCTAGGACATCACTGTAGCAATAAATAACGTTCTTTGGGTTCTTCTTCTCTTCTAAATGAGTTGTCTCCTCTGGTTTATACTGGGACCACGATGTTTAGGTCTTGGTGTGTCTCGTGTTAATGGGCTGCCATAAAACTTCGATCTGAAATGTTATTTGTCCTTCACTTTGAATATTAAATTTTTTAGAAACTTTCCAAAAAGAAAATTACTGCATTTGTTTAAAGTTCTGAAAGCTTTTTTTTTTTGAGCTAAACAGTTCAAAGAGCGCATCTCGCTAATCAGAGGAATATTTTTGGGTCCCCGGGGTGGTCACAGCGTTTTAATTGGAACTGGAGCTTCTTTGAAGTCCTTTTTAATCCTCCCTGAGCTGGGGGAGAGGGTTTGAAGGCGGTGCTGTAAATCTGAAACTTCTTCCTTTTATTTACATGTGTCTGGGGACGTATGTAATTCCTTCTCCCAAAGTTAAGCTCATTGCTGGCTTCTGCACGGCTGGGTGCCAAACGAGCTTCGTTAAGAGGGGTGGAGACCTGACATGGATTTTTGGGGGTTAGGGGTTATAGAGAAGGGAGCTGGTGCTTATGGATTTGGTCAAACCAGTACCTGAGCAACAGGCTCGGAATGGTAAACGAGCTCAGCGGGAGACAGTGTGGCAGCTAAATGGGAGCCCAGCCTAAGCAAAAAGCTAGGATTTAAACTCATGTTTAGGATTAACTTACTAGTACAGCGCTCAAAAATAGCATTGTGTGCTGGTGTTTGACTGCTTTCCCAATTAAGCAGAAGTCTTAGAGTACAGCTCATACAGTCTTGAATATCAATAATCCTTTAAATCAACAGAGTGTTAAATTTTCTTACACTGATGTTGAATTGCAGGGTTTTTTTTTTTGGGTGTCCCTGCTCAGATTGCTTAAACTTTGCGCCTCGGGTTCTAAAGGCAAGGCCTTGCTTTTGGTTTTGAAGTCTGGCCTCACCCTGGGTGTATTACACACCTGATGGATCCACCATGAATGCATCCAACAGCTTTTGTGCCATCTTAATACAGTTCTGGAGTCCTCAACATAGAAAGGACATGGAACTGTTGGAACAGGTCCAGCACAGGGACACCAAGATGATGGGAGGGATGGAGCACCTCTGCTGTGAGGACAGGCTGAGAGAGCTGGGGCTGTTCAGCCTGGAGAAGAGAAGGCTCCGGGGAGACCTGAGAGCAGCCTTCCAGGATGTGAAGGGAGCTCCAGGAGAGCTGGAGAGGGACTCTTTGTCAGGAAGTGGAGTGACAGAACGAGGGGGAATGGTTTTAAATTGGAAGAGGGGAGATTTAGATGAGATCTTAGGAAGAAGTTCTTTGGTGTGAGGGTGGTGAGGCACTGGAACAGGTTGCCCCAAGAAGCTGTGGCTGCCCCATCCCTGGAAGTGTTCAAGGCCAGGTTGGATGGGTCTTGGAGCAACCTGCTCTAGGGAGAGGTGTCCCTGCCCATGGCAGGGGGGTTGGAACTGGATGATCTTTAAGGTCCCTTCCAACTCTGACCATTCTATGATTCTAAATCACTTCTACGAATAAGCCGCCGCTGACAGCACAAGCACTTTCCGTAGGCATTTTCTACCTTATTTGTTCCACTATTGATTTTCATGATAAATATAATAATTTACCAGCTGTGTGTTTTCTCTACTTCAATAAGGTTTTTAACCTCCTACATTTACTGAAACTGGGATATGTCACTTTATACTTCTGCCAGGGGTTAGGCACCTGCTGTGAAAACCTTGGAAATAATCTTTGGGTAGTTTTTAATTAATCGAAGCAACAGGCTTAACCTCAATTTTCTGTCTGAAAGAATAAGTTAGTATTCCAGCTGAAAACCTAAGCAGTATGCTTTTCATTCTTTCTAAAATTGTCATAAATTTCCCTGTGACTGGTGTTATTGCATGATATTAAAAAAAAGTTAAAATAACTTTTTCAGAGTTGCAGTTTTAAGTGGCCATTCCTGCCCTGAGATTGGAGAGGTATGTGATTGTAATCAGAAGTAAATAAGAATAATATATGGCATGTCAAATCACTTCATATAAAAGTAGCTGGAAATATGGTCTAGACTCTCTCAAGGACCCATGGAAAGTCATTAATTGTGTTTCCTCTTGCTCAAGATTAGGGATATTTTGTTACTGCTGGCTGATGTTTGCAGTTGATAAGGACCTGGGAAAACAACGCGATCAATAAAGATGCTGAAAGCAATACAAGAACTGGGGTAAATTAATATTCTGCCAGGATTATCTCAAGACAGGTGTCAAAAGAACACAACTATCAATTTAGTGCAATCTGTAAAACAGTCAAATATACATATTTTGTCAGTACCTAGCCCTGGTTATGGTATTAGCTCCTTTTCTTATCAGGCAGAAGCCCCTGGTTATCTGGAAAAACGATGTCTCTGTGCTTTAGGTGTGGGTAGGAGTTATGCCAGAAGGGTATGGGGGATACATGCACCTTGTGAGGTATTTTTTCTGGGTTTTCTGGATTACTGACTCTGTTTATTTGCATAAACATTTTTGCCTAATTGGAAAGTGAAGGAATTAACTTTTTGGACTTGAGATCCTTCTGTTGCAACCAGCCATTCCTGCTGGCCCTCAGCTCAGTGAGGAGCAAGTCTCTGAGCTGGATTTTATCCACGAATGTGAAATTCTGCCTGATCTTTTGAAAGTTTCACTTTCCCAGCTTCGTGTAATTCCAGTAGTTGGCCTGGGATGGTTTTCAGGGATCCCAGTGATCCTCTGTTGAGTGATGCCTCTTGGAAAGACACAACATCTGTCTGTTCAGAGTTTGTTTCCAACAAACAGATCTCCGTGTTTCAGCCTGTAGGTTTCAGATCCTAATATTTTGCTTGTGATTACTTACAATCATCCAAATGCCTTGCAAATCTTAGGATACCCATGTGGTTAGAATAAATAATTGGTATAATGCTGCCTTTTCCTTCTTTACTTTGATTTACTGCCCTCCTGGCCCCATTGTGAAGCCTAATTTTTTTTCCTGAGGAAATAGTTCACACCAACCTCTGCCCAGCTCTAGGTTGTCACAAGGATTGTTCCAACTCCGTTGACAAATGGAAACTATGGGAAAAACTACCCTAGTTCTGGCTTTAAAAGAAGTTATTTTATTCATTTCATGGCATTATTTTTCCCTGTACCTCTTTCTATTTGTCAAATTAAGTTCACGGTGGGGTAAAAGGCTTAAAACAGCTTTTGCTGCTGCAGTAAAATGAAATGTTCCATTATTAAATGTGTTTACATTTTGTGCTTGAAATCTTAAGGGCAGTAGGTAGGAAATGGGATGCCACGATCATTTCCTTTTTGCTTCATCATTAATATGTAATTACATTCACTAAATTAAATTCCAAATTGAGAAAAAAACATTTGCTTCTTTGATTGTAAAGATCATGCTGATAACAACTACTCTAGTGTGGGAGCAGCAACAGCAATTTCTGAAAACCCTTTATGATCATTTCCAACTTTGCCACTTCTGGGCTACTGCTGGTGAGTAGCTAAAAGGTGCTTTAGAAGTTGATGGTTCCCCCCCCTTTTGATCTCTTAATCTGTGTAGAATTTGGGGGGAAGAGTTAAGCAAAAAGAACTGTTTTCTACAGATGTTACTGTAGATGTTACAGATGTGAGGGTGGTGAGGCACTGGAACAGGTTGCCCAGGGAAGTTGTTGATGCCCCATCCCTGGAAGTGTTCAGGGCCAGGCTGGATGGGTCTTTGAGCAACCTGCTCTAGGGAGAGGTGTCCCTGCCCATGGCAGGGGGGTTGGAACTTGATGATCTCTATGGTCCCTTCCAACTCTGACCATACTTTAGAACCTTGAGTAGTACCAGGCTGGAATTGGTTTAGAATTTCAAACTGATTGTGAATGAGAACATATAAAGTACTTAAGGATTTCCCTCATTAATACAGAACTTTTTTTCTTATTTTTAAATGAGAGATGGAGCAGTGAGAGTCAAAAAGCAGGGCAGAGCATGCTGTGGGCAGCACTGTGCCTTGGAGAGCGCTGGTGCCGGTGTGGGGAAGTCTCTGTTGCTGAAGCCCAAGGATTTTCCTTGCATCCTACTAACACTGGTTTGAAACATTTCAAAGACGCTGGTTCTTGTGGATTAGTGAGTACAATAGGGTTGTTATGCTTCCTTGGTAACATAAAAAGGGAAGACCTTAAGAACTGTTTGGTTTTTATATTAGAAAAGTGTAGGACACAGACTATTTAAGAGCTTTGCAGATATACTCCGTGTTTCTTGAGCTGTGTGTTAAATGACTTCTTGTTGCCTTTAGAAACTCTTTCATTTTATGCAACTGAGTTTAAACCAAATTAAAATTCTTTTGTCTTACAGCATGATTGAAATATATGCACTATCTCTCCCCTTTTTTTGGTTTCTTATTTTCCTGTGGAATAAAGCACACCAATGAATGCTGCAAGAAGGAATTCATTTCATCTGTATCAAATTATCAAAAAGATTGAGTTTTTGGTGTTGTCTAAGGAGAGAGTCAGGAACAGGGCATGGCAAAGTATGCTTTGGTTATTTGAATATGTCAAGCATAAGAGTTTTAGAGCCTATCTATATATTTAATATATTTTATTTCTGCTGCTGCAGATCATTAGCTTCTGTGCCAAAAAGCCCGAAGAGCAGGATCTGATTTGGTAGCCCAGTGTGTTTTGCTGCAGTGATACCTGGTGGTCAGCCCTGTGCTGTAATGTGAAACAGCAGAGCAATTAAAGGCCATCCCTGTGGGTTTGCAGCAGTCCAAATCGAGCTTGGATGGGGATAGACTCGTCATTAGTAAGAGCAAACGGTGGTTTCTTCTGGTTTTTTAGTTAACTCTTTGTTTCCCTGGCTGCTTAGGTACTTTCTCCGTGGTAGTACATCCTCTTTTTCTGCTTAAAGCACAGGTTGGTTTTGACTCTTAATGAAGTCTAGTCCTGACAGTACTAAAACAAATCTCTGAGCTGTAGCACACAATTATTCATCTGCCCCAAAATGATGAGGTGGATGGATTTCTTGCAGCCTGACACAGTTCTTGAGAGCCGGACTGTGACAGTTCAGTGTCTCGCCCTTGAGCCTCCTTACTGCTTTTTCCAGGTGGCTGATGTTACCTGCCTTGTAGACTGGGAGCTCAACGAGGGCTTGAGGATATGTTTTGATGAGAAGACAGCTGAGCCTGCTAACAACTTCTTGTCTAAGGGGGAATTTCAGCAACTGATTTCCACCTTCAGTGGCAGAAGATGAAGCGAGCAAAGGCAGCGGCTGCAGCCCTGGTGGCAGCAGGCAATTAGGTTTGCTCCGCTGCTCTCCCCAAATTGTACTTGGAGAAGAGGAGGCTACAAGATTTGTGTGAGCTAGACCCCTCTTGGAAAACCAGACTCTCTGGGCTCGCTGTGTAAAAAAGCTCAGCCCTGTGCTTTGATTTTTTTAATCGAAGTACAGAAAATTGCTTTTGTTTCACCATGACCTCTCAGCGCTCTGAAATGCACGGGATTCAATGCGATGGCCCAACTTCTGGGTGAAGATTAAACTAAAAAAAAAATAGCTGACAAGCTGACTGTTTCTACTTTACCTTCCAAGTCAGCAGGTTTGATTCAGCCACGTGGAACACTCCCTCTCCTTGAGTTCTGTTAAAGCCTTTCACTGGTAAGGTGACGTTCGACTGTGCATCCCGTGAGCTTCCGAAGTTCCAGTGGGTTATTCTTTCTTATTGTCAAAGCAGTGGCAGGGATAAGAGAAGTCTAGAGTCTTGAATTGCCCACCAAATTATTCATTTTTTTTCAGAAGTAATCTTGTTGGGCTCTTAAATGTCTCTTTATGATGCCGTTAACTTTGGGGGGGGGGAACTTTTTTCATGAAAACCCCCAAAGTCTTTTAACTGGAATCTAAGATAGTTTTCTTCCTTTTTATTTTCTCCCCTCTCCTAATTATGGCTTGATTGGAATAATTGCTAATTTTGCAGTTGCTTCAAAACAGTCCTATCAATTGCTTTTAGAATTGTCAAGACACTTAGAAACACTTCACGTGTTTTCTTAGAAAACAGTTGTTCTGCTTCAAGTGGTTAATGGGGACATTTGCTTTGGTGAAGAGCGATTGGATTTATTGATTCTATCTATACAAACAGGAGATTTCCTTTCTAAATGAGGGGAACCTCAAGGCTGGGGTTGCTTACTCCTTGCAGCTTACTCTTCAGACTTGGTTTGCTTGGTACATGAAGTATTAAGCATCCTCTTTGTTGGAGAACGAGTATAAAGTAGACCTTAGTATCTCTTTTTTTGACAGCTCTTAGTACCTTCGTTTGAATGAAGGGTGATTGCTCTTCAAAACATTTTCATCAAATTGTTACAAAACACTAAGGGTGTCCTAATTGCTGAGGAAATTTTGAGAATTTAATGTTTGTGAACAATGTGTGGAGCAGATTCTTTACCAGCTGGCTTAGTTCCTGCAGTTGGTGATAGAAAGGGAGGATGTAGGTGTGGAGACACCAAAAAATAGGTGTAATTATCTGGACCAGAGCTTGAAGGGGTTTTTTGGCAAGAGAAATGCTGTTGTGAGACTTCCAGGCCTGGACGTGAGACTTCAGTGGTGATGTCCACCAAGATGATCAGAGGGATGGAGCACCTCTCCTATGAGGACAGGCTGAGAGAGCTGGGGCTGTTCAGCCTNTTAGTCCTTTGTGATTATTAGTTTGGTAGTTTCAAGCAAATTTAATTTTAAAAGCAAAATAATACTGAAGACTTTAGTTTTCCAGAGAGACCTGACTGCCTCTTTTTATATATAGTTTTACTTTTGTCTTGTACTTCTAATCAGAATTAGGTTGATGTTGGGCTAGATCATCTTAAAGGTCCCTTCCAGCCTAGACAATTCTATGATTCTGTGATTCCATAGTTAAAATTTAATGTCAGATATCTAGTTACAATCAAACCTCTTCCTTTGCTGTAAATTTTTGAAACATTTTATGGAAGTGGTAAGACCTTGACATTCTAATAAATCATACATTAAAAATATTCCAGTTTTTACTTTAACGTCTTCATCTTGTTACTGAGCCTGGGTTTAATGTTACTTCAACAGCTAATTCTGAGTGTGTAACTGTCATAATTCCTACTAAAATGGTAATAGAGCCTTAAATAGCACAATTCAACAGAGCTTTCCAACAAATGTCTATGAAATGCCAATTGAGTGTGTTATAAAGAAAAAAAAAAAGGTATAAAAAAATGCATAAGCCCTTTTCCTTGAGAAAAGTTCAGAAAGTTGCCAGAGGGGCCTGAAAGTCATTGAGTGACCGAGGTGGGCATCCCATTAAGTTAATTTTTCACTTCGTGTGAACAGTTTTAGGCTGTTACTGCTCTCAAATTGCTCCTTTCCAAATTACTTGCACTTCAAAGGGAGTCAGAGCTTTGGTTGTGGCCGTTTTGCCCCTCTCCTCCCTCACTGCTGCTACTGATGCTGGACTAATTTGCCAATTTAGGGCAAGAAATCCTGTTTCCAAATTAGGCTTAAATTAATCCCGTTTGTTTGGTTTTGGGATTTTTTTTTTTTGTTAAACATTGCAAACATTGTGGAAGGAAATGTGATCTCAGGATGGTCTTGGTGGGACAGAGGGAAGAACGTTTTAGCTTTTGGCTCCTTGTGCTTTACCCAGGAGAGAGGGAGCTGAAGGCAGTGATTGATTCTGAACCCGAATTCTGGAAACCACTTTGTCATTTGTCATTCGTGTTGTTTTTATAATTTATGTATGATTCTGTTCTAATAACATATTGCTTTTGAGTTGTGCTGTTAAGTCTTTGTGCTTTGTTTGTAGGATTTGAACACGGCTGATAGAGACTAGGTGTGATTTCAGTTGTGATTCCACAGGCTCCATCATTCCCTGGGGAAGGAAGCCATCCGCAGGGCAAACGCAGAGACAGTGCAGAAAGCAAACAGCTTCACAAAGGGAGTTCTGAGTGTATTTATGTACCAGCAGAGTTTCAGACTTCCCTCAAGTGGTGCAGTTAAGAGATATTGCCAGACAAATTCTCCTAAAGCAGATTTCTTTGCTTTTTAGTGCTGGTTTTGGTGTCAACCGTTTTTTAGGGAATGGACAAAGCTTTAGCAGGAGTTATAGACAATTAGTCCATCAGACACAGGCTCTCAAGGCCAGAATGTGTGAAGTGTGTGTTGGGATGCTGACAGATTTCTCTCTTTATGTGCCATTGTTTGCAGAGATACGGGAAATGAGAGGGCTGTTCACAGCCGGGAGGGCTGGGTGGTATTTTCAGAGCTTTGGGAGTTGACCAAGTCTCTTCAAATGGAAAACTCAACAGATTTAATTTCATTGTGTATGTGGTGTCATCCCTCTGCTTGCAACTGTGTAAATTTGGCTTGGGCCAAATTGTTCATGATCAGGGTAGGATGTACACCTCATAAATGGGCTTTGAAACCTCTCAGCAAAGGTATTGGACAGCAGAGTCCATGCAAGGGATGTCTGTCTGATACCTGATGTGATTTAGTTTTTCAGAAAGCAAACCCTTCTTTAGAGGGGACTAATTAATTATTTTCTGTTATAAATCTCTGCTGCTTCACTTGGATGCTCCATCTAATGCCAATAAACCATCCTCCAGCAGTTAAGTATAAACCTAAAGCTGCCAATTGCTGAAACTGAGCTTGGAAGCTGATTGTTAATTTGAATTGCCCAACAGATGAGGGTGATTGTTCTTTATTGGAAATCTGTCAGTCTCTATCATTGCTAGAAATCTGGGGCTTTTATAATCCCTTCTCATTTTACTACTGGATTAATGTCAATTCTCCATCTCAGTCATATGGTATGAATTTCTCAGAAAATGATTTAAAATATGTACTTTTTTTTTGACTATTTAAAGAAAAAATTGCTGCAATTACTTCATTGATGCAGGGACCAAACCCTGGTGTTGGGGGCTGGCACTCAGCATGGCCAGAGAGACACTAACTATCCTTGTGATGAATCTGCTGTATTTGAATTGTTGAATTAAGAGAAGCTTTAAACTGCATTTTTCAGAGCCTTGTTGTTGACTTGGCATTAAATTCTACAAAGAATTGTCCATGTTGCAGTTGGTGCTGCTGCTCATGGCTTCTTTCTGCCAAACAGACTGAGAGCACCCAGTCCATCTCTGTCTGCTCTTCTCTTTTTCAGCTTCTGATGGCTCTAGTTGATGAAAGATGAAGTGGAAAGGGAAACAGAATTCATAATTACTTTTTTTTCTCCTCATCAGCACTACTACAAAGTTGTCCTTATCCTCACCTTACCTCTAGATTTTTGTAGTTAAAACCACTGTGGAAAGAGAACATCTACTTCCTTAATTTGTGGAAAAAGCTGAATCTGAGTCAGAGGTTCACTTCCTACAGACCCATGATGTCCTAATGTCCTAAGGAACCCATGTTGAGATCAGACTGTAGCTTTATAAACTTCTTTTATAGGTTTTTCACTTGTTATTATTAATTTTTTTTTTCCCATGCAGATGTTGTGGAGCATCTTTAGTCCTAGATTTGAGTCAGAATCCCAGTGGTCAAGGTAGAGGCACATAGAATCATAGAATGGTCAGAGTTGGAAGGGACCTTAGAGATCATCCAGTTCCAATCCCCCTGCCGTGGGCAGGGACACCTCTCCCTAGAGCAGGTTGCTCCAAGCCCCATCCAGCCTGGCCTTGATCCCCTCCAGGGATGGGGCAGCCACAGCTTCTCTGGGCAGCCTGTTCCAGTGCCTCACCAGTCTGGTTTTGGGAGTGGCAGGAGCCTTGTTCCAGGGCTGTATTTGAATAATGTAAAATCTCACCAGGCTTAATTTCATCTGCCAGCAACAGCGAAGCCTTGACTTGTATCTTGGGGGTCACGACACAATGTGTTTCTCCAGATTTCACTTCTCCAAAACAAACTTCCCACTTGATCCTTAGGGAAAAACCCTTTTGAGGTTTGGGTCGCTCTTCCCCTTTGGTGACGATGCTGTATCTTGCTGTAGCCAAAGGATGTACCAGTATGTGCTGTGATGCCCTTTCCTGCTTCCTTTCCTTTGAGTTATTTAGATCCTTCTCTTTAAAGATGGCAAAACCCCTTTCTGGTGGCTCAGGAGAAAGATCTTTTTGTATTTTTTTCATAAGCTGCCTCATTTAGAGTTGAATCTCTTACACTCGTGATTTTAAAGAGAGGTCTCTGAAAGGAACAGTTATCTCCTGCAGAGACTGTTGATGTGGATAGTGGTTTCTGGGACTGCCAGACTACAGTTATCTTGATCCCATTCCACTGGCTTTAAGAATTCATCATTGCATTTGATGGAAAAATAAACCTATTCCTGGCAACCGCAGAGCTGTTGCTAGCAGATCAGTGGAAATCTTTAGTCTCTGACAAGAAGAGCTTATCAGAGTGGTATCTGAAGTGTTATCTAGACCTGATGGATTATTATTATTAATTTTTTTCTTCCCCCCCCTATGGCTCTGGAGTCAGTGCTTGTATGAAGGACTCTGAAGTCAGCAGCTCTGAAGTGGGAGCGCTGCTTTGAGTCACTGCTGCTGTAGCTGAACCTCTGCTCTGTCAGAGGGAGTCCAGCAGTAGCCAAGAGCTGTGGAGTTGCACAGTCTGGATGTACATTTCCTTCCTCCTCTTCTTACCCTCTTGGTAATAATCCTGTTGTCTTGCTCCACCAAAACTCCATAGTTGAGCGGGAATTGGAGTATCGCTGGGTGTGCTCATCCCTGGGTGTTTGTGCTGAGCACCAGGATGGGGAAGAGGCTGTGAATCACAGAATCATAGAATGGTCAGAGTTGGAAGGGACCTTAAAGACCATCAAGTTCCAACCCCCCTGCCCTGGGCAGGGACACCTCTCCCTAGAGCAGGTTGCTCCAAGCCCTATCCAGCTTGGCCTTAAAAACTTAAAAACTTCCAGGGATGGGGCATCAACAGTTTCTCTGGGCAACCTGTTCCAGTGCCTCACCCCCCTCACAGTAAAGAACTTCTTCCTAATATCTCATCTAAATCTCCCCTCTTCCAATTTAAAACCATTCCCCCTCATCCTGTCACTAGACTTCCTGACCAAGAGTCCCTCTCCAGCTCTCCTGGAGCTCCCTTCAGATCCTGGAAGGCTGCTCTCAGGTCTCCCCGGAGCCTCCTCTTCTCCAGTACTTCTTATGTATGTCAAAAAGCCAGAAATGTTTATGTGTTGAAGTGATAACCCTTCTGATCGTCTGGTGTGAATGTGCTTGCTTGGAAGACCTTGGTCTTGCTGACTGTCCTAAGGGACTGCAGCAACTTTGGCCGGGTGAAAATTGCTTTATGTGCTTTATGACCTTTTTTTTTGTGGTTATGTATAGAACATAGTTTTTCAACCAATGATTTCTTAAAAGTTGCTGTTTTGTTTGATTTGTGCAGGACACCTGATGATCTCTCAAGGCAACTCGTGGCCCTGCAGCAGAGGGAGATTGCACTGAAAGAGCAGAACTCCACCATCACCAACAGGTAAGTGGTACCAACAGTGTCTGCTACCAGCATCCACCACTGTGTTAAAGTGTACATAAAGAAGACAGATTGCAATCCAGGAGGATGGCTTTTTGGATTTCCCTGCTGCCCCATGGAGCCTTCTATGCTATCACTGTCTTTCCCATGTTGATCAAGATGTTTTTGCTTACTTAAATCCTTGCAAGAAGGAAAAGATGAAGAGCTGTAGCCAGATGTGATGAAGAGTTCATGTGGGCTTATTTGATGTGCTAAAGTGTTTGCAAGGGGAAGGAAGCTGCTTTCCCAAACCATTTCACCTGGAAAGGGAATACCACAGCAAAATGCAGTAGTCATCTGGGTTTGGGAAGGGATTAAGAACCCTGAGAACTGTGATTGACTATTTGGAGGACCATTTGCTATAGATGGTGATGGAAAATTATGTTTTGGGGCAAAGTACTGTTATGCTTTGGGAAGAGCAGTCTGTTTATAAAACTAGAGGATGTTTAAGCCTTTGCCCTGCTGTGGGAATGAGTATCTAATGGGGGAATTCAATTTCCCTGCCAGAGCTTCACTTTCCAGTCTTCATTGGTTACACACAGCATTTCTTAACGTGCTTCCATAACATGGCAGAAAGCATTTCTTATCTCATTGTGTATATTCTTGCTTCTCACCCTGTTTTCTTTCCTCATAATAGGAACCTGTGTTCCTGTTCTTGTTAAAAAACAAGAGGCACTGGTGAGGCACTGGAACAGGTTGCCTATGGAAGTTGTGGCTGCCCCATCCCTGGAAGTGTTTAAGGGCAGGTTGGATGGGGCTTGGAGCAACTTGCTCTAGGGAGAGGTGTCCCTGCCCAGGGCAGGGGGGTCGGAACTTGATGATCTTTGAGGTCCCTTCCAACTCTGACCATTCTATGATTCTATGAAAACCCAATACTTCTCTCTTTCAAAAAGACTCTTGGGGCCTGGTTGCACTGCCAAGGAGTTTGCTGACTTCTGTAAGCAAGAGATGTGTGGAGAATTTCAACCTTTGGTGTGAAGATGTTGAATGTAAAGCAGTCAAACACTGTAATCAAGCACTGGAGAAGCATTCTCTATTTGTCTGGGGCTGCCTTTGCTGCTGTGTCTCTTGAGGGATGTGGCAGATTTTGGTTGAGGAGATGCTGGTGTTCTGGGCTCCGCCGTTGGAATGATGAGGAGGGTTCATGCTGGCTGTTAAAAGCTTGGTGTGGGCTGCTCTTAATGAAACTGTTTAGTCAGTTGTAAAATTGTTAGCCAAGGGTAAATTCCCCTGAGTGCAGGAGGCCAAATTGTTCTGTGGTTTTTGCTAAGAAGTTTAAAAAAGGGGAAAAAAAATACCTCAGCAATATAAAGAAGGACATTTCATATATTCAGAATAAACCAAGCAAACCCTCAACCCCCAAATCGATCAAATGATCAAGTAAAAGAACAATGGTAAAGTTTGAGTTATTGATTATTTTTTTTTTTCCAGGCTGTTTCTCTCAGCCTGTCAGAGAAATGCTTTTCTAAATTTATCACTGGCCAGAGGGAATCATCTGTTGAAAAAGCAGCTTTTTTGGTAGTGCATATTCCTGCTGGATGTAATTGTGCCAATTTAGTTTAAAAGTAAAAACATGATTAAGATTACTTTTTGATTTCAAGTGAAATGGGCTGTAAAGCTGCTTCAATTAAAATTCTAGCATTTTCTTGATGCGATGCTGTATGTCATTTCCAAAAGGGATAATTTTGGCTTTCTCCTGTCACATACCTTATTCTGTCTTAAAATGTAGGTAATGAGATACATTTTTAAAAACCTTTCATTACAGATTATTTGAAAGTTCTTAGGAGAAGCTCTTGAGTCTTTGGAAATAAAACCTTGTTAAGGAAGCAAACCTCATTTTCTCTTTTCCCTGAATGGCATCCAGATTTAGCTGATGGGTCTTCTCTTTTATTTGTTTTATAATTGTGTTCTCAATGGTCTGTGCTTTAGAGTAACTTAACGTGTGATGGTGACTCCCTCTAGTGATTGAGCCCAGCACTTATTCCACTTTCTGTTGTGTTTTGCAGCTACAAGTTCTTCTGCTTTTACTTGAAATGATTTTGGTTTGTGGAGTCTGTGGTTGTGTGAGTATAGAGCACTGTGCAGTACAAAGACAGAAGAATTTTGCCTACCCTAAGCAGCTTTGATTAATTTTCTCCATTAAAATCAGTGATCCTTAAAAAAACCATCATCAGAAGTTGGCATCTGAACTTATTTAGTGGCAAAGAGGTGGAGAATCACAGATAACCCTGGCTTGCCTGTTGCTATGCTGCCAAACCCAGTTTGAGTGTGGTGTTGGAGGTGGGGATATGACCCTTTTCCCTAAACAGCTGATGTTGAGCTGTTGTGTGGTGGATGGATGTTTGATCATCATCATTGTTGACATGGAACTGTTGGAACAGGTCCAGCGCAGGGCCACCAAGATGATCAGAGGGCTGGAGCACCTCTGCTGTGAGGACAGGCTGAGAGAGGTGGGACTGTTCAGCCTGGAGAAGAGAAGGTTCTGGGGAGACCTGAGAGCAGCCTTCCAGGATGTGAAGGGAGCTCCAGGAGAGCTGGGGAGGGACTCTTGGTCAGGAAGTCTAGTGACAGGATGAGGGGGAATGGTTTTAAATTGGAAGAGGGGAGATTTAGATGAGATCTTAGGAAGAAGTTCTTTGGTGTGAGGGTGGTGAGGCACTGGAACAGGTTGCCCAGGGAAGTTGTTGATGCCCCATCCATGGAAGTGTTTAAGGCCAGGCTGGATGGGGCTTGGAGCAACCTGCTCTAGGGAGAGGTGTCCCTGCCCATGGCAGGGGGGTTGGAACTTGATGATCTTGAAGGTCCCTTCCAACTCTGACCATTCTATGATTCTATGATCCTTGATGAGCACGGGCAGGAGAGAGTCTGGAAGGGTTTTTCTCCAGCTGATTATTCTTTCTTTCAGTCTTTACACAACAGTTTTCTTACTGGTTTTTATTTCCAGTGATGTTACCTTTCCCACACTGTTCAGCGGCTGCGATAGACACTTTGCCAGCTACTGTTTGTCTCTCAACCTGACAAATAGTCCCCAGATTCCCCTCCATGAGAGGAGATGCTCAGTAGTGAAGCAGGAGTTAATCACTAATGTAGCAGAATATGAGCAGGTTTGACTTCAGGAAACAAACCAGGCGTGGAAAAGGTATCACAAGGGAACGATTTGCTGCGTAAGGTCCCATCCGTTTCTGTAAAACCGGAGACAGATCTGTCTCAACTGCATCTCAGTGTCCCTTAGATGATCCAGGATGGAGAATTATGGTCCACAAACACACGGCTAACAACATTTTCCAAATGGCATATGGCTTAGCTAAACAGGCTGTATTTATTTTGTCTCATTCTTCCATTCTTGAACTGCTTGCCTTTATTACTGCCTATTTTTTCTTTAGAGCCAGTGTTTCTGTTGTTAAAAAGGCAGTAGATGTCAGCACACCACAAAAGGGCTACATCCCTGTGCATCATCCTCTGTGCTGATGTTCCCCTCCTCCTGGCTGAGGGATCTGTAGCTCAATCCCTGTAGCCCGGGCAATTACCGGTGTCTCAAGGCCTCCCAGAGATCAAATGCATCTGATAATACATCTCCCAGAGATCACACTTGCCACATCACTCAGATCAGGTGTTTTTAAAGACAGAACCACAGGACTGAATTTTCTCAACAGTGAGTTTAAATCAGTTTCTTTTACGGGTGATTATTTCCATGTTTGAGTTGCGCAGACTCCCTTGGCGCTCGCTGTTTCTGCCAGGGGGGAAAACCTTTCCCTGGTGCCAGTGTGGGGAAGGAGGAGGAGGAGGAGGAGGTCACTCTTGTACTGAACACATAACCAGCAACTCTTTTTTCTTCCCAATGATGGGATCACTGAGGAACGTTGCTGAAAGTGCCATTAATAGCACGTGGTGGGATCTCAGTGCTCTTCTGGAGTGTGTTGCAACAGGTTGTGTAAAGAGAGTAAATGATACTGGAAGCAGTAACAGCAGGAAGTAATGTGGGGCTCTAACTGCAGAACAAAGATAACAACCCAGAGGTTTGAAGGCTCAAAAGAAGATTGCTTAGGGCCACTTTGATAGCATGAAGTGTGTGTGCTCTGCTGGTCAGGAAAAGGTAACGAAAGCTGTCTCATTAGTGGGTGGGTTTAGCCATGCAGCCATTGTTAGTTTACACGTTTCTCCCCCTTAGTGTGGATGCTGTAGGTGTGGGAGCTTGAACTGTACTTTTTCAGCAAGAGTTGATGGTTGTAGCTTGTAATATGTTAAGTCGGCCAAGCTGTTTATAAGCTTTTGTCTTATGGAAAAATGATGTAGTCGTGTCTCTATTTATTTTTTTTAAGTGAGAAAAGCTGCATATTTATTTTTCCCGCATCCACTCTGCATATTTGACGTCTCTGGAGAGACTTCCTAAAACAATCCTGGCAAAGCATTCTAGAATTTGAAATGTAGGGGAAAACTTCCTTTCTTGTCAGTGTTGTCCTCTGGCACTGCTTACAGTTTGATCTTTGCTTCAGTTCTGAAAGCCAGGCTGTGAAAATACACTTTTTTGGTTACTTGTGGGCCTTCCCAAAGCGATGGTTTCTTTTATACTTTTACTCTTGTTGTCTAAGTGTAATATTGACGTTGAACCAGTGAAGTATCTTGTAGGGGATCAAATACAAGGAAGCACATACTGAGGAGGATGAAGGACACGAAGGAAAACAGAAGAGGAGTAAATCTTTGGTTGTGGTGTTGGGATCCTGGAGCTGATGGATTGTGTCAGAAACCCACCCTGTGTTTTGACGTGTAGTTTCCTATGTGAAAAGGGATACACAGAATAATATTTTCCTTCTCCAAGTGCTCACAGAGTTGTGTGAAGAGACGTGGTTGTTTACCACCTTTATTCCTATAAATCACATAAAGCTGATTTATCCAAACAACCTGCTGTCTGTGTTAGCACTTAAAGATGAAATAAAAACCTTAAACCGTTGAAGGCTGGGGAGTGGAGATTGCAAACTGAACAGAAAATGCTTTTGAGTTGGGCAGCAGGGATTTTTTAGAAAGTAAATAAAACAATGAGTGGGTGATGATAAGCTCAGAACCGTCCATCTCCATAAGTGCTGCTAACTCAGAAGTGCATCATAAATCTGTTGCCCATCTTCTCTTTTCCTTGGATGTCCCAAGGAGTGTCAGTCACAAATATAAATAGAGCCCGTCAGACTCCTTCCTTCCCCTAATCTTCTGGAAAGTTGGACAGAAGTTTAATTACAGTGAAATGTCTTTTATCTGACAAAGAGAGAAGTGCTGGCTTCTTGATAGGCTTTATGAGTTATTTTGTGATCAAAAGAAGCACTTAATGTCTAATATAGGACAACGTAGGAATCCTTTTTTCCGCTCTTGTTCATCTGTGGCACATTGTGCCTTGATTTATACGTGGAGCTGTGTGTGTTCCTAATGCCAGACAAATGTTTATTCATGCTGCTTCGGGACAATATTAACTGCTGACAGGTTCTGCAGTCGTTTATGGAGTAAGATTATGAAGAAATCTTTTGCATCAAAAGAAGCGTGAGCAGCAGGGCCAGGGAGGTGATTCTCCCCCTCTGCTCTGAGACCCCACCTGGAGTCCTGTGTCCAGCTCTGGAGTCCTCGACATAGAAGGGACATGGAACTGTTGGAACAGGTCCAGCTCAGGGCCACAAAGATGCTCAGAGGGCTGGAGCACCTCTGNTACAGCAAACACTCCGTGTTTCCACGCAGAAGTCATGGAAGGGAAAGACGGGCATTTCTTCTATTCGTGGCTTATATCTAAATATTTTGCTTCTGTGAGACTGAAATTCCTAAAAATCCTAGATGAAATAGGTGTATGCTAATAGTGATCTGGAGTTCTCAGAAAGTAGAATGAATATTTATAATTATTGAAGTAATTTGAAGTCAAAACTTATTATCTCTTCTCATAATTCGTATTCCTTCCTTCCTAGCCGAGAGATTCCATGATCAAATTAGTGATCTACGTGAGGCTGATGAGCCAAAGGAGGAGTGCCCCACATCCATATTAATTGGTGATATGAATACAAAGGGAGAAATTATAATCTCAGCTCTGCAGTAGGCAGCAGAACAAAAATATTCCACTTTGAAACCAGTAGTATGATGTAAAATCTTGAATTCAGCCTGTTGCCAAGCTTTGGGTAGAGCTCTGGGAATTGTAGTGATTTAAGCTTTCCAGTGCTTGGGGATTTGTCTCTTATTGCCTCTGCAATGTGGGGGTAAGCCTTGAAAAACTTTATCTGAGTTGGGAAAGAGGAGGAGGGCCTTGCAGCCGGGTAATACCTTTCAAATCAGTGTTGGAGCCGTAGGTGTGGTCCCACAAATGAAGCAGAAGAACGTGGCCTGGGAAGTCTGGGCTCAGGGTCTGGAAAAGCTTCGTGTTTGCTTGGGATCAGCTGAGTCCTCAATACAGGGACTGGAGCTTCTTGTATTCTCAGCTACAGATCCAGGAGACCATGTCAATGAGAACATACACCTCTACTCCACAGATTCTGTCTAGTTTGTACCTAATTATTTTAAAGACGAATAAAATACATCAATTCCTGTCAATCTGTACCTGTTAGGATGTTTTTATTCCCCTTTTCCCCAAAAGCCATGATACCTGTTTGTTTCTTTTATATAGTATTTTAAAATCTTAGCACTGGCCCTCGAAGTGTTCCTTTGAGGTGTTTTATAAGTTGTCAACAGTCAAATAAGGTCATTTATAACCATTTTGTCTCTTAATTCATAGTGCTAGAAGTGCACGACAGCTTTCCTGAGCAAGATTGGTGGCAGAATGAATTTCTGTCTATTTTGTAATAACAGGGGTACCAACGACTCTGCAGATTTGCAAAGTATTTCAGGGTAGAGAACTTTGAAGAAAGCAGGGACAGCCAGGCATTTTACCAAGGTAATGGTGAATTCTGTGGGATTTTGTGACCTCTGAGACTTGTGAAAACAGCTTGTCCTGGCTGGGATGTCTCAGTCTGATTGTATCTGCACGTAAACTTTGTGCAGCTTTGGGCTAATCACTCGTTTAACATTGTCTCACCTGGATCATGTCAGTGTAACTTCCTCAGCCTCCTCTCATTGCTATTTTCATGATGTATATTCATTTTAATCTTCTCCTATGCACATGTGTATGGAGTATATGGAGGAAATGCTCCAAGTATGTAGTTGTTGGGGGAGGAGGACATTTTTAGTTATAAATTATATTCCCGGTGCGAAAGTTTTATCATTTATAGTTATAAATTATATAATCTGTCGTGGTTTCAGCCAGATTTACCAAAACCAGATTGACTGATGGCCCTTCCTCCCCCCAGAAAGAAAGGAGAGGAAGGGATTTAGGAGTTTAGAAAAAACCTAAACTACTTTAATAGAAACAAAGCAAAACAAAAAGAAAGTATACAATATATAGAAAACCGTATCAAGCTTCCAGGATGACTCCATCACCAGCAGGCAACAGTCCCAGGCTGGACTTGATGATCGACAGGAGCTGGATTCCAGATCTGGAGTCAGGAACGCTCGGATCAGGATCAAGGGCAGACGAACAGGCAGGGTCCTCTTCGGACGTCGGCTGTTGAAGAAGGAGGAAGAAGGGAAAAAGGGAAAGAAGGGCAAAAAGTGAAGAAGGGGAAGGAGGGCTTGANATTCATTTTAATATTCTCTGTGTCTGCTCGTATGCACGTGTGTGTGGAGTATATGGAGGAAATGCTTGAAGTACGTAGTTGTTGGGGGAGGAGGACATTTTTAGTTATAAATTATATTCCTAATGCCAAAGTTTTATCATTTATAGAGTCATAGAATGGTCAGAGTTGGAAGGGACCTCAAAGATCACCCAGTTCCAAC
>VXBW01006791.1:1314226-1333917 GCA_013400375.1 Thinocorus orbignyianus
TAGAATGGTCAGAGTTGGAAGGGACCTCAAAGATCACCCAGTTCCAACTCCCCTGCCCTGGGCAGGGACACCTCCCACCAGAGCAGGTTGCTCCAAGCCCCATCCAGGCTGGGATTTATACAAAAGGCACACTGCTCAAGAAGTTCAGACAAAACTCAAAAGTAAGCTGCCTTGTCTTTTTTAGCTGTGTAAGGAAAACCATGTCATAAATTACAGGCAACTCCCCCTCTCTCCCCCCCCTCCCCAAAAAGCAGCTTTCTTTTGCTGCTCTGAAAGTTAAATGACTAATGTGCATAATTTATTTGAGCATCTGTGCTAAAAACTTGCATACCAAGTTTTACTTCAGTGTGATCAACAATGGGGAAAATTAGGATTTATCATGGAAATGCTGACGGATGTGAACATGTGGAGGCTAAACCGGTGCCTGACAAACCTTCTCATTGTGCAATGCTAATGGTGAAATACAGTTGGGGTGTTGTTTTTTTCCTGCTGTAATTGCATGTGTCACCCCCCCCCCACAATCCCCCCTCCTCCCTTATCTGCTTAATTTTCTCCTTTTCAAATTTGGTAGGGTTTAGTTGCTCTTCCTATTTGGAAGGGGGGAGATTTAGATTAGATATTAGGAAGAAGTTCTTTACTGTGAGGGTGGTNTACTCTGAGGGTGGTGAGGCACTGGAACAGGTTGCCCAGGGAAGTTGTTGATGCCCCATCCCTGGAATTGTTTAAGGCCAGGCTGGATGGGGCTTTGAGCAACCTGTTCTAGGGAGAGGTGTCCCTGCCCATGGCAGGGGGGTTGGAACTGGATGATCTTGAAGGTCCCTTCCAACTCTGACCATTCTGTGATTCTATCATTCCTGCTTTTTCTGGAGTCTGCAGAAAAACCTCCCGAGTTGTCTCATGATGTTTCTAAGGGTAAGATTCCTTCTGCTTTCCGGGATGGAGATGGGAGGATGAGGAGGAGGATGATGATGGCATCCTGCCCTGGCACTGCTGCTGCCCTGCAGTACCAGCCTGGGAACAGAAGATGGTGCCGGCAGCCTTGGCTGCTGCTCTCCCTTCCCTCCCCTCCTCCTCCTCCTCCTGCACAGCCAGGGTACTGTCACCAGGATTATAAATTCTGGAGCCAATTAGCTAAAAAATGTTACAAGTGAAAGGAAAGAAAGGAAAAGCTGACGAGTGTCTTGATGGGAATGTGCCTGTTCTCAGAAACCCTTCCCGCAGAGAGCTTGGATGTCGCCTTTCGGGGAAGCATCAGATGCTTTTGAGGCATCTGGTTCAGGCAGGAGTAGATGGTTTGGAGGAGACAAGCCCAGGGAAGAAGGCAAAGCCTTTTTAGGAAATTGTGCTGATAATACCAGGTTTTCTCTTAAACCTGGGAAAGATCCTGAGGGTGTGTTTGTGTCTTGACAGTGTTTCTTCCACTCCCCATCCTTGTCCATGAGATTTCTTCTTGAAGCAAATTTCTTGAAAAAAAATTAATATATATTTAAATTCTCAAAGTCAGACTGATTGCTTAGTTCTTGCACGGGTCTCTCAGAGCAGAAACATGTTTGAAGTCCCTTCTCTATCTCTCTTCATCCAGGATCACGGTGTGTTTTTAGGCAGCAGGGGTGTAGCCCCACTCCGTTGCTCAGAAGAAATTCCAACTGTTTCTCGGTGCAGTCATTCTTTTGCAGGAACATGTTTCTCCTTGGGAAAGGTGATGGGATAGAGCTGGAGATGGCTCCAGGAGGAGTCATTCCTTGGCAACTGGTCTGGTTCCTTTGCTGCTAGTGACTTTGGGTATTTTTTTACTCCAACCATACAAGGAAAAACTGGTAGGATCTGACCTTCTGAGGCCCTTTGGGGCTGGGTGCTGGGTCCGAAGGCTCAGGCGTTGTGCACTGGCAGAGTTCAGAATGCTCTTCTAGCAAAATGTAATTTCCTTTCTGTCATATTTTATGTATGGTCTGTTTTTACATATTTCAATATTTAAAACAATGTTCACATATTCATAAGTTTTAAAATATGTTCTCACTGTTAAGAGATGGAAATTGATAAAAAAAAAACCAAACCCAACACAAAACCCCACAGAAAAATCCCAACAACCGACCCACAACAAACCCCTTGCACTTTTCTTGTATTCAAGCAACAAAAATCCAGTTTTTATGAGTGAAAATAACTAGTGAAGAGGCTTTCTGTTTCTCAGCCAGGAAAAGCTTATGGAAATAAACCAGAATGTGTCCCTTTCTGACTGTACAAATAAGGGATTATCAGATCTAGCGGATGGCAGTGGCAGTAGGTGGAGTCCAAGGTATCCACTGCTAATAGAAGAGAGTGCCTGCTTTAGGAAAATGCTGTGAGATTCTTTTTATTTTCTATTTTTTGATGGGTTTCTACTGACAAAGTGTCCCAAACCCATGGTTTATCCTAATGAAAACAAGAAATCCCTCTTTTTGCACCTTGCTTTGAAGGAAAAATCATCGTGAAGGCGATGCTCTAATTGACTCTGGGGAACCAGATGTGTTATTTCTGTTGGTGCATCTTTATTTACTTCAAAAGCAAGAGTGAAGTCACTGAGTAGCCCTTTCTCATGTGGCTGGAAGTGTGGAGTGGTGCTGCTCACGTCCCCTCCAGCTGGGAGGATCCCAATCCCTGGCCTCCAAGGCTGTGATGGTGACACGGGTTGTCTGGCTGTGTCATGCTCTGGATTTATGGAGGGAACTGGGCTCTCTGGGTCATTTAGGCTTTGGCTTTTGTTCTACAGATCGGGCAGCGGTGTGAGAATCAGGACTGGTTGAGCCAGAGAGTGTTTTGATCATTGAGGGGAGAATCAGCAAAGCTGGGTTTGTCGGGAGCAGTAACACCTTGTATTAGACCAAGAGGTGGGATTAGGGAGGCAGGAGTGTGCCTTTGGGCACACGGCCAGCACTTGGATCTGATAGAGGAGCAGAGAGCCTTCAAGCTAAGTGCAGGTTGAGAACAATTGCTGGGAGTTTAACTTTATTAATCAATTAGATAATTTGAGAGAGAAGGTCGTGGGCATGTGTGGCTCAGGATGGGGGGTGTCAGGCAGAGGAGGTGAAAGGGCTCCTGGCATCTGCGAGAGAGACTCGGCCTGAATCGTTGTGCTGCAGGACCAGGATTTGGATACTCAGATAATGGAAGCAATTAGTCAGATGAACTTCTTCCCTACAGAAGGGAGCAGATTGCAGATAAACGCCATAAATGTGTTTTGCTGACTCAGCACTTGCAATTAAGGGGCTAGAACTTCAATTTTTATATTAACACAAAAATATTCAGGGCCACGAAGATGCTCAGAGGGCTGGAGCAGCTCTGCTGTGAGGACAGGCTGAGGGAGCTGGGGCTGTTCAGCCTGGAGAAGAGAAGGCTCCAGGGAGACCTGAGAGCAGCCTTCCAGGATCTGAAGGGAGCTCCAGGAGAGCTGGAGAGGGACTCTTGGTCAGGGAGTGGAGTGTCAGCATGAGGGGTAATGGTTTTAAATTGGAAGAGGGGAGATTTGGGTTGGATATTAGGAAGAAGTTCTTTGGTGTGAGGGTGGTGAGGCACTGGAACAGGTTTTCCAAAGAAGCTGTGGCTGCCCCATCCCTGGAGGGGTTCTCGATGATCTTTAAGATCCCTTCCAACCCAAACCATTCTATGATTCTTTTCTACACTGCCCAAAAAATCATTTTATCATACTGCCTTATCTCCCCTGGGCACTCAGCTGCAGCAGCAGGTCAGAACCTGCCCTTACGGTGACTGTTGAATGAGTTTTGCTTCATTTGTCCCAACATTTTCCAGGTCGGAGCGTGTTTCCTGAGCCGTGGTGTTTCTGTAGAGACTGAGTGAGGTCTTGGTGTTTGTGGTACAACCTGGTGTCAGTTTTGAGTAACCATTTGGTTAGTTTTAATCATGTGGCTTGTTTCTTTATCTCTTTTTTTATAAAAATAAGATATCCCAGGCATCCTATTTCATAGAAATGCACCTGCTGCTGTGTTACCTGGTACTGGGACATGCAGTGTAGGTCCCAGCCATGGAGAGTGGAAGTCTCTTAACTCCCTGATTTGAGAATAACATGATGTTTTTTTAAGAGTGTGTTTGTCACTTTTTGTTTCTTTCCTGATTACATCCAAAAGGAGAAAAAAAAAGTGCTGATAATAAAAACTGTAAGTATAAGAAATCCCAGCAACAGTAAGATAACTTGGGGCAAAGTGGTGCCTAAAAATACTTGATGTTTTTAAGCTAATTACATTTTATATTGCCAAAGGCATTTTGGAAACCTTTCATTTGCACGGATTGCTGATGTCTCCAAAGAAATGCCTTTATTCAGAGAGAAAATAGAGTTCCAGGCATCTCCTCAGACCCAGGGTACAGGTACTGGCCCTTTTTCAGAAGAACTTCATAACTTGCTCGTTCTGACCTGCAGGGAGAGCTTTGCCTGGTGGAGGAGAGGAGCTCTGGGGCTGTGGCATCTCATAAGGCTGGTGCCTGGCCGTGGAGGTTCTGTGTATAAACAGTGACACGGGGGCATTCTTGAACTGACAGAAGAAGTTTTCATTAATACTTAAAGGCAGAGGAAACTTGAAATTCATTCCACCTCCCTTGGGAAATTTGTAGCTCAGTAGCAAACTTGTGAATGATGAAATAGGGACCTTGTTTCAAACGAACCTGCCAAGACTAAGGCAGAAACTCTTCAGCTTTTGCAAGCTTTTAATTTTGTCTTGAAGTAGTTGCTTCACCTCTTCCCTGAATTAATGCTGAAGGTCTTGAACTGAAAGCAGGAGACAGAAGCTGGGTAATATTTTAGTAGTTTCTTTTGCCACCCCTTGGAGACCTTTGTCTAATTCTTGAATGAGAACTGAGGGAGAGAGAGAAGGGTTTGTTCACCTCCCGTGGCTGATGTTGCTGTCATTGAGGCTGACAGAACTTAGTGTCCTTCTCCTCGTAAACCCAACCATCCTGGTCAGACACCCTCAGACTTCATTGGTTTTGATGTTTTAAAAATAAAGTGAGTGACATCTTCTCCTAACGTGTACAGACTTCAGAGCAGTTCCTCGTGTCCTTAAGGAACTGAATCAAGCCAAGGAGTGGGTGTAGATGCCACCATGTTTGATCAGCCAGGTTAGTTTTTAATTCCTTTTTTTCCACGACACTTTTCAAAGAATAAGTTCCTTCTCTAGTTAACTTTCTTCAAAGAAGCAGAAGACCATCTTCATCTCTGCTGCCAGATCTTAAGCCACGTTCTAGAAATATGCTCTGTTTGAGTAGTGCTTTGGCACTCGGGGATTTGAATCCCAAAAGATGAGGTCTTTATTAACCATATCTCCAAATGCAAAGCTTTATTGTAGCAGAGGTAATTACTGGAGTAAGGCTGGTTGTAGTCAATGCAGTTCCTTCTCTCTGGTTCAAAAAATTAAACAGATCTTTCTAACCAACCATCTAATGGCCACCTGTCCAAAAAATAAGAAGAAAAAAGGTGTTGCATTATTGTGTTTCTATTAAAAGAGAAAAGAATTGGAGATGATGTCATAAAATCCATGACACTGCTGATTTTTGCTGGTACAGAAGCCATCTATACATTCCCATACTGGGTTTTATACCATTATGTGCTCATCACAGTGTCAGCAGAGGCTCATGTGAAGGTTGGATGGGGCCGACAGAACCAGAGACAAAGCAGGGCCTGTAAAACCCTTTCTCTTAGGAGAATCATAGAATGGTTAGAGTTGGAAGGGACCTCGAAGATCATCCAGTTCCAAGGAGGAGGCTGATGGTTTGAGTGGTGTATGATGTGTCTCTGCTGCCTGTTTACACCTGGCCTGGACCAGATCCTCTCTGAACTGCAGTAAATTATCAGCATTCTTCCTGAGTGCACCAGGACTCCTGCTTCTGCTTGTGGTCCATGATGTAGCACTTCTGGAAAGCATTAAAGCTGCTGAAGGTAAATGGGATGAGGAGGCTGGATGGAAGTTGAGAGACCTGTGTCAGACAGGGCTGCAGAAATACTCAAAACTCAGTGGGCCTTTGGAAACAGTTTTCTTTCCAGCTCTGGTTCTGACCCAGGATTGAGCATGTCAGGGACCTGTGTTCTGACTTGTGGAGGGGGTAGTTAACAAGGTTTAGGATAACCTTGACCAAAGCCTGTCTTTGCCACTGCCCATGCAGGGCTCTTCCAAAACGTGATTCATCTCACTTGCAATTCCTAAAGCTTTTCCCTATGCCCCAAACAGATTTTTCAAGTTCTGCTTAACATAAATTTTCTTTTACTTTAAGCATCTTTGTATCCCATTCATTAAACGACATCCTATAGAGAAAACTGTGAGAGCCCTCCTAAGGAGAAGAAGAAGAAGCTGGGAGTATTTGGTGGTTCTGGAACAGACTGGGAACCCTCCTTGGTCTCCTGGACAGTTTGTGTTTGTGCTGCTGGAGTGACAGAAGGACAGGAACAGTTGGGAGCACAGCTTTGTTTTGGCACTACAGCCAGAATTTGTTATGACAGTCAAAGTTTTGCTTCAGCCTGAATTTGTTGCTTTGCCTTCTGTGTTGTAATGGTGGGTATGGAGTGAGTGAGAGAGAGGGGAAGGTAGAAAGAGAAGAGAAGGAGAAGGNGATTCTATGAAACAAGCAGAGCAATCTAAAAATCATCTGTTCCATCTTCTGCAGAAAATGGGTGGGGAGTGAAGGGAAGGCAGAAAGTACGTCACTGCTGCCAAACCACCCGCAGCTGAGCAGCACCGTGTATGAGAGATGAGTAAATCATCAATATTTCAGATCACCACTTTTATAAACAAATTTTAGAAAGCGAGAATGAAAAGCAGGCAGAACAATGCAGAAGAGCCCAGCCTGTGTGTGTTAATGTCCCTTGAGCCCCTGGCAGGCAGGAGAAAAGGTTGTTTGAATTTTAAATTGATTTAAATTCCTTTTGATTTTTGCAGTCCGTGCCTGTTCTGTGTATATTGTCCCTGGAAAGTGAGCAGTGGATGTTTAAGACTCCCTTATTTTTATGCTTGGCTAATTTTATTGTCCCTCCTGTATTTTCCAGCCGTAAATGTCGCAGACTTTATTACATTTAAACTGGTTTTAATATAGTAGGTCATAAAAATCTAAGAAACGAGAGGTGGTGTCCACTGCAGTGATGTTTTTAGTGCAGGGAGGATGTGTGCAAGTCACTGAAAAGCTTAAACTGAAACTCTGGGATCATCTGCTTAGCGAAGACAGTTGAGAAATAAAAAAAAAACCCCACAAGCAACCTGTCACAGCTGAGAATGGATTTCATTGTGAAAAAATTCCTTCTTTTCCTTTCATCCCAGGAGCTGGTTGACGCTTTGAGGCATCAATCCAAATGTGAGGAGAGGAGGGAGGTTCAGTTTCCTTCCCTTTCATAAAAGGGTTCAGCAAGTTATTATATATATAGCTCCACAGTGTGCATCATATATAGCTGTTATAGGGGATGGCTGAGACCCTTCAGAGCTGGCTGCTCATTTTTAACCAAGAGCTCTGAATGGACCTGTCTTCATAACCTCTGAGGTGCACACACGTCCTGCTGCTCTCCTGCAAGCTCCAAACCATCAGGAAGGAGATTTTGATTTTGGAATTTAAGCTGGATGCTGAAAACCTTTGGGAGCTTGTTCATACAAGATCCTCTGCAACCTGCTCTAGGAGGACCTCCTTCGGCAGGGAGTGGGGCTAGATGATCTCCAGAGGTCCCTTCCAACCCCACAGCATCCTGTGATACCTTCCTCCCTGGCTTCTTGAACAAAGGGGGGAGTGAGCAAATGGTGTCTGTGGTCCAGAGGTTTTCTGCCCAACCTGGGGCTGGGTTACAAATGCAAAGATGAGGAACGTTCTAGTTTTTCTAAGTCTTTCTGCAACTCACTAATATTTTAAAACATGATTTCATACATTTGCTTTCAGGAGGTCAGTTACTCTTGCTGTGTTTTAAAGCTAAATGAGGGAGTGGAGTGATAGACAAGGGGGAATGGTTTTAAATTGGAAGAGGGGAGATTTAGATGAGATGTTAGGAAGAAGTTCTTTGCTGTGAGGGTGATGAGGCACTGGAACAGGTTGCCCAAAGAAGCTGTGGCTGCCCCATCCCTGGAGGGGTTCAAGGCCAGGCTGGATGGGGCTTGGAGCAACCTGCTCTAGGGAGAGGTGTCCCTGCCCATGGCAGGGGATTGGAACTGGATGGTCTTTAAGGTCCCTTCCAACTCTGACCATTCTATGATTGATTCTAAAATAGCTTAGGAAGACAGGCAGTTACTGGAGGGTCGTTCCACGGATATATTTGACATTTCTTAACTGTCGAGTATTTGGCTTTAAAACTCCCTTCGGAGAGTGTCAAGATGGGTCCCTGTGATCTCCACGTGGGTCACAACTTCATTTAACACCTTTTGACATTAAAACTGTCTGAGAACCAGTGCCTGTGGTATTGTCTGTTAGGTCTGATTTCATCACAGCTTTAACAGATAGTAAAGCTTCCTGTAAAATGTTTATGATGATTTTGTTTCTCCAAGTGACAACTTCAGTTCCCGCATCACAAACCTGTTTCTCCTTTCACATCCAGTTTATACCTAGTTCATGTTCAGCACAGACTGGGACCCACCGAGGAAGCAGAGGCTGAGTGAGCTTTTGTGGAGCCTTTTCCTTGTTAGAACAAGGTCTGTTTGTTTTGCTGCTTCTGTTGAAGAAACAAAATGAACCAAAAAACCCTTAATCCATCAGAGTTATTCAAACAGTGCTTGTTTATTTAAATGGGGAAGCCTAAAATGTGGTGTCTAAGGGAGTCACAATTTTTGACAGAGTCCTCTGTCCCATAACCTGGAGCCTCAGTGTTCAATTTAATGACTTTACAGGCTGCCTGTAATATCCCTGATAAATAAATCTGATCTTTGTGCAGCCAGTTTAATAGTCACAGAACTTGGATGTAGAACCGTGTTAAATAAAATTATTGTAATAATTGTTTTATTGCATCCATTTAATCATTCTGGGAGCCAAGGCAGATTTCTTTTGGAGTGTGCAGAGCAGGTATCCCATTGCTCACTCAGCTCTGTCCCCATCTAAACAAGTATCTGAACCTTTTCCTTCTTTCAAACCCACATTATTTTCCCACTGCTCCTTGATTTCTACAGCAGAAAAAAAGAAATAGAAAATAAAATTAGGAAGTATCAGCTGCCTGCTTTCCTGTGTAGATTCTGCATCATGTTTTCTTTGAATTCTTGTACCTTTAACAGTTTTTCTGAAGATAATGGGAAGGAAAATGCATCCAGCTTTCTGCTCTTTAAAACCTCAAGGTGTTTCTGTTCTTAAAAGATTGCAACTTCTTTTCTATTTTTAAATATTCAGGTTGTGTCTGCCATATTTATGGAATAGGCTGTTTGGCTAGAAAACACAATAAATTTATGATGTAACCTATAAATAGAATCATAGAATGGTCAGAGTTGGAAGGGACCTTAAAGATCATCAAGTTCCAACCCCCCTGCCATGGGCAGGGACACCTCTCCCTAGAGCAGGTTGCTCCAAGCCCCATCCAGCCTGGCCTTAAACACTTCCAGGGATGGGGCGTCAACAACTTCCCTGGGCAACCTGTTCCAGTGCCTCACCACCCTCACAGCAAAGAACTTCTTCCTAAGATCTCATCTAAATCTCCCCTCTTCCAATTTAAAACCATTCCCCCTCGTCCTGTCACTAGACTTCCTGACCAAGAGTCCCTCTCCAGCTCTCCTGGAGCTCCCTTCAGATACTGAAAGGCTGCTCTCAGGTCTCCCCGGAGCCTTCTCTCCTCCGGGCTGAACAGCCCCAGCTCTCTCAGCCTGTCCTCACAGCAGAGGTGCTCCAGCCCTCTGATCATCTTAGTGGCCCTGCGCTGGATCTGTTCCAACAGGTCCATGTCCTTTCTGTGTTGAGGACTCCAGAGCTGGACACAGGACTCCAGGTGGGGTCTCAGGAGCACAGAGCAGAGGGGGAGAATCCCCTCCCTGGCCCTGCTGCTCACGCTGCTTTTGCTGCAGCCCAGGCTGGGGTTGGTTTCTGGGCTGCCAGCACACACTGCTGGCTCCTGGGGAGCTTCTCATCCAGGAGCACTCCCAAGTCCTTCTCCTCAGGGCTGCTCTTCAGCCATTCTCTGCCCAACCTGGATTTGTGCCTGGGATTGCCGCATCCCAGGTGTAGGACTCTGCACTTGACTTGGTTGAACTTCATGCCATTTGCATCAGCCCACCTCTTCAGCCTGTCCAGGTCCCTCTGGATGGCATCCCTTCCCTCCAGTGTGTCAACCGCGCCACCCAGCTTGGTGTCATCGGCATTTTCCCCAACACTGCCTTTTCATTAAGGTTCTTCCTAAGTATGAAGGTCAGTAACTGACTATGAAAATTAGTTCTGAAATTATGCAAATCCACATCTAGAAACCGGTAGTTTAGAGAAACCATCAAGTATTGTAAAGCTTGTGAGAAAAATAGCCAGCTTATACTGTGCAGCCTTTTTCCTTCCAAAAAAAACCCCATTATATGGTTTCTTAGAAAAAAAGTCAAGTAACTTTTTGATAAGATCTCAAGCATTCTTACACGTACAAGTGTTGTCAAGGCTTCTCATTTTCTGTTTGAGGTCTTTCTGTAATAGGAGCTGGCTGGCTTATGTGCCTTGATAAACCTATCTCCAAATCGTTTTGTAACTTAGAGAAAAATCCTCTTTTTTGGAGAGTTTGTTCTTGCAAATGCAGGGAGAAATGAAAATCAAACCCTCCTTTTCTGGTACTGGATGAGTTTTGAATTTTAAGCACTGAGTTGTGAGGTCTGGTGTGTTCCCACCTTGCAGAGTTGTGTTTTTGGTGTGTCTGGGTGCAGAAGGTTCTGCGAAGGCAAAACCTAACATGAACTGGAGTCAGAAATCTCTTCACCTGGGAGATAGTTCCGAATCCAGCCCTCGGGTTTGTACCTTCTTCTCTTCCTGGCACCCCCAGCATTGCCCACTGGAAAGGAAGAAAGAGGCTTGAGTTAAGCCCAGGTTTGTATAAAAGATACTGAAATAATAATATTTTGGCAAGATGAGTTAATGTGTTTTACTGCTCCGCGGTCGAAGTCGTAGATTCCACTCTGGCTCTTTTCACCTGCTTTTAAATTGTGTTCACAGTTTCATTTTTTCTCTCTTTTTTATGCCTTTATCCTTTTGCTTTTCTTCAGCCCTTCCCCAGTCCTGTACAACTTAAAGGCCTGCAATACCTTATACAATCTCTTTGAAATAAACTGTCTCATGTAGAAATTACCAGCAGGGAGACGGTCGGGTGCTGCGTCGCCTTCATTTCTCCTCTGCATTGGGTAATGATTTCCCCATTCCAGGAGCAGGAGATTAAAATTCCAGGGGGGAGGATTTGCCCCCTCCCTCCCTTGACAAGACCCCTGTGCCAGGGCTCAATCACTCCCGCTGTAGCAGCAGGAGCAGAGGGAATGTGATACCGTGGTCATTCAATCAGAGGTAGAAATGCTTTAATCTCTTCTATTCTCTCTGATAAACGCTTTCTGCTTTGTTCTGCATTCAGATCTCTGGTTGTTCCTATTGTTGCAGGGATTGGGGGGAGAAAAGAGCTCATCCTGTCCAGTTAAGTGTTCGGTGATGATGCCTCCCTTTATCCCCAGAGGCGCTCTGTGATTGAGTTGGAAAAGGGCAGGAGAAGCCTGGGGAAGAAGGTGGGACTATCCGGTAAATCCCACGGCAGTTTGTCATGTTCTAAACCAAGGACAGCTGGTGTCATCCGTGACTTTTATTTACAAAAGTGGAGCAGAGATCAGAGCAGAATCATAGAATGAATCACAGGATGGTTACAATTAGAAGGGACCTTAAAGATCATTGAGTTCCAACCCCCCTGCCCTGGGTGGGGACACCTCCCACCAGCCCAGGTTGCTCCAAGCCCCATCCAGCCTGGCCTTGAACCCCTCCAGGGATGGGGCAGCCACAGCTTCTCTGGACAACCTTTGACTTCAGCGTGTGGCCCTTGCTGTGGGTACTGGGGGTGCTCCCTGGTCGTTTGGCAGCTGATCTTCAGACCTGGGCAGCCCCTTCCTTGGTTGAGAGCGATGCTGTGGTCACAACTGATGCCAGGCAGGGCTGGAGGGTGGGGACACCTCTGAGTTTTTTGACCTTTCTGGTTTTCTTCATTGCAGCAGCTGCACAGAGATGTGATGGATGACTATCGACTCGGCTGCTTTATTTTGCTCCCTTCGCTGTATCGACAGGAGTTAATAGGGCAGAAGCACAAGACAGACTCGGTACAAAGTAGAAAGAGATTTTATGTCAATAGGGATTGTAAGATAAGAAATACAGCATTAAGGGTGAGCACACGAGGCAGTTAAATAGTGAACCAAAGCATTCGATGTGCCTACGGGAGAGAGACACTGACCCAAAGCCTTAAACTCTTTCTCCATGGAAATGCTTTCTTGTTTTGTGTGATGTATTTATCCGGTGACATTAGTAAATGGATTTTTTACTCCGTGCTGTCAAATTGCTTAGAGACTGGGCTTGTTGTCTTTTATAATGGCTGTTAGAATGTTTCATAACGTTGGCTTTACGAGTTTTGGCTTGATTAGTTGGTCGGGCTGTTAAAGGAGAGAGCCTCTATTTTAAAGAATTTGACTGGGCCCATATGGTCCCTGGATTTGCTCGTGTTAAAAGTGGAAATGAGGGCGTTAAGTGAAATTTAAGCTTGAAGGTGATTGGAAGTAGAAGGCAGAACAAATTCTGATGGAGTAATAATACTTCACCCAGACTCACAAGGATGTAGGTCATTTAAGCTACTTAATAGATGGAGTGGGTATTCAAGGATTTTAAACCAGTTTTTTAGTAAGGAGCCCGTTGCAAAGGCACTCTGGCTGCACAGCCAGGTGAAGAAACCCCCTTTTTGGTGTTCTTGTGTTCAGTGGTTTGAAAAAAAAACCCCAAACCCTCATTCTGCTACGTAGCAGGAGTTTGAAAGGCTGAAGGAATACTCTCATTGGTATCAGGAAACGATTTGAACATCTTCAAATAAGTGATGTAGTGCCTCTGTTCGGGGCTTTCTTGGCTCCTTAGAATGTCACTGAATTACAGGAAGGAGAGCGCCGGGGGGCAAGAAGCAGCCCTGGATAACAAATTGCAGCAGGTATTTGGAAACGAGCTAAATATATATTCACAGGAAGATGAAAGGAGACTCTTAGTATCTCTTATAATTAGGGAAGAGATGAGTTGTGCTGCTGGCAAAGTTATTTGGATGGCTTGACAATTGACAAATGAGGAGTTTAGTTAAATATTGGAAAGGGAGAAATGAATGCGAGTGCTTAGGCTGGTTTAAGCTGTGCATGGATGTCTGGGAAAAAAACTGTAGGGAGTAAGGAAAGGCTGGTTTTCCTGGGCAGTTTTTCAGTAGCTTTTGTTGGAGAGCTGGGTTTTTTAAGGAGAAGGATGTTTTTAATGAGAAGATGTAATTTTCAGCTGGTCAGTATTTGTGGCATTTTAAGGTTTGTTGAAAATGAGCAGTTGAATTATATTTCTAAAGAATCCTGCTTAGTTGGGCTCATAAAGCTCTTCTGGTTTTGCTCTGGGCTTGGGTAGAACTAGAAGAAGGAAAAACCTTTATTTATTACACTGGAACCCACAACGTTAAACCCATTCTACAGACACATAATGGTTTAAGAGTTCCCAGAGAAAACTTCTCCTTTGGGACCTTCTCAGGAGAAGGGAAAGAAAAGAAACTTCTTTCTCTTCCTGCTTCAGATCTCGTTGTTCTTCTGGGTTAAACACTTTGTGCCTAAACCTTACTGGGTTCCTGTGTGGTTATTCTGGACATAATGGAATTGGTTGGTTACAGGGGGATCTTGGTGAGGGCACATCTGACATTGATTTTCCAGTGATACCTTGGCAAGTTGAGCTAAAGGCTTTTCTGGCAGATATTTAGCTTTTTTTTGGTTGCTTTTAGTCTGTGGAGAACTTTTATTGCTCCTGAAGGAACAGCTTGTAGATGTGGTTAAAAGAAAATAACAATCCAGATAGGATTTATCCAGATGTTAGATGTTTTGAAGAAAGCAATTCCCCTCAGACAGCGTCTCTCTCATCTGTGTGACTCACTTTTGTAGTAATTAATAGATCTGATTCTATTTTAGTTGAGGAATAAAGAAAAGAAAAACCAAGAATAATAGTGATTTTTATTGAAATCTTTGTTCGTGGCCAAACAGCTATGATTTGGCTAAAAGAGTGTTGTGATCAGATCAGATTTCTGTCAGGACTGCCATCAGTTTTTGGAGTTTATTCAAACAGAGGAGGCCTTGTGTGAGCTGCTTCAAGCTCCTGAAGAACCAGAACTCAATCCATGGATTGGGATAACCTCCTTACCTGATTTGAAGGTCTCTTGCCAAATAAATGCTGAAAGTGGCATCTTACTGTTAGGTACCTTGACAATTAAGCTGTTAATTATGATGGAGTTTGAACAGGATATTTAACTATGCCAATCTCTTCTATCTTTTTGTTAATTTAACCTGGATTATTCATCTCTTGGTGTCTTCCACAAGAAGACACAGTGCATGTTCATTCTCACGGGCAGTCTCCATCTGCTTTTAGAATGTCATGCTGAGATCAGTGTCTGCATTTCCAGATTTAATACGAGATGAAGGTTCTGTTAAATCTTGGCCTTGTAGATGACAGGGATTTGAATCTCTGAGCTTTTGAAATGGGTGATGGGGGTTTTTTTGTGTGCTGGGCTCCACTTGTGCAAACAGATGCAGAGATTTGAGGTGTTTGCATTGAATGAACTGCATTGTTGCAGGATATTTTATTTTTTCTAGGCTGTCAGACTAGATTCATTATTTAAAAAGGGGAGAAAAATGTCTTTTTTGTACTAGTTTTCTAAGGCTGTGAAGTTTGTGGTGTTGGTTGGTCTGTGGCCCCCAGCCCTTTGGCTGCCTTGGTCAAACTGGAGAGAAGGGCAGGTCTTTGGAAGCTGGGAATTTTTGTGGAAGGCAGTAAAGGAGGGAGCAAATCTATTGCTTTCACTCAGGGAAGATGCAGAGCCAGCTGAGGTGCTGCATTTAGGAGGAGGAGGAGGGTCTGTGCTTTCTTTGGCCCACCCATTCCTAAATAGGAGAGTATTTGGGAGAGAAGATGTTGGGGAGGTGAGGAATGAGGCAACGTGGGGGTGATGTGGGAAGATGTTTGGTTTCTTACCGTATGGGAAGAATTAGTAGATGTACAATAAGAATCCAAAAGAAATTGGACTTGACAATTTCAGTGATTTGTGGCCTGGAGAAGTATCTGATGTGTGTGTGCATGAGCTAATTTCACACGGGCAGAGGAGGCTGCCTGCGAGGTGTCCAACCTAATAACTGCTGTTGGGAAAGAGTTGTATTTTGCTCCTGACATGCATTTTGTGACTGAGCAGGTTAAGACCATAATTGATTTTTCTTAAACCCTCTTTTTTTCCTAATGACTGTGCAGCTAAAGAGAGACATTTCGGGATGGAGAATTTCATTTCGCGTCTTCCAAAGTTGTATCCATTGATTTTTTTCTCCAAGGATTTAACAGGCTTGCTGGTGTGCTAATTATAAAAAACTTTGTGGCAGAAAATTGCCAAAGAGAGCCTATTGCAGTGGGTGGACACAAATGTACTCTGCATTTTCAAACTGAATTCCTTTGGCTTTAGCTCATATCTTAAATGTTGTGTGTTCTTCTCTCTTTGGCTCTGAATTGCCAGTTCGGACCAAAAGGACTGCACAAATTCATAGAATCATAGAATGGTTAGAGTTGGAAGGGACCTTAAAGATCATCCAGTTCCAACCTCCCTGCCCTGGTCAGGGACACTTCCCACCAGAGCAGGTTGCTCCAAGCCCCATCCAACCTGGCCTTAAACACTTCCAGGGATGGGGCATCAACAACTTCCCTGGGCAACCTGTTCCAGTGCCTCACCACCCTCACACCAAAGAACTTCTTCCTAATATCTCATCTAAATCTCCCCTCTTCCAATTTAAAACCATTACCCCTCATCCTGTCTCTAAACTTCCTGATGAAGAGTCCCTCTCCAGCTCTCCTGGAGCTCCCTTCAGATCCTGGAAGGCTGCTCTCAGGTCTCCCCGGAGCCTTCTCTTCTCTAGGCTGAACAGTCCCAGCTCTCTCAGCCTGTCCTCATAGGAGAGGTGAATTCCTGCACCAGGTCTGGGTTGTGGTCTCAGTAGAAAATTCAGATATTTTCCATCTATTCCAAGCAAAAGCATTAGAAATATCAAAAAGGGACAGATACGTGGGCAGAACTGAGAGGGGGGTAAAATTTAGGCATTGGGGAAACAAAAGGTTGGTCCTTCAGATGTGGCTGTGATGAAGATTTGTAATTCCTGGTAAATATTTCCTCTCCTGTGCCATCCTTCCCTCCTCTCTTTTTCCATCCCTTGGGTTTCTCTTGCTTCTCTGGGGCAATTAAAGAGTTTCTGTTTCCTCTCCAGCAGCCTCGGCGCTGCCATGGGGATCTGCCTGCTTCGGGTTGCACAAAGGGATGCTGAAGGGACTGGAAACTGGAGTTGAACTAAGGGGCCAGCAACCAAAAATAACCTCTGGTTTTAACTGGTGGCTTTTAAAACCCAACCTTTTTCCTTAAAAATAAGTGCTGAATACTACCAGCTCTTACAATAACATGTAGGGATTTATTAGATGTCAAATACAATTTTGTTGTTTGAAAAAGGCTGCAGAACTCTCTCAGTAATTCCTAAAATGTTTGCTGGCCTCTCAGAGGTTGAAATGTTACTTTTGAAGTTAGCTTTTACTGTTTTACTGGGGACACAGGGGCAGAAGGAAGCCATGAAACTGATGTTCTCTTGATTCTGATTATTTTGTTAGAAAATTTCTGGAGGAGGATACATAGAATTATGTCTATTAATCACTTCTACCTGGAATAGCAATTTATGAAATGTAATAAACAATAAAATTAGATCAAGGCCCAAAACAATAAGTTGTATTTCTTGAAGTGGTGCCTGGGGCAAACACAGGATCCCTGGGTAACAGTAAGTAAAATGTCATCTGCACAGATGTGTCCTTTATTTACTAGAAGATGCCCATGTCCACGCGTGCAGACCTTTCTCACTTAGAGTTTTCCAATTAAATAGACTTTTTTCTTCTTTTTTTTTTTTGAAAGCAGACTTATGAAACCATTTTTTAAGTGAAAATGTTACCCTAATCAGTCATTGCAGTAGGCGTGCTGCAAGACTGACGTTCAAGCAGGGCTCCCACTAGTGAGTTGGGTTTTCTTTGCCCTCATCTGAGCCTTCCCATCTCGTTTGTGTCCGGAAAGTGGGAGTGAAACAAGTGTGTGGTTCTGCTCAAGCTGTTTAACCAGAGCAGTTGAGTTACTTTTGAGTTCCTCCTAAACGTTGCTGCCTCCTCAGTATTATGGTTGTATTTGGTGCTGAAGACCTGTGAAAAATCATAGAATCATAGAATGGTCAGAGTTGGAAGGGACCTTAAAGATCATCAAGTTCCAACCTCCCTGCCCTGGGCACGGACACCTCTCCCTAGAGCAGGTTGCTCCAAGCCCCATCCAACCTGGCCTTAAACACTTCCAGGGATGGGGCATCAACAACTTCCCTGGGCAACCTGTTCCAGTGCCTCACCACCCTCACAGCAAAGAACTTCTTCCTAAGATCTCATCTAATCTAATCTAATAAAAATGAAATGTTTTCTGATGATACAGAACTGGAGAGGGGTGGCTGACACATTAGAAGGCTGTGCTGCCGTAGAGAGACACCTGGACAGGGGTCAGCAGAAGACCACCAAGATGATTAGAAGCTGGGAGCATCCCTCTTAAGTCCTCTTATGAGGGACTTGGGTCTTCTTAGTCTGGAGAAGAGAAGACTGAGGGGAACCTGATCACTGCCTAGAAATACTTAAAGGGTGAGTGTCAGGAGGATGGGGCCAGGCTTTTTTCAGTGGTGTCTGGTGACAGGACAAGAGGAAACGGGCACAAACTTGANCATAAGAAGTTCCATCTCAAGATGAGGAGGAACTTCTTTCCTGTGAGGGGGGCAGAGCCCTGGCAGAGGCTGCCCAGAGAGGTGGTGGAGTCGCCATCTCTGGAGACATTCCAAACGTTCCTAGAGATGTTCCTGTGGGACCTGCTCTGGGTGGGCCTGCTCTGGCAGGGGGTTGGACTAGATGATCTCCAGAGGTCCCTCCCAACCCGATATCATTCTGTGATTCTGTACTTCAGCTTGTTGTTTTTTAATGCTGTGCTCCACATCTAAAGACATTGAACTTCGTCTCTGGGGTAGCTTAAGTTACTGTTTGGCTCCTTATTATTACCCCGAGTCCATCAGAGACAAGAGGGATCTCACGGTTTCAGTTGTTGAACAAAACCACCAAGTGGTTATTATCTTAATTAGTTTGGAATGTGATTTAATTGGAAGATGTAACAAGTGGGCATAAAAGCAAGTGGTAGGGGAAAACAGGAAAGATAAGCCTCTCTGAGTAGACTGTAGTAAGTATATCTCGATGGTTTTTAGTTGCTTAACTCTTTGGAGTGTTGAAATCCCTTCTCTGGCAAGAGCTCTTCTACAGCCAGGACAGCTGAGACGCTTTAAATAGGGTTAAATAAGCTGTTTTTAGAGCTTGGGCCAAGTTGATTCAGTTTTCATTTTGCATCTCGGAATGATACAGTTCTTAATAAAGTGCTCAGTAAACATTGACATATTTATTGTGTTGGTTTCTGTTTCCCTTCAGCTGGGAGGGTGCAGGATAATAATAGAAGCAAGGACTAAATTCAGATTGAGTCATTCTTTTCTGGAGAGTTGTTGCTTTGTGTCTTTTGCTTTGTAATAGACTTTTTCTTCTGTTTTGAGCTGAGTTTGTACCTCTTCTGAGCCCGAGGCTCAACTCCCGAGAGATTGTTGGATTTTGCTAATCCTGTATAGTTAATTCAGGTTATTTTTATTCCTTTTTAATCTCTCTCACAGGACTGAACAAGTCCAGAACTGATTCCTTGCCAAATGATTCTAAAGGTGGTTTACGATAGAAAGAACAATCTGGTGTTTGTCCTTTCTTTTCCCTTCAAAGATTGTACCTTTCCTTGCCAGATATGAGAGCCTTGTACAAAACTAAGCCTCTCTTTCCATTTTTGGGTACATAACAGTACAGGAGGTATGTACTTCACAGCTTTTATATTCCCTGGATGTTTGCAATAGCATCAAAAATTGGCATCCAGTGCAGATTAGATCAATACAGGGCAGAAGTGAAGCTGGGTGTAAATACAGTTCTCTCCTTAACAATTAAAAGTTTGTTTTTCCTGCAGATCCAGACTTCAGCTGTGCTTAAATACACAAGATCCTGATCTCCAGTTACTGGCTTGTCCAGTACTTGGAGCAGATGGGTGCTAGTTAAATGGATGCTAGTTAAATGGGTGCTAGTTATCTTTTCTATGGTGACAAAGCAATTTTAATTGGACTTTTCAGATGTAAGATGCACAATATTGCTGTGTTCATGTCCCTCATGCCTTTGAGTCATGTTTGTTTATATCAGATGTTTTCTTGCTTGTGTGTTTCTGGTATATTAGTGCTGCACAAAGATGTCAGGCTCACCCTTGGGTTTGGGTTTTTTTTTTTCGGGTTTTAATGGAGTATGACTGCTAGAACTGGCTGCTCAGTCCTCTGCTGTTAATACCCCTCACCAAGGAGAACTTGGGGTGTTGGCTGGTGTTGAGTTGCATTTATTTATTTATTCCA
>VXBW01006791.1:1334975-1416412 GCA_013400375.1 Thinocorus orbignyianus
TGCAGATCCAGACTTCAGCTGTGCTTAAATACACGAGATCCTGATCTCCAGTTACTGGCTTGTCCAGTACTTGGAGCAGATGGGTGCTAGTTAAATGGATGCTAGTTAAATGGGTGCTAGTTATCTTTTCTATGGTGACAAAGCAATTTTAATTGGACTTTTCAGATGTAAGATGCACAATATTGCTGTGTTCATGTCCCTCATGCCTTTGAGTCATGTTTGTTTATATCAGATGTTTTCTTGCTTGTGTGTTTCTGGTATATTAGTGCTGCACAAAGATGTCAGGCTCACCCTTGGGTTTGGGTTTTTTTTTTTCGGGTTTTAATGGAGTATGACTGCTAGAACTGGCTGCTCAGTCCTCTGCTGTTAATACCCCTCACCAAGGAGAACTTGGGGTGTTGGCTGGTGTTGAGTTGCATTTATTTATTTATTCCAGGGTTGTAAACAGATTTGCTTCTTGTGTGGGAGTAGTGCCTTGATTGATTCCTTACTTGCAGGGACACACAACCAGGGGATCTATCGATTCCCCGCAGCCAGCTGAACCCAGTTTGTAATAAACTTAATTGCTCTTTAACAGACTTCACTTCACCCAATCTAACTTTGGAAGGAATGTTCTGAGTTTGCAACAGTATTTAAGACGTGTGTATTATGGCAGATTTACTGCTGGTTTTAACCATTTCCAAGCTGAAGTGATGCCAAATCTCCACCTCGTCCATTTGTCCGTCCGATATTCCTGCCTCCACATTCCAGGTGGTTCCTTCAAACTGACCTTTCCCACCTGAACTGCATCATTTTTCCTGCTCTGACATCTTCTGAACAGGCTGCTGTTTGTTCTTGTTCTTTGATTTTCTTTTTTTTAGAGTGTGTGGTGTGTCTTCGTACACAATCTGCCATGGGTTTAGCTATTTTTAGCAAGTTACTTTTGGCAAAGTCCCAGGTTTGCAGTCTCTGTTTTGTCCAGTGTTGTTGGTGATATTTGGGATTATCTCTCTCTTCTTGTCTTTGTGGAGATTTAAGGTACCTCGTATGGAAACTCATTATAGATCTAATTTGTGTAAGCACTTATTGTACTTAGGCTTTGATCTTAATTTTTTTCCAGAGCTAAGATTTTGCTTAATGATGATCTGGAAAGACTGTAAATAAATATATTTGTGTACTTTTTGAACCATCTTGTAAAATCTGTGTAAATAAATCTAAAGAATGGTAACTTTTCTGCCCAACAGCAAGTGAAGAACTGGGTTTGGTGAAGAACTTTGATATGACAAAGGATTATAAGGCTGAAGGAGTATTGAGTAGTTAACCAAAACAAACATTTTTTTGTGTGTCTGCTTTGGGCCAGGGTGAAATAATTAACACACTCTCTGGAGTTTAAACTGTGTGATTATCTTCTTGTAGTGACTCAGTGTGGTTTGCTAACGATTTTAAAATATTATTAACAGATGACTGTTTAGACAACTTGCTGTAAAGGATCATCTAATTACTTCTTTGTCAATGCCTTGAGGATTCAGCTGAGCTTCTGCAGTTCCCTTTGCTGCAGGTGGCATCCCAAAATGCTCCAGCAATCTCAGCTCCACGGGAGCCTCAGTTTCTCTCATGTCCTGTAATAGTTTCATAGAATCCTAGAATGGTCAGAGTTGGAAGGGACCTTAAAGATCATCCAGTTCCAACCCCCCTGCCCTGGGCAGGGACACCTCTCCCTAGAGCAGGTTGCTCCAAGCCCCATCCAGCCTGGCCTTAAACACTTCCAGAGATGGGGAAGTTTCACTCCGTACTAGTCTTCCAGTCCTTCGTGGTAGCAAAGATCTGTTTCTAAGATATATTAAAAAAAATTCCACATTTTTTCAACAATCTTGAAAAATGCCTTTGTCATTTTTTTCTTTTTTACAGCCTTTACTTGGTATTTTCCATTTTCAAGTTGCCTTTAGACAGAGTAAACTGTTGTGATTGATTGGGACTGTGGGCTCCTCCTCTCTCCTACCCCCAGATACAATGTGACCTAGGGGTGTATTATCATATTCTTGGTTGGATGTATCCTTTGTACCGGAGGTAGTTGATGGAAAGAAAAATCAAGTAGTTTGTTAGATAAAATTCCAACTTTTTATCTGCCAAACTCAGTCCAGTCTTAGGCATTATGGATAAAGCAGTTTGGAAAACAGGAAGATGTGAGTTCTCTCTTTTTTTTCTCTCTCTGAAAGGCTCCTGCTGAGGTTGGTGGAAGGACATTCTAACAATAGTCTGTTCTGTGGGAGGTGAATTTGTGTTGTGCTATCTATATTTTAGTAGAGAAAGATAGGATTGAATAGTCATAAGACTAAAATGCATGGTAGAAAGATCCATTAGTTAGAAATAGCCTTTGAGGCACACGGCTTCTGCTGTGGGAGAAGCCAGGGAATCGCTGCAGCTTCTCACCCACTTATTTTCATCTGGAAACACAGCGATTTGGAAACATTTGATTTGTTTTACCTGGAAAATTGACAATTCCCATCAGCGTCCAAACCCTCTGGATGTGCTGCCATCCCTTCCCGCCTGAGATGCGGTCCTTCAGGAGGAGAATTTCTTAGCAGTAAATGAATTTGCTAATGAGCTTTCTTCCTGAAAGAGTGAGGAGATGCCAAGTGACATGTTGGGAAGTGCCAAGCAGGAGGGAAATGGCTCTTCTGTGCTGACTGTCATAAACAGGATGCGTTTTGTTTATGGTCCTCACTTGATCTCTATAGTCCCCCCTGTCAGGGCTGTGCTCGGATGAGGCTCCCTCCATGGCCCGGAGAAATCCGAGGTTCTCAGCCAATATCAGATATTGTGTCAGAGCAGAAAGTGGCTCCGGGCAAAGGAGCAAACAAAATTAAGCAGTGTGTCTTGGATTCTTCTCTGCTTTTCTGGGATATTTATCATTCTACCCGTGCAGCTGCGTCGCGGTTGACTGCAGAGCAGAGGGAATTTAATAGACTGTGGGGATAACTGTTGGGTGACTAATTTTAAGAGGAGATGTGTTGAAAAGCTTTTGGAGTGGTTTGGAGTAGCGACAACAGTTTGTTCAGAGGTATGTTAGAAGAAAACAGTGTTACAAGAATAAAATAGAAGAGTTCAGTTGGAAAGACCTACAGTGACCATCTAGTCCAGCTGCCAAGAAAATGTCGTTACTTGTTTTTCCCTCTCCTTCCCGAAAATCCAAGTAAAATCCTTGTTATTGGTTGGACAAGCTCTTGGGGCTATCTCCAGGGGTTCTTGGGTCTCTTTGGTACTGGGGCTGCCCAAATATAGTGTAGGGTTGGTGTCAGAAAACATCATCAGAGCTGAGTGAAGGACAGCAGGGGACCATTGGCTCTTGCCATCTGGCCACAAATAAAGATGCTCCAAGGGCTGGAGCCCCTCTGCTGTGAGAACAGGCTGAGAGATGGGGTTGTTCAACCTGGAGAAGGATCCAGGGAGACCTTAGAGACTTTTGCAATCCCTAGAGGTGCTACAGGAGAGCTGGGGAGGGACTCTTGGTCGGGGAGGAGAGCCACAGGATGACGGGGAAGGCCTTTAAGTTGGAAGAGGGGAGATTGAGATGAGATCTCTGGAAGAAATTCTTTGGTGTGAGGGTGGTGAGACCCTGGAACAGGTTTCCCAGAGAAGCTGTGGCTGCCCCATCCCTGGAGGTGTTCAAGGCCAGACTGGATGGGGCTTGGAGCAACCTGCTCTGGTGGGAGGTGTCCCTGCCCAGGGCAGAGGGGTTGGAACTGGATGATCTTTGAGGTCCCTTCCAACTCTGACCATTCTGTGAATGATTCTAAGGTTCTTTTGACATTTCTGCCTGCCCAACTCATGCACCATGAAATATTCCACGTGCAGGAGCACGGTGATGTTCTGGTAGTGTCAAACTACCCCTTGGAGCAGTAGAGGGAGAGTACCCCCAGGGTTCAGAGGCTTGTGCTTCTCCTGGAGGAAAGACACCGGGAACAATCTAATTAGGGCAAGTTTTATTCTCGTAGGCTTTACTGCCAATAAAAGTTCCTCGCTAGCAGAATAAAATTGAGCTGTAGCCCAGAGTAATGTGATTTGCATTCGAGCAGACTGTGAACAGAAGGTAATTTTTTAAGTATCAAAGTAATTTATAAACTGAAGTTCTACAGGAATTCTATGATGCTTAAACATTTTGGGAGCATCTCGCATAGTTTTCTAAGACAAAGGGCTGATGACTGGGAGTTGATGTTCTCTGGTTTTCTACGTATATGGATCCCTTCCTGTGTGTGCCCTTATACAGCATGGATAAATCAGTGTTTGGAAACAGGCAGGGAGAAGTTTTGAGATGGTAAATCACGCCTTTCTTTGTGGGTAGTCAGGTATTTCAGCTATTGAGGTATTAAATAAACGAAATTAAAGCACTGCTGTTTACACCTCTCGAATATTTCATTGTACTTTAAAACCAGTTCTTGAATTCCATGTCACTAAGTTACCAGCTCAACATTATCCAAAGATTTTGGAGAGGTGTGGGCTGCGTGAGGGTGTTTTTGGGGGGCTGCAAAGACCACTAACATTCCTATGAGTATTTTGTGTTTTCAGACAGCCCAGTGCTGCTTGTCTGGGTTTGGTAACACCTTCATATTCTGCATTTTCTCTTTGCCACCTCTGAAGCTGACACGTGGAAAAGCTGGTTGGGATAAGGAATAAGGAGGAAGGGAAACTTACCAAAACTCAGGCAATAACTGAAATGAGTTTGTTTGGTGGATGTATGAGCTGTGTGGTGAGACGAGGTTATTTGTGGGCCATTTCTCAGTTTGAAATCAAGAGACAACTTGCTTTCAGAATGGGAATAAATCATTTATATAGAGAGAGTTTCTCTAAACTCCCAGTGACTGCTGACTGGTTTTAAGGATTTGGGAAGGGGTTTCATGGTGGTTGATTCAACCAAGGTGAGAACTGATGACCAAAAAGAGGTGTGCTTTTTGTTTTTACATCACTGCTCATTACTGAGGAAAATAGAGTGGAAGAGTCACTGCTTATATATTTGTAGAATTAAAAATCAAATGTTATTTACAAATTGAGGCTACAGTGCTGGATTGATGGATATTTCAGGAAGAGAAGTCATGGCTTAAGGACTATCACACACTGAGGATACAAACTGGAATGGTGATTGCAGCGAGCCAGTGCTTCCTAATCGTGCAAGAACAACAAGGTGTTGTATTTAACCCTTAGATCTGTGAGTCTTGACAATATTTGTACTTCCAGTTTTACTTTGCTATTGTGCTTTCCTCTCCTCACCTGGAGATAAAAACAAGGTGTTTGGTAAGAGAGGAGTTTACTACAAAATTAAACCCTCTGAAAGTGGAACCATCAGCCCAGCATGAAGCAATCGTCCTTCACACAAACACCATTTACCCGTAAGAAATCCAGGCTTCATCTCTTGGTACAGAAAATATATGGGTTTGCAATCTGTGGAGGGGAATATGAATCCAACTGTTTGTATTATGATTATTATTTCTTTTTGATTATAGGCTGTTCATGTCTAAGGAGAGCAGCCAAGCTGAGGAATGGGTGTGCGTTGTGCTGGGAAATCCTGGTCGGTGCTTTGTCCCACCCACCCAAGGGGAGGGTGAAGGAAATTCTAATGGGAAAAAAGGAGAAAACTGAAGGGAATGAGAAAGGTTTTTCTAGCAGCATCCAGGAATCTAGAACTTGATGATGTGTTCTTCCTGGGTTGCATCAAAAGAAGTGTGAGCAGCAGGACCAGGGAGGTGATTCTCCCCCTCTACTCTGCACTCCTGAGACCCCACCTGGAGTCCTGTGTCCAGCTCTGGAGTCCTCAACATAGAAAGGACATGGAACTGTTGGAACAGGTCCAGCGCAGGGCCACCAAGATGCTCAGAGGGCTGGAGCAGCTCTGCTGTGAGGACAGGCTGAGAGAGCTGGGGCTGTTCAGCCTGGAGAAGAGAAGGCTCCGGGGAGACCTGAGAGCAGCCTTCCAGGATCTGAAGGGAGCTCCAGGAGAGCTGGAGAGGGACTCTTTGTCAGGAAGTCTAGTGATAGGACGAGGGGTAACGGTTTTAAATTGGAAGAGGGGAGATTTAGATGAGATCTTAGGAAGAAGTTCTTTGCTGTGAGGGTGGTGAGGCACTGGAACAGGTTGCCCAGGGAAGTTGTTGATGCCCCATCCCTGGAAGTGTTTAAGGCCAGGCTGGATGGGGCTTGGAGCAACCTGCTCTAGGGAGAGGTGTCTCTGCCCATGGCAGGGGGGTTGGAACTTGATGATCTTTAAGGTCCCTTCCAACTCTGACCATTCTATGATTCTATGAAATGTTTTTTTCTACTGCACTAGAATTTTCAAGGCCTTCTTGTTATTTAATTTTTAAGATGCTGTAGACAAGACGTCGCTGATCAGAGGGTGGCAGGAGATCCAGGATCTGCTGTGTCATTGGTATATTCTGTAAATAAGTTTCATCGACTTATTAATAAGTCAGTGTGTGGGAAAACACAGGACTTGTCTCTTTCTGAAAAAAAGGAAAAAGATGTGCACTGCAGCTTCTTAGAGCCTCATATGGGAGATCTCAAGAACAGTATCTGTACTCTGTTCGTGGTCCTACTGACACAACGATGTGTCATGTCCCACTTACTGTGTGGATTTTTATCCACGATGCAACATGTGCACTGGGCATCGGGCATCAAAGCAGCCAACTTACCTACATGTGCTGGGCAACACCTGCCTTGACTTTGTCATCCTTATCTCCTGGCTCTCTGGGCATCTTCCCGTGTCCCCTCTGGCAATGAGCTGGAGGAGTTATTGCATCTTGCTTTCCAGCCTTCTTTCTCAGGAGATTCTGGTTTCTTCCTGTTGTGTATTTTGACCCTGTTACATGAAGGTGGAATAGCCCAGGTAGGAAACGGGCTCTCTGGGAGCTGCCTTCTCCTCTCAGGAGACTTCGTTCAGCCCAAGCTCTGTTGTGGGAGGTGCAGGATGATGTACGGTTTGTCTGGGCGTATTTACCGAGAGGATGGGGAATGTGGAGGAACAAACTTCACTTGTAGCTCCTGATGTGACTCTGGTTTCAACTCCTGGAATCATATGACCTGAAAATGTGCGTTTCAAGCAAGTGTGCAAATATATGATTTAAGTCAATGGAGACTCGTGGATGCAGTTTTCCTCCACACTGGTTTGATCTTCCCATTGTGCTTTGTACCTCCAAAGGATTAACCACTCTCTTCCCTTAAATGACTTCTGCTCTGCAGTCATGAAAACTTTACCATTTTCAGAGATGAAGCATCATGATGTTAGACTCTGAGGGCACCAGAGGTTCCTTGACCCTTGATGAAAAGTGAGCCTTCTGGAAGTCCTCAGAGATAATACTGGAAAGGGTTTGGACACTGGTGAGGGCCTGATAATTTTTAAGATCACAAGTGAAAAATAGCCCTCAGCAGGGCTTACTGTGCCATCCATTGGAGACACAGGGCTCTGCTCAGCTTTGCCACAAGGGAGAAACAGCTTTGACATGGACAGTCCAGAGAACACCAAGGTAATCTGTGTGAGGAGAAGTAAATCTGCTCTCCCCATACACCTCAACCCAGACACCAAAAGTGGCTTTTGGAAATTAATATTTGAACTCTAATCTGGAAAGGAGAGGGTTCCTCATGGCATTCCAGCTGTTGAGGGACCTGGGAGCTGGCCAGGAAGAAGGTTTGTGGATGCTGTAACAGCTGGGCTGAATTCGGGTGATTTTTCACATGGTGAGATTGTGGGTATTGAAGTTTTCAAGTTTTTGATTTCTATGGTGTTTCCAGTTCTTTTTCCAAGGTTTTATGCTGATAGGTTGGGATTTTATGTGTGTTGTATTTTCACTTTTGAGAAAATAAATACTAGTTTTGTGGAAGTGTCTTTCTTTGATACATTTTTCATGATGGCTTACTAACAGAACTACCATGAAAGTGCGCTTCCCAACAATGTAATGTGATTTCCATACAAGGGGGGGAACCCCAAACGTTTTGATGTTTCATTAAAATTTAAAGAAATATTATATGCAATTCTCCCTGGCATTTCCAGAAAAGATTCCTTAATTTCTTGCTGGCATAGTACACGTGGTATTAAAAGAAAAAGAGCTTTATAAATCAGCAGACTGCTTCTCATCTTAGCAGGGACTCATGGAGACAGCAGAGGGGGGCCTGACCCAGCTCCCCCGAGTAATTATCACACAGGATGAAGCCTTAATGTTGGTCTGTGCATTAAATCTTTGTGCTTTCCATTTCCCCAGAGGTTATTTTTCCTTCTGTACCTGGGTTTCCCAGCCCCAAACTGTGTGGGTACGTACAGAAGGGGCTGCTCAGCACCTTCCAGCTTGGTCAAGGCTGTCATGGAAATGAAAGAGCTGGCAAGAACCTCTTGGATTCTAGACCAGACCCCAGATTTGTAGGGATCACATCAGATCCTTTTAATTGATTTATTGAGGGTTTGAATCACAGAATTACAGAATGCTATGGGGTTGAAAAGGACCTCTGGAGATCATCTAGTCCAACCCCCTGCCGGAGCAGGTCCACCCACAGCAGGTCCCACAGGAACATCTCCTGGAGGGTTTTGAATGCCTCCAGAGATGGAGACTCCACCACCTCTCTGGGCAGCCTCTGCCAGGGCTCTGCCACCCTCACAGGAAAGATGTTCCTCTTTATCTTTAGATGCAACTTCTCACATTCAGGTTTGTGCCCGTTCCCTCTTGTCCTGCCACTGGGCACCACCGAAAGAAGACTGACCCCATCCTCTTGACACCCACCCTTTAAGTGTTTATAGGTGTTGATCAGATCCCCCCTCAGTCTTCTCTTCTCCAGACCGTAAAGACCCAAGTCCCTCAGCGTTTCCTCATCAGAGAGATGTTCTAGTCCCCTCATCATCTCTGTAGCCCTTTCTGTCCCCTCTCCAGCATTTCCCTGTCCTTCTTGAACTGAGGAGCCCAGAACTGGACCCAGTGCTCCAGATGGGTCCTCACCAGGGTGGTGACCTCCCTTGACCTCCTGGTCTGAATCTTCTGATGCACCCCAGGATGCCATTGATTTTCTTGGCCACATGGGCACATTGCTGGCTCATGGTTGACATGGGAGTCCACCAGAACTCCCAGGTCTTTTCCTCAGAGCTGGTGCATTTTGTCCCCTGCTCTGTATTTGAGGGAAGGACCGATATGGCTGTGTCACAGTCCATGACACATTTAACTTTTGATATATCCCCACTGGAGGAGCAGAACAGTTGGCCTACTGGTGATTTAATTTGTTTACCTGTAATGAAAGCTTTAGTAAAATATTTAAAAGTTATATAGATAGTGTGGTAGCCAAGAGCTGATGTACGGGGTGGCTTCTGCCAGATCCTTGCATATCTTAGACAGTACTGACATAAATTCTCTTTAGTCATAGAATTTTTTTCCAGTTCTGCTACTTATTTTTTACTTTTTCGTTGCCTTCTGCCAATCGCAGCTAAAAATACCTGATGCCAAAATGTTTTGCTTTATGATATAATGATGTCTTCCTTTACTTTTTAAGTTGTTGATGCCCCATCCCTGGAAGTGTTTAAGGCCAGGCTGGATGGGGCTTGGAGCAACCTGCTCTAGGGAGAGGTGTCCCTGCCCATGGCAGGGGGGTTAGAACTTGATGATCTTTAAGGTCCTTTCCAACTCTGACCATTCTATGATTCTAAGTGTCTCACATTCTGTGATGCTGTACCTGAAACCAACTGAATTTTGGAGCTCTTAGGGAGCTTCTTCCAGCTCCTGCCCTGTATAAGGGGCTGCAATGGGATTACTTTTAATAGCAGTAGTTGGAAATTACCTAAATGTGGATCTCTGTTTGCTTTCAGTCCACCTGACTTTTCCCTAATCTTTTCTATTACCTGCTCAATATCCAGCTCCACCTCCTGATGCTGCTGGAGAGTCAATGGCTCACACAGGTGGTCTTCCAGCTTATCTTCCTCATGTACGAGTTGAGCACTCTCTGCCTGTATTAAAGAAGCATTTTTCTCATTCCTGATAAAATTATCATTATATACACAACAATTTATTTTCCCTGGTCTCCGTATGCTGGATGCTTTCAGTGTTTTCTGAAGATAACTGTAGATCTGATCTCTTTTTTCCCTTCTTTGACTGCATTTACCAGTGTTACCAGTCCTGCATTTCCATTTTCTTTGTGTTAAGCAAGATTTCCCGTGTGCTGTTCTTTACTCCCTACCTGGCTTCATCGATTTATCCTGCTGTTTTAGCATGTTTGATTTTACAGGGAGGCAAGCTAGTTCGTAGCCTCCCCAGCTGTGTGTTAAAAACTTCTTGTGCACTTACACTCACTTCATCATGAATCCTGGACAAGTTGTCTTTGAAGAATTAGATATTGAAAGTAGAAATGGAAAATTCTTATGTGAAGCTGAGGGCTGTGTCCAGTTTTGGGCCCCTTACCACAAAAAAAAAAGGCATTGAAGTGCTGGAGAGGGTCTGGAGAAGGTCAATGAAGCTTTTTGCTTCTTGATGAACTTAGGGACAAGGGCAGGAGTTGCAAGCCAGAAGAATTCTTTTGGTAACCCACTCCCTGCAGGTTTTTTTCTTGGGCTTCACTTTTCCTGTGACTGTTGTGTGTTTGGACCCACATTATCTCACCTGATGGGTGCATGTTTGGGCTTCCCATGATGGAATGGAGGATGTGCCACACTCCTGATGTTGGGACATTTCTCTGCTGTGTGACAAGATGTAGACAATTTCCATCTCCTGAGCAGAGGTGACAGATATATTTACCTTCAGGTGCTTCCTAACAGGTTACTGAGGCCTGTGCTCACCGAGAGATTGTGTGATGCAAAATAAGCATCATTGCTAATGCTCAGGGAACTCAAAAAGAAAAAGAATATATATATATATCTGTAACCTGTCAAGGTCTGGAGACAAGGAGAGTTGAGTCTGGTGCCCCAGGTAAGTTAGCCCTTCGCTGGAGTGTAATGAAGTATATGGAATTTTGCTGAGAAGACAGGATGAGTTTTAACAGGATAAAGGCTAGACCCTGACAAGAAAAAGCACAGTCACAGAAGATATAAAAATATGCAGCTGGCACTGAGGATAACTTAGATCTTTATGGCACCTCATGTTTGACCAAAGACAGTGCTGCAAGTTAAGGTCTTGCTTTTTCTGAGGTTTGAGGTGTGCAATCAGCATTTTACTGCTACTGTTTTGCTTGTTTTCTTACAGTTAAGGTTTCCCCTCATACCATATGCTGCTTTTGATTATACATAGGAAGGGAAAAACAAATGTTTTGAGATAACCTGGATGTCTTTTGATAGGAAAGTGCTTAATTGTGGAAAATAACTTTTGTGAAAGCAGGTGGCTTTAAAGCTGTTGATGTTCTAACTGCGCCGTGCGGCCGTAAATGCAACAGTGAATTAAAAACCACAGATTTTTGGCTGCTTTCCTAAGCCTAGAGGGTCATATGTTGTTTATAAGTTTTGAATACTAAACATAATGGCCTTGCTGGAGATAAGTCCTGGCTCCCAAGTTACAGTAGCATGAAATAAACAGCCTTTTATTACTGGCAATCAATGAGTATGTGTTGTTCTGTATTAAATCTGCCTTAGTTGAAGGCAAACCTGAAATGAGCTTCTCCTTGACTGGCTTCTGCTGCTTTTACACTTTCCATGTGTACATTAGTAGGGAAAGAAGGATGAGAGACGTGTAAGGGGAATGTGGGTCTCAGGCCAAAGGAGAATTGAACCATTTGTGTTTGGGTTTTTAAATGAGATGATGATGGAGCATGTGTTTAAATGTCTCTGAACTCAGGGCCTGAGATTCCTCAGGCTTCTGGGAGAAGTGCTTTGTAGGGTTAAGTGTGTCAAATACCGACCGGACCCTTGAGCTGCTCTTACCAGAAAGACCAAACAAGGGGTCTCATGAGCAATGAAAAAGCTTTAATTTCCTATGGATTTCTCTGTCTTGGTTAATTAGCTCTCTTTAAACTGAACTGTGCTTTAACTTTTCTGTTGATTCTTTGTTAACCTGGAAAACCACCGACCTTTTCTCCCCGTTGCTCTTTTCCTATGGAGAATTTTGGGTAGCAGCGTGTTACATCAGGGACTAAACAGTTATGGGTGGATTTGTGAATTCCAGATTGTCCCTTCTCCAGCTGCTTATTTTCAGAAAACTTGTAGGAAAAGAGAATTATCCTTGAGATATCTACTGTCTATCGTGTGTAGGTGAAATTTTCCAGCAGGTTTTATAGGGGAGGGAAAAGATGCACAGATTGGTTGTCTAACCTTTTGTTAAATAATAATGACTTAAAAAAACCCACCCTAAAAACATGGGCTTTACATCCAAAGGTCTTTATAGTTATGAGTTTTTATGAGAATAATTTAGAATTTATACCCTTTGCAAATGAAGTGATAAAGTAACATTGAATGTTCTGTTCCTTTCAGAAGATGATAAAAGCACAACGTTGTGTGTATGTGCCTTTCGGGAGGAATTTGCTGTGTGATTTCCAAAGCCACCTCATATTGGGATAAAGCCTCATTAACTGGTTATTACTAAAAAGACACCAGTGGTTTTTTGTGTGAATGCTATGTCTGTGCTTTTATTAAAGATTTTTCATCATCCTGACTTTGACCAGAACTTTTTACATGACCTTTTAATCAATTTATGAATTAATGACTCCGGATGCACTTGGGTGTTATACACCAGTCACCTGTAATGAATGAAGAGCCCCCGTTGCCTCCTCTGTCACTGATTTTATTGAGGTACTTCTTGCTTCTTTAGATGCACCTTTAAATCAGTCACTGTTATTATGTATTCTGAATAATAGGTCTTAATTCCCTAATTACACATTTACCTGCTACTCTAAACTGTCTCATATTTACCTGACGCCACGCATTTGGGAAATTACAGAATTTATACAATAGATGTTGTGTTTGTCATGTTTCCTAGGTGGGAAAATGCAATAGGAATTGACTTAATAGGTGTATCTGAATTTCCAAAGTATTTTCATCAGTAATCACTTCAGAAAGCTTACCTAGTTTTTGATAAAGAGGTTTATACTTATGCATTTCTTTCCTGGCAAGGACTGTGAAGTGGGAAATGCAGCACTGCTGAAACAGTTTAAATGGGTAAAGTTTTAATGGATAGTTAAAACTGGAAGTTTGGGCAAATACTTGGTCCTCCCTGCTGAGCCTTTTTCTTAATCTGCCATAATAATTGGTTAAGAATCCATATTAAATGACTGTTAACTGACATCCTTGTTTTCTGTAGCTGGCTTGAACCTAAATATTAATTAAAATAGGATATCTCACACAGATACTCTGTCTGGAAGTATCAGAGAGGACCCATCTGACCACACAATTCAGGAATGCTTGATTTACTGTCACTTAAAATCCGATGCTGATTAGTTGTGCTTTTCATTAATGGGGTTTTGTGCCTGGAACTGTGGAAGAGGGAAAGATTCTTTGAAAATAGTCATTTGGAAAACCCTCTTCTGCCTTCCCTTCTTCACCTTGAATACAAGAAGCCCGTGCAATTAGTAAAACATTTGTTGCTTTTGTTGTTTGCCATCTGAGAAGTGATGCAATTTTTAATTTTTTTTTATTTTTCCTTTAAAAGAGAACCTAGAGCAAAGCCAGCCCTCGATTACTTTGAAAGCCAGGCCTTTCCTGGTAATCAAGTGTTTACAGAGAGATGCTTTGTTCGAACCTTTTCTGGGGCTCTGTATGCTTAAACAAAGGACTTTGAGACTTAAACACAGCTGCTCGTTTGAAAATGAAAAATCAAATTAAGCAGAACCAGCTTTTTGAAAGTTAAATGTTTTATAGGGACTGAAACAAAAGAAGAAAAATACTGTGGTTTACGTTTCACTTCAAGAACTTTTTTAACGTGAAGTTTTTCGGCTAAAAAGTGGGGTTTCAGAGCTGCTCATCCCTCGCCGCGTCCCGCAATAGAACATCTGCGCTCATTCTGAGGCGGATGAATGACATGAATTAAACCCAAACCCTTGAAGTGCTGTTTTTAACATAATTACACCTTGTTCATTTTGGAGACACAATGCAGGGATGAAATGCCAATTAAGCCTGGTATGTTAATGAGATTGAGGCTGAATAGGGGATTAGAGCGGACGCAAATCCCGCTGGAATTGATTTGATATAATCCCTCAAGTTTGTTCTGTTTTCGAATGTACAATAACATTTCTGTTAAAATTTCCAGGCATAGAACAAAAACAACAAAAAACCATGTATCTCCAAACATGTTGGATTTGGGGATATGGTTAAGGAAGCTCTGGACTGTCTCTCTCTGGTAATCTTGGGTTTATTCTCTAGTTTCGTATCAGATGGAAAGAAAACTTTTTAGTGCTTTGATTTCTTTGTGTGTGGGCTCAGAGTTCTCCTGCAGGTTCCTGGTGTGTCTGTGTCATCGAGTTCCACATCTAAATGTGACTTTACTGTGACTTGTGGGATCAAGGTGTGGAGCACGTGGAATTCATGATGCAAGAGGAGAGCAGAGGTGGTGGGCAGTTGCCAGTAGTAGCCGGGTTGGTCAGCTGCACCGTGAGTGAAGGAATACATCTGTATTTAGGGATAGAAGACAGTTTTCTTTTAATCAGCTTCATTAAAATAAAACCAACCAAAAACCCCAAACCTACAAAAGATGCTGTGAAGACATAATTCTATTTCCTGGAAAATTTGATAGTTTATCTACTAGAATACCCTAAGGCACAAGGTTTAGTCTGCGATGGATCCTAGTAGAGACCAGTAGGGCTTTAGGAGCACAATCTCACCTTCTCTTCAGGTTCAGATCTGATTTTATTATCATGAAATGCCATGTTGGTACCTGTAATTGATTCCTGTGTTTCTATTAAGGGATGTCTGGTGAGAGATGAAGAGCTCCCATGCTGCAGGTGTGTAGGGGACAGCTGGCTCCTTAGCCAGGGTCTGAATCGGAGAGACTTCAGGTCCCAGCACTTCACGTGGACTTAGATCCATGATAAGAGAGAAACTCCATTAAAGTGCTCTGAGCTCCTTGTAGCACACAGAAGCTCAGGATGGAAAGGTGTCACCTTGTCCCTTCAGATTCAGATAGAGGGGAGATTTAGATGAGATATTAGGAAGAAGTTCTTTCCTGTGAGGGTGGTGAGGCACTGGAACAGGTTGCCCAGGGAAGTTGTGGCTGCCCCATCCCTGGAAGTGTTCAAGGCCAGGCTGGATGGGGCTTGGAGCAACCTGCTGTGGTGGGAGGTGTCCCTGCCCAGGGCAGGGGGGTTGGAACTTGATGATCTTGAAGGTCCCTTCCAACTCTGACCATTCTATGATTCCCAAGAACGTTCCCAACTCAGCATCAGATTTATTTTCTCTCTTTTACAAGTAGGCACTTTTTCCCCCCATGGCTGAGGACTCGCTGCACTGGCAGTCACCAAGGGTAATTTTATAAAGGGAAGGTTCCCAGACATACTTGAAAAGGAAGGAGAAAATTCCTTTCCATTCTTCCTGTACAGTTTAATTTATTCTTGTGTGACTCGTAGGTGGGAGCCCTTGGGGCTTTTTCTATTTGTCCTTTATTATAAGGTGTATTAAAGTCTGGGTTCTCTCTGTGGCTGTTTGAACAAGTGTCATTCTTGTCTTTTGAGGGTGGTTGTAGCTTTTTGTAGAATTTTGAAGATGGTAAATGCTAACTATTACCCTGCTTTGACACCTTCTGTCTGGCTGACCTCTACAGATCGAAAAAGTGATATGCAGAAAAATCAGAGCTTAACTTAATCAAAATATTGTCTTTCAGTCCTGGGTGGAACCTCTTAGATATTCATTAAGCATGTTTGGTTTTGGCTGCTTGTGTTAGCACCGTTTGTCTTCAATCTGTCTCTGTGTTTGCCTCAAAGCAACTCTGGGGTTAACAGCTCATATTAAAATGAATTATTAATATTGCTGGAGGTGATGCTGGCCTGCAGGCTGGAGTATTTGGGCAGAGTCTGGAGCTGGTACGGCTTCCTGTGAGTGTCAGCCTGGTTCATACCTGCAGCAATTTTCCTGTTTGCTGGAGCCAAAATCCTGTCTTTTGGGCTTGGAAAGAATTGTCTTCTCCCTGGTGCTGGGAGAGAGAGAGACTCTGTTGTGCCCGGCTGGGTGCCAACCCGTCCTCATTCATATCCATCTCTCTGATTTCTTGACTGAGCTGGGAAGTGCAATGATTTACTCAAGTGTGGTTCTCTCCTGGGATAACAAAAGGCAGCAAATTTCAGACTCATCTGCACGCTCTGTGGCACCGAGATCAAATCTGCTGTTAAATCTTTGTCCTGCTCTCCCAGAGAAACCCCAGGGCTCAGAGGGTTTGTTCACTAATTATTGGTGTCCAAGGTATCTGAAAGAATTCTTGTAATGACATCTCAGCTCTTCATGTAGAACAGAGTTTTCTTAGTTTAAAGATCCCTTTGAAGAGGCTCTGTTTTCTTCAGGTTGTTAAAGAAGTTAAACTCTTTATGGATCTAAACCCACCCTGTAGCTTCTCCTTTCTCAGCTGAATGTATACTTTGATATTGCTGTCCATAATTAAAACAACTTCACCACTTCTGTTTCAAACAGCTTGAAAAGTGAGTAACAAATTAAGACTTCACACTTCTTTGGGGGTAGAAAGAAGGAAAGAAACCCCTGGGCGACGTATCCTGTGTTGCGGCTGTAGTGGGACCCGTGTGGGGACAAGAACCTGAGTGATATCCATCCTAAACCTCCCCTGGAACAAATTGAGGCCGTTTCCTCTTGCCCCATGCCTTGTTCCTTGGGAGAAGAGACCGACCCCCCCAGTTACACCCTCCTTTCAGGGAGTTTTAGAGAGTGGAAAGGTCTCCCCTCAGCCTCCTCCAGGCTGAACTCAACCTCGTGTTCCATCTCGTTATACTTTCTGCTCACATTTTCCAGCACTGCTTCAATGTAAATCTTGTTCTGTATTTTTAACAGATGAGGAAAACGAATGACACTTCAACAACACGTGGAATCTTTCCAGGATTTGGTTTGTTGTGTGTTGGACAAACAGTTTACATCCAGGGTTAAGAACCTGCCACCCCTCAGCTGAGGTGAAGGCGCTGTGCTCTGGGGTGCTCCCACACCTTTATCCCTCCTGCTGTTCCCACCATCATTTAAAGGAGGGGATGATCCATATTTGCTCCGTGCAGCTTTCCTGTCATCAGGCTTCAGTGGCTGTAATAACAGACCCTGCCTGTCACACAGTGCTGCTCTGATCTTGACTTATCCGAGTGGAGATGTTCTGCCCTGGGCAGCTGGTCAGATAAATTCCTCTCTCTTCTTCCTTTCCTAGATGTTAGCTGCGCTCTCCTTTCTCCATGCTACTGCTCTTGCAAACTTGCTCTTAAGATTGTCTGATACTGTGCAAGACTAAGTAACCACCCCAGCCTGGGAATCTAGAAAGGATCTGCAGTTTGAATTCAGCTGGATGAGGCTGCAGCTACTGGGAGATGGCTGGGTTTCCAGTTTAGGAGGGTGACTGGGAGCTAGATGGAAGTTACCGGTGCCCTTTGCCTCTCAGCATCCTTCCCTCTGGGGCACAGCAGTTTCTCATTGTCAGAGGCACTGCCTAGAAGCCCAAATTGGTGGCAGATTTCTTTAACTAAAAATTTACCCTCCTGAGAGTTGTTTAAGGAGCCCATTGTTTGTATCTGCTATGGGAAGGTGGGTGATTTCAGCTGGATTTTCTCAGGACTTGTCTCCCATTTGCTCCATTCCGAGGACGGGTTCTGTCGGCAGAACAGCTCGAGGAGGGGGGGAAAGTGAGAAGCACCAGCCTCACTGGAAATGTGTAATTTAAGATTCTGAGACAGAGATCTAACAAAAAAAAAAATTGCCATTTTAAAAATCTCTTCATCTTACAAATAAAACTATACTTGGCAAAGTAAGAAGATAATGCTTGTACCCAGCTTAAAAAAAGAAAGGCTTTTTCTAATCATTTAATTCAGATTGCCCTTAAGTGAAAGAAACAGGGCTGTTTACTTGTTTGCTCCAGCCAGATTCTTGTGGTTTTGTCATTAATAATGTATTGTGAATATCAATTAAAAGCTAAGCAGAAATTCAGACTTCACTCAGAGCCAATTGAAAACAAAAGATTGTTTCAAAGGAATATTTTCCTAATTTAAGAGGGGAAAAGAGAAAAGCCCGATGATTCGAAGTTGGTGTGTGAGAAATCTTGATAATTAGAAAATGATTCTTCCAGCTCCCAGCTGACAGGGGCTGGTAAATCTCACACATAGGGAATGAAAGAAGGGAAAGGAGTGGAAGGCAGATTGGTGGAAGCCCCCTGGTCCTCCCCTGATGGGGAAAGCAGGTAGTTCGGGGATTTCTTTCATCCTCTGACATGTGTAAATGGGGTCTGCTGGTAACTGACCTGGATCATAAATGATAAAAAAGAAAACAACAACAAAAATCAAGCTGTTGGGTATGGGCTGAGTGTGGAAGTGAATCTTTGGGCGATGAGGTGAACACTCTTGGATAAGGCCAACGGCATCCTGGGGTGCATCAGGAGGAGTGTGACCAGCGGGCCAAGGGAGATCATCTTCCTCCTCTGCTCGGCCCTCATGGGGTCCCATCTGCAGTACTGTGTCCAGTGCTGGGCTCCCCAGTTCAAGAAGGACAGGGAACTGCTGGAGAGGGGACAGCAAAGGGGTACAGAGATGATGAGGGGCCTGGAGCATCTCTCTTATGAGGAAAGGCTGAGGGACTTGAGCCTTGTTAGTCTGGAGAGGAAAAGATCTGATCAACACCTAGAAATTCTCAAAGGGTGGGTGTCAAGAGGAAGAGGCCAAGCTTTTTTCAGTGGTGCCCAGTGACAGGATAAGAGGGAATGGGCTTGAACATAAGAAGTTCCATCTGAAGATGAGGAGGAACTTCTTTCCTGTGGGGGTGGCTTTTCCTGATGGATTTGACTTTTGGATTCATGATGGAGTCTCATAATCACTTGCTTTGCTTTCCTTATCATAAAAGAAAACAAGTTGGTGTGTCCTGGCATCCAGCACGCTGCTTCTCAGTGACAAATACTTCCCCTTGATGCTTCTGCTTACCTTTGAGTTGCCCAGTTATGTGGAGAGACTGGGACCAGTGCAGAGCCTGCGCTCCCCCCAGCTCAGCATCTGCCTTCTTTCTACAGCAGGAGATCGTCAGCTCCAGGACCGGTGGGTTTTAGTCAGGCCTTTCCTTTTCCTGTTTGTGCTCTGTTCCATTTTCCTATTAAATGTGATTGCACATTGTGGAGGAAGGCAGTCAAGTGTAAATTTCATTTTTTGCTTCAGCTAATGTTGCTGTTAGAGGTGGCTTTGCACATCTGTGAATATTCCCTGGAGGAGGAGAGGAGGAGGAGGGGGAGAATCAATAGATGTAGCTGAAGTGTTTAAAAAAACAACCAAATAAAAAAAAAAAAAGGCTGTGTGGAGAGAATTTGAGGTAGAAAAAAAGTGTTTTGGTACAGAAACTTTCCTTGTGGTCATACAGGCTTCCCATCATCTTGCCCTGAGTTTTCTTAGAGCAGAGAGAAACCATCTAAGTATTTTCTTCTGTGAATTCAGAGGTGGAAAGCAGCAGAAGGCTCTTTCTTTTGAATAAGGGAACCTGAGTGGGAATGAAATCTCCCTTTGCCTATTTTATTTGGATTCTTATTTACATAAATGAAAGGGGATGAATTTGGTTTGGGGTGAAGGTTTCTTGGGCTTCTTCTCTTGCACATCTTGTGAATTCCCAGCGAGCTTTGTGCTGGGGATTCAGTGTGAGGCGTTAGTGCATTCTGCTGGTGCAAGATCATTCCTCATCCAGCCTGGCCTTGAACCCCTCCAGGGATGGGGCAGCCACAGCTTCTCTGGGCAACCTGGGCTAGTGTCTTATCACTGGAACATCTTCCTGATATCCAACCTGAATCACCCCATTGCTCCTCTCCCAGATCCAGAGTCCCTCCCCAGCTCTCCTGCGGCCCCTTTAGGGACTGGAAGGGGCTCTAAGGTCTCCCCGGAGCCTTCTCTTCTCCAGACTGAACCCCCTAACTCCAGAGGGACTCCAGCCTTTGAGCTGTTCATATCACTGAGATTCTTCTTCCCTTCTGTTTTTTCCCCATCATTTTACACTCAAATGCTGTATTTTTGTAGTCCCTTCTGTTTGTCATTTGTCTTCCTTGCTTAAAATCCAGGTGCTGGTTAGTTTTTGGATGCAACCCCCAACTTGTCTTTTAAGCTGTGAGCATGACTAAGGACAGTAAGACAGCGTTTCTTTTCCTTGTTCCATCCACTGTGTTTATATTCATTTATTATCTCGTCTTTCAAACGAAAGGTGTTCTCTGCAGCTGCTGACTGGTTCCTCTGCCTCATAAAACTTCTCCAGTACTCAGGGCTATAAAAAAAACTAGTTGTAATCTGGTTTGGGATTTTCTTTAGAGATTTGTTAGCGCTGTGCTACCAGTCAAAAATGTGTTGAAAGAATTTAATTTGTAGGGGATCTTTGTTCATTTCTATGCAGTAGCTCCTGCAGCTGGCTGGAATATCTGCCTCCTGAAGAATTGTCTGTCCCTTCACAATGTGAACGTGCATCTTTATCACCCTGGCTTCCTTTCCATGCTGCTTCTTCCTGCCTTTTTTGCCTTCAGGATAACTCAAAAATTTTCATCCCATGTGCTTCTGTTTGCTCTATGGGAACCAGGAACCAGCAAATGAGATAAATAAGTAAATAAAGCAGCACAATCATGATGAGCAGTGATTCAGCTTTGGGATACCACGCTGTAGGATGTTGTAGTTCACAAAAAAAAGCTGTGAAAACATTCAAGGGAGAAAAACACATTTGGGTTTATTATTATGTAGGTACCACAGTTGATTCAAAGAGAGCCTGAGTTGTTGCTGGAGCTGTGGAGAATGTTCTGTGAAAGTTTTGCAATGCCTTTGTCCTGCTTAGGTATTTTTCCAAGGGCATCAGCCTTGGCTGCTGCTGCAGGGAGGATGCTGGGCTTGATTCAATTTGGTGTGACCCAGTGTGAGCAGTGGTTTTGGGGGCAGAGAGACAGTCTTTAAAACTACTCATAGAATCATAGAATCATAGAATGGTCGGAGTTGGAAGGGACCTTAAAGATCATCAAGTCCCAACCCCCCTGCCATGGGCAGGGACACCTCTCCCAGNCTGCTCACACTTCTTGTGATGCATGTACTCATATGCGTGTATCTTAATAATAATGTTTTCAAGAAACTCATCTTCTGCATGACAAGACAATTAAACACCTTTCTGTGCAGCAGGAATAGTCAAATAAATTTAAAATTACTGATGGAGCCAATTCACTGGACTTCAGAACCTGCTGGGTAGGATCATAGAATCATAGAATGGTCAGAGTTGGAAGGGAGCTTAAAGATCATCAAGTTCCAACCCCCCTGCCATGGGCAGGGACACCTGAATCTCGAAGTCACCTTCCCATTTGTAACGTGAAGGTGTGTTTCATTCCCTAACTGTTTAAACATGTCATTCTTCACGAAGAAACCAGAGTGCTCAAAGCCTTTGCTCGTGTTAAATTTTCATGAAACATCTTCGATTAAAATGAAGCTTTTGGAGCTTATACTGTTTATATGCAAAAAAAAAATGGTTATTGTCATAAAAATCCCAGGAGGGGAGCAGAAAAATGCAATAAAATTTCACACTGTTTAATGTTCATCACCCTCGGGTATCCAGTGGATTTCCACTAACTAAATGTGAATGTGAATTCCATTTGCTTTAGTAGCTGAATCTGCTTTATCAGCCAACTTGCCTTGTGCTGCTGCCCGTGGAGAGTCTGTTAGGAGTCTCTGCTTTTGAAATGCATTGTATTTGTTCAGATTTCTCTCTTTACTTAACTGAACTGTGGTTTTTTAGAGTGGTTTATTTCCAGTGACGTGCCTGAACATCTTCTGTTGGCTCATTTGATCCCCCCTTGGCTGCCTTTCCCACTTGTCTCCGGACAGAAGTTGTTCTGTGGAGGGTCTGTAGGGCAGCAGAAGTGCAGTTCTTTGCTCTGTGGTCCCTCCTCAGCCCGATGAGGTTGCTAAATCACAGCCATATATTTGGAAATCTAATGGATGGCTCATCCCTGTAAGGTGAATCTGTTTTATCTGATGAAGTCCTCTGTATGTTATTACCTGCCTTCCTTGACAGGTTACTGGCAGTGCTAAAGTTATCATAAAGCTGCTGATTTTCACTTTTGGCTTTGTCATTGTGGTTCAAAATCTATCCCCTCCTGTGTATCCTGGGCTTCTCTGCCAGGACTGTGTCCAGATTTCCCTTCACAAAGAAATCCATGCACCAGGAGAGGCAGAAACTAAAAATGCTTCTCCTGAAGATAGTGCTGTGGTGGCCAGTGACCAGCACGGCCTGCTTGCCACCTGGGTTTGCCCTGTGTCACCTCTAGCACGGCTCCTTCTGTCCCAGCAGGGAAGAGCTGCTTTCCCCATCCATGAAACTGGTTTTGTCTCCTCTTGTTTCTGTTTGGTTATCTGAAATTAAGGTGATTTTTCCCTCGGAGCTGGCTGGCCGTGTCTCAGACCTCTCTCATTTATTGTGCCCTTGCACTGGGGCTGCTGATACCGAGAGCAAACTTCCCTCTGTCTTCTTTCTGACATTGCTTTTATGACAATTTTTGGGCTTTTGGGAGCTGTGGGGTGTTTTTACCCTCTCTTAGTGATGAGATATTACTTGTTTCCTGAAGGTTCTTGGGTTTTGAATCTTCTGTGTGTCTATAGATACTGCCATAGATCCTAGCACCAGATTTGTTTTGCATGTTTGTCATATGAACCCTGCAGATAAGAAGCATTGGGACATTCTTATTAAATGTGGTGTTTTACAGATGAGGAAGGAAGGTCCAGGGGAGGTTAAATGAATTGCCCAAGGTTAAGCTGGAAGCCTGAGGCTCAGTGAGGCTTTGAACTTACATCTGCTGAATCCCAGATAAAAGCCTTAACCTGTTAGTTTTCCTCCTTACATGTGTTGCTGCTGCAATTAATTTACAACCGTATCATCAAATGCAAAAATATTTCAGTGGCTAAATACAAAAGAATGGTTTTATCAATTTTAGATGGAATTTACTTTTAAGAACTGGGCACAACCACTAATAAATATTTTCAAAGCATTATGGAAAGTGGAATATAAATTGCTTTTAAGTCTTATGTCCGTCTCCAGGCTAAAGATATCTCTGTTTTAACCATGTACATGCAGTTACCTGGGAGATTTTAGGGACTGTTTTGATTTCTTGAGGCTGAAGGTGACCACTCTGCAGAGAGATCTCTCTCCTGTGGTGACTGTTGTGAAAGCTTGTGACATCCACTGTGTAGTTTTTTTGTCAAAATATGTGATAGATTTTTCTAAGATGGGCTTGAACTGCTGCAGTTGGGTAAAACTTGACTAGAAAGCGATCGCTCAGTGTGTGCCTGCATTAAGTGTTTTCTAATGGAAAAAAGCCACAGGAAATCTGCATATAATCGCTTCTTTGTCGAAGTGTTTTCAAAGATACGAAGTTCTAAGTAGTCTTGTGAAGAGAGGAGAGGGAACTTGGGAATTTTTTTAGGGGAGAAGTGCAGTAAACCTTGGAAAACCTTAAGCAAACCAGCTCTGTGGCGTTACCACGTTCTACAGATGTTGATGAGAAGGCTAAGAGTGGTAAAAGAGCAGATGGGACTGCATTTCCACCTGACCCCAGGTCACTTGGTGAAGAAGTGGTGGATATATCATTCATGGTCATTTTTTAGGCAGACATCCACAAGCATTTGCCCAGATTTCAAGATGACCAGAGCCCATCCCTTGGTACAACAAGGGCACTCCTCAACACGCTGTGTCCTGCTGAGATGTAGATCTCACAGATTTCGGGTTGTAACAGCTGTTACACAACTTTTTTAGCTCAGAGTGCCTGTGAAATGCCTCTTTGCCTTCAGAAGAATTCACCACAGTTTGTAAAGTTGGGAGTTTTGGTCCTGAGTTTTCAATATTCAGAATAAAATGGTGCAATAGAGCGATGCTGGAGCTTAAATTTCTGAAATGTTCATAATGTATCAACCTCTTCCTATAAATACTTTTTGTTTATCAAAAATATAGCACTGGAAAAAGTGTATTGAAGAGTTTTTCCTGTATGAATTTACCAGGAGCTTCTGTATATGGTATAAAAACTACAGAAATAATTTATCTTGGTCCAGCATTTCTGCTCGCTCTATATCACCAATCTGCCAGGTCCTTCCCATTAAGAAATTACAGTGGGATTATGAACGTTCTTACTTACAGTTGGTGTCATGGTTTTGGCTGAATTGACCAAAACCCAGAATGACAGATGGCCCTTTCCCCCCCAAAAATAGAGAGGAGAGGAAGAGATTCAGAGATTTAGAAGAGGCCTAGCTAAGATGTAAAATTACAGAGCAGAAAGTTGGTTCTGTTTTACTTCAGACTGGGATGGTTGGGTAGAAGGTGAAATTCTTCAGCCTTGGTTCATTCTGGGGAGCTTCGGCGTTGTTGTGGTCTGGAGCAGGAGATTTGCAGCCAGTTTTGTTGGGATTTCTCCTTGCTGGGTGATCGTTAGAATGACTCTGGATTTTAATTCCCTTACACCTTCGCTCCCTGTGTGGAAATAATGTGCTGCTTCACCGAGATGAAAGAGGAGGAAAATGGTTTTGTGATGTTTCTGCAACAAGAGGTTCTCCTCGTAAACCCAGATGTGGAATTTGTGACGACGAAGGGCTTTTAGTGTTTCAGCCTAGAGTGGCTTTTTGTCTGGTGTTAGTGGAGCTGCTGCCTGCCAGCGGGAGAGATGTAAAAAGGGAATCCTTCAATCTGTATATTTTTAAAGTTTCATTTCAAACCTGGCTCTGTGCTCATTTAAAAAGTACAAATACTGGTTTTTAAAGTGCTAAGTGTTGTTTTCGGTGTGTTTCTCACAGATTTAATATGGCACGGCAGGGACCTAACACAAGTTTGGAAGTTTCTTACCTTGAATTTCAATCTTTTCATAATTTTCCATGTACAGAAACAAATCAGAAAAAAGAGTTAAGGAAAAAAGAGATAAAATATACTGAGCTTGAAGAGTATTGCCAAGGAAGAATTAGCTCTTTCTGTCCTGGGAGAAGGATTTACCCTGCAGCTGGGGTGCAGAGAAGGGACCACACATGAGGATAAACCACAGCTGAGATCCCCTGAGTGTGACAATCACTGGCCGGACCAGAAAGAGCATGGTGAGCTCTAGATGTAAGAGAATGTATATTTTCCCCTTTCATACTCTTTTTTTCCACGTCTGAACAATTCCACGCAGGGTCACCATCTAATTCTTTTAATTACTGTGATTCAGAGGCAGTTTCGGAAGCATCTTCTGTCCCCAGTGCACTCCAGTGCCCTTCTTTGCTTTTCAGGCTTAATATCTCTTGAATGGGAGTGATGCCAAAATGTTTCTGTTATTTTCTTGGATGTTTGCACACAAATACCTGTGGATGGATGCAGTCAGTGGGGCTCCACCTGTGGAGCTCTGATGTTTAACTAAGCGTTGTTGTGGGCTTAGGGATGATTTAAAGCTGAAATTTCCTCTTTCCTAAGCTGTGCTGTTACCTAGAAACATCACACTTCATGACTTTATGTGCATATATCTATATATACATGCACAGACACTTTGGATTAGAGAATAAAAAGCATAATTGGTGGTTATGGGTGTGCTTCTGAGGGGGACACATCGACTGCCACAATTTCTGTAGTATTTTTTTCCTCAAATAGACCATTCCCCACTGTCTGAGGGGCGGGGAATGAAGATACTGTGAGATATTCAGGATAGAGGGTGGAAAATGCCCGGTTCTAGTCTCGATTCCAGGCACAACCCAGTTTCAGGACAGCTGGATGTTTCCACTGAAATTATCCATTATGAAATTAATTTCCATCTCTCTGCTTAATTATCGCTGCCATCCACAGCAAAGGCATGGAGTGAATAGGAAATCTTTCCCTCTTGTTTTTGAACTGGAGCTGCAGGCTGTGTAAAACCCAGCGTTTGTCAGGGGACCTTCCCCTGAGCCCATGAGCTCTGGATGTCCTGGATTTAAAACACTCCAAGGATTAAAGAGAGAGGTGGCTGAGAAATACCAGTGTCTTCTACAAACCAGTTTGGGCTGAAACTTCACCTGAATGGTTCAGAGGAAAGGTTGCCCACCCTGGCACATCTCCCATACACAAAACAGAAAAGAATGGAAAAACCTTCCGTGAGATATGACCTTTGCTGGAAGATTAGAACAGACCCAAAGCCTCTCAGCTGTTCTTTAAGAGCAGACAGAGTTTTATATGAACATAGTGACAGTTTATGGGACCCAGCAGAGAGCAAACAGGAGGCTTGGAACCTACCTGTGAAAAACTAAATTAGTTGTTCCTAAAGGCAAGACATTTACAGCTATTACAGTTTCCTGGTTATTTGTAGCCTCTTTTTCCTCGCATTTCCATCCAGATCTACTACTCTGCTATTAAATGTAATCAGTAAGTATTTTTACCTTGTTTTTTAGAGACATTGGATTTTTCAGATTGATTTTTAAAAACGCAGAGCTCCCAGCAGAGCCTTGTTGTTGATTACAGCCAATATTTCAGATTTCTTTTTTCCTAAAATCAATGTGCACCGAATCTTGTGCAAAACCACACTAATTTCTTCTAATTACACGGGAAGTTTGGCACCTTTAGTCAGCTGGGCAACCCAGATTTCACTTCCCTAGGTCAGTAACCTGTACCACCCAGGCTTTCTGTTTTCCCCTCGCTTGGAAGGAGGGTGAGAATAACCACAATTAGCTGATGTCAGATTGATCTCGGTTTTCAAGATCCATCGGGGAGTCTGGTGAAGGCAAGGGAATATTGTGCAGGCAGCTGCATGGATTCGTTTATGTCTCTCTTCAGGGCTGTCTCCTGGCTGGAAGATTTGTCTCGGGATGTCAGTGAGAACAGGCATTGTAATTAGCTTTATATAAAGAGATTTGATGTGATTTAACACGATTGCTTATGGTGTTTTCGTAGAAGCTTGAAGAAAAAGTGGAGTAACTACTGGAAATGGTTTGAATATTCAATATTGGTGCTTTGCCTGTTTGGTGTCTTTTTCCCAGCACGAAGACCAGCACCTCTGCACTTAGTGCAGGAACGTGCAAAGTGCTAAAAGCATCATTTTTTACTCAACTTGTTGTAACATCTCATAGGAAGCTTCTATATGTTTGTCAAATCGAATCACCAGCACTTTTCTTAGGGCATAAAAAAGCGTTTTCAAAAAAGAACAAACAAAAAAACTCAACCAAAAATAAAATGTGAGCATGTGCCAACCTGGGCCAATAAGGCTGCAAACTGTGACCCACGTTTACAGTAAATGCTTAGGACTTGGTTAAGTTTAGTCTGTAGTTTTGGGCCAAAATGAAGAACCCACCTGGAGTCCTGTGTCCGGCTCTGGAGTCCTCAACACAGAAAGGACATGGACCTCTGGAAACAGGTCCAGCGCAGGGCCACCAAGATGCTCAGAGGGCTGGAGCAGNAGCAAGTTGTCATTCCTGGTGCTGAAGCAGCCTGGGGGGAGGTGAGGTGCCTGATAACCAAGGGAAAATTACCTGTATTTGGTCGTGTACAAATGCTTCAGGAATTACTGATATTTCACAAGACATTATTCTTTCAGTGCATCTACAAGCTTCATGCATTCAGTCATGCTTGTTACTGCTGATTTGTGACAGTTTCAGTGGAATTCTGGCTGTCGTGTGGTTAACTTGGGAAATAATATGGTTTTAGTTTCAGATGGAATAATTTATTTCAGTTTAATTCTTTAATTCCGCCGTTATAAAACACTCTGAGGAGCTGACAGGCAAAATCTTTTTACTCAGCCTTTGTTCCATTGATGTTGATGGCAGAAAACCAAATACAGGGTTTTTATCCCATTGGAAAATATCAACTTGCCCAGGTAATGGTGGTAAGAATTCACTGTGCTCGACTTAATATTAGGGGTTTGAAAGTTCAGTGCACAGTAAATGCTGGGTTGTCCCTTCCTTCTCTCTAATTCCAATGGAATGGTTTTATCCCATGTAGCACACCTCGGATGAAATGAACTATTTCATCAATCCAATTAAAAAAATTGATGAGCTTGGTAGAAGCAGTAATATTGGAACACCAAGATCCTGAAAATGGGACCGTGAATGAACAGCCTTGGAATGAGTTGTCTGGATGCAGAGAAGTATCAGAAAAGCACCGATGAAATCGGCAAGATTAGGCTTTTAAACTATTCCTGTATGGAGTTTGTACCAAGTAATTACAGGTTTATGGATTTTTAAATCATTCTTATGTTGTTAAAAACTTAAATACATATATATATACACACACACACATCTGTCTGTCTGTATATGCTACCAGTAACTAGTAGCTGGAGCTGTGGAATCAATAATCTGTAAATATATTAATGAATTCTATTGAAATTGATTGACTCTTAGACTGATTTAAGTCAAACTCAGACTGGAGTGAGTCCAGAGAAGCGCAGTGGAGCTGGTGAGGGCTCTGGAGGGTAAGTCTTAGAGATTAGGAACAGTTTTCACGTAGAAAGGGTTATAAAGTGTTGGAACGGGCTGCCCAGAGCAGTGGTTGAGGCACCATCCCTGGAGGGATTTAGAAGTTGGGTTGATATCATGGCTAATGATGTGGTTTAGTGATGGTTTTTATCAGAGTTAGGTTGATGATTGGACTAGATGGTCTGAAAGGTCCCTTCCAACCCAGACAATTCTATGATTCTAAGGGATTCTGAGTAGGCTTATTGATACATACTCATGTTGAGGTGTTAAAAATGTGATAAAATTAGCTAGAGATCAGAAAATATTTACTCTTTTGGGCATGTGTGCCATTATAGCGTGATAATATACAGGATAGAATCATGGAATTGTCTACCTTGGAAGGGACCTTTCAGATCATCAGTTCCAGCCATCAACCCAACACTTCCAGATGCGCCGGTAACAGTATATTTGGAAACTTTTCTAGATTTGGGCTGTTGCTATTTACTGTTTTTATGCAGGTTGAGAAGAGCTTTGAACATCCATAACATCAAAGAAAAATCTTTCCCCAGTTCTGTCAGCTCAGGCAATGGACATGAACAAAATAACCTCCTTAAGGTCCTGATGATCTTCATTCTGTCCTATTTGGTTTGTTTTCTGCTGTTTTCTTGGTGCTTGGTTGCTTTCTTTTAATTTTTTTCCCCCCTTTTATTTTTTTAACCCATATAACAAGGACAATGGCCACATATGGTTGCTCTGCAAGTTATCTTTTATATATAATCTCATCTTTGTGGAGAATTTAGAAAGGCTGGGAAGCCCTTCCTGGCTGTTCCGAGCTGACACTTGCGTGTAACGAAGTCCCTGCAAATATTCCTTGTTGTGGAACATCCCTTAAAGCTGGGACATCTGCTCTCTTTAAAGCAGCACCAAACAGTAGTCGATCTACAAGTAACATAATAGTAGTAGTAGTAGTAGTAATAATAATAATAATAATCATCATCATCATCACTTAGCTAAAAAAATGGCCAGATTTCTGCCCAATTACCCTCCAAGACACTGATACTTCCAGCCTTTGGGGACAGAGCAACTGGGAGCACTTTAATGGCACATCCAGAAGTAACATCCAAGTGCAGAGTCCTACACCTGGAACGTGGCAATCCCAGGCAGAACTACAGGTTGGGCAGAGAATGGCTGGAGAGCAGCCCTGAGGAGAAGGACTTGGGANAACAGGTTGCCCAGGGAAGTTGTTGATGCCCCATCCCTGGAAGTGTTTAAGGCCAGGCTGGATGGGGCTTGGAGCAACCTGCTCTAGGGAGAGGTGTCCCTGCCCATGTCAGGGGGGTTGGAATTGGGTGATCTCTAAGGTCCCTTCCAACTCTGACCATTCTGTGATTCTATGAACATTGATTTAACAGCAACTTTCCCTTTTCCAGCCATCCTACTCAACTGAGTTTGTTGTTTTCTTTCAATTCTTGGGTTTTTTTCCAGATCCAGCTGTGTGTTATTTCAATATATGAGTCAAAGTCCTTATGGTACAGCTGGATACCCCGTGTTCAGCGAAAGCCTTGCTGAGCTTCTAGTAGCTTACACCACACACTTGTAAGATTATTTACTGTGCCATGCCTAGGACTGTTGACACTTCTTTATCCTTCAGTAAACTTTGGTTTCTGTATCCTTGCATGAAATCTGGGGGAAGATCCCACCCTTTATTCTGAGTCACTGAGTACATTCCTGGTGAAATACCTGGGGTAACCGAAGTGGATGCAACGTGTAAATTCTCTTCCCTCTGACTGAATTAAATGACAAAGAGGAGATGCCAAATGTCGGTTCTTGATGACTTCTTTCTTCTTTTTCTCTCTCAATGTTGTTTCAGAAAATAAATAGGGTAGAAAAATCGGGAGTATTTACACAAGCAGTGCCTGAACCGTTAAGTTTCAAGTTTTACACAGACCAGTGCCTTTCCCCCCAGCTCTGCATTGTCTTTCCAAAGATCTAATCGACTCTTGCAGAATGCAAAATTGCTTCTTCCTTTTCATCTAGTTCTTCATCTTTCTTGGTTCATTCAAAGCTGTTTTTCTCATCCATGCTCGTGCTATCCTTTGCTCCCGTAGGAGGGATTAGATGATGCCAAAGCGCAGAGAGTGGAGCCCTTGGAGCGACTGAAAGGGGAAGACAACTTTACTACAAGAAAAATGCCCTGGGACATGAATTGCTTTAATTAAAACCTCCAGGCAAAAGTTAGAAGTCTCAAAGTACATCTCATGTAAATAAGATGGCAGTTCCTTACTGCTTTTTAATGTTGTTTGATGTGGATCACAGTCGAAGCAAATCTCTTTTGCGGTAGTTCTACACCTCCCGGAGAAATTCGTGTTTTCATATTGCCGTGCAGATGTTAAAAAGCCTGTTTATACACAAGAGCCAGATTCCCAAATGCAATATTCTGTGCGTGGAAGCAACAGTTGGAGGCTAAACACTGTTAAATTGACCTTTAAAAAGAAGAGATCGTATGGGAACTTGGAAAGTGGGAGCCTCCTTTTGCCTTGCAGGAGGGAGCAGGTTTCTTGGAGGCCTCTGGTGATGATGTGACAGGAAAACCCCATCTGAAACATCAGTCAGTATTTAAAAATAGAGAAAAAAATGAGTCCTCTTTTTATCTTAGGCAGGATAAATCAGTACACTGATTCTTTTTTTTAATACACATTGATAACTACTAGACTCATAGAATCATAGAATGGTCAGAGTTGAAGGGACCTTCAAGATCATCNAGGACTCCAGAGCTGGACACAGTGCTGTGTGTTTGTATCTGTGTATCTATATCTCAGGTGGAGGAATCTCTAGGTCTCCACCACCAGCGAGATGCCAGGTTCTCCTCTGAGAGTTTCTGCTCCACGTCCCACCAAGCCTGCGGTTCTTTCTCACACCTCCATGTGCACCAGAGAGCAAAATATCTCTCCCCATCTCTTTTCCCCCGTGCCCTTGATTTCTCGAGGCATTCTGCCTCAGCCTTAGGAATAATGGCAGAAATGATTCATTATTAATAAGTTAACCTCCGCTGTATAGGGCTTGACTTCTTCTGTCTGCCTTGGTGAGTTTGATGTGTACTTTCCTTCCGGAGTAAAAAGAAGAAAGTAAATTCTGCTCAGAATAGCCACGGGGTTCTCTTTGTTGAAATGTCTGCTTCTGCTTAAGTGGGCTGATGGAAGATTGGAAGCATTTCATTGCTGCTGATGGCAAAATGAGACTTCGTACTTCGCTGGAGATTTCTGAGCTCCGTCAGTCCTTTACTGCCAGGAGTCAGCATGGCGTGGGAGATAAGATCAAGACTAGAAATAAAATGGAATTTAGAAAGAAATAATCTAAATTTTGGCCCTAACTCTGTGATGTTTCTGCCTAGCAGTGGAAAGCCTGCTCATCTTCTGAGTATTAGTGTTTTGCAGTTAACAAATTAGCTAATTCCCTACGAAAATTCACTTCCCTACGGATTGAGAACCAGGTGAATACTTTTACACTGTCTGGGATAAACAAAGTATAATTTGGATATCCTTATTTTAACACACATGCCTTCCTGTGGGGCACTTTATATCTTCAAATGACACTTAGCTAAAGTGTCATTATTAGCACACAGGCAAATCAATTTATTTATTTCCAGCCTATTCCCATAGCCATTAGCATCCCAGATATTTGCTTTGTGAATTCCCTTTATCAAAACTCACAGTTTTTCCTCTGCTGCCACAAAATCCTTCAACTGCTGCCACAGAATCCTCCAATTGCCTTTCTTTGGACATCTGGTGGGATGAATTGTGTGGTGGACCTCAGACAAGAATATTCTGCCCAGTTACGTTTCTGGCTCCTGGTGTGGCAGCAAGTATTATTAGTCCTTATTGTTGGGCATTGATTTGCATTTTCAAACCTTTTGTGGTAGACTGTTAATGAGCCACGTAGTGATTAGTTTCCTTTTCAGCAGAGGTTGATGTGAGTCACAACAACCCCCGAGATGTCTCAGAACAGGAGCCCTGGTACCTTGCTGTGTCTCAATGGGCTGTTCTGTAGCCTGGGTTGGTGCCTTAGGCACAAATTATTGGGTTTATTTAATTTTGGTTACTTAATTTTACTTAATTATTAGGTTTTACTTAATTTTGGTTGTGGCTCCTTCCTTGTGTTGGAAGATCAAGTGCCTTGAGGTTAGGAATATTGGTGTAGATTCTGTCCTGGGTATTTGTAAGGTCATTGGTTTATGGTGGTAAGAGTCTTCTCCTCCTGATGTGGACAAGCTGTGTCACCAGGTGCCAGGTTCTCCAGTCTTGGGAACCTCATGGCTGATGGAACAGGGTGTTCTCGCCCGTGGTGAGAAAGGGGTGTTTGCAGAGGGGATTTGCTCAGTACCTTGCTGTGCTGTGTAAGCGAAGAATCCTTCTATCAATTCATACAAGAGCTAACCCTGCCTTTTTAAAGGTCACTTCTGTCTCAGTCAGCTCTTAAAGTTCAAGAGGAAATAAACTGCTTAGAGTTGGCATTTTTCAAGTCAAGTGTCAACTTTCCAAGCCCCCAAGCCAGCGAATGCGGAGGAAGGAGAGATTAATAAGTGAGCTGCTTGGTTGATACAATGATTGTGCAGAAACCTTCCTCTTTTTTTCTTTCCTCTTTATGGGGCTGCAGAATGAAATGGAACATCGTTGAAATATCTCACTTTCTCCTTTTCACTTTGCAATGCAAAAGTATCCAAAGCTCTTTAGAAGTGCTTCTTTTCTCATTAGGCCGCTGACAGCAAGCAGAGAGTTTGTCAGCTCCAGTGAAGTAGGACACAAGGAACATTTTATGACAATGCCAATACCTAAAAGCTCCTTTAACCACAGAATCTTATTATCCAGTGAGAAGAAAATGCACTTTCAGAAAGTAGCTGAAGGGAGGGTGAAGTCTCCAGGCAGGTGCTTGCCCTTAACTGCATCGATGCCTTTTCCCACGCAGGAGAGAGCAGATCAATAAAGAAATAAACAGGAGGAACGGGCTTTATTAATGAGGCAGGATGGAGGCAGCAGGGTGGACGCTAATGGAAGGCAGTGGCAATCGAAGGCCACGCTGAGCACAGCCCATCTGCTGGTTGCCAAAGCACCTGTATTGAGTGGGGGTGACGTGGGCTACGGGGGGGACCAGCACCACCAATCCTCACCTTATAAGCCCTAGAGATGGGCATCATCCCATCTGTATTGCTAGGGTTTTAGCTTTGATCCTGCTAACTTTTATCCTTCTGGCCCACATCAGCTCTTAGTGAAAGTTTTCCACCTAAAAATTTCTTCTTTCCTTCATGAAAGACTTTGCAAAAATAAATACAGCAGCAGCAGCATCTTTCTCACTTTTCTTTCTGAAAGGGAAAAGTGCCGTGGTATGAACTGTTTTTTAAAGTGATGGATAAATGAGCCTTGCCAAGGATCTTTGTGTTTTCTAGTTGCATGTTCTTAACCTTCTCCTTTTGGCTGGTGGAGCTATGAATTCTCAGTGCAGGGATGCTCTGCCTGCCCATGCATGGTGGGGAGTGGTGGTGATATAGTGTGTTAAGGGCTGCGTTTCCAAATGGCTTTAAAATAGGAACAATTTTCTGGTTTTCTCTATGTGCAGGTGGCCACTTGAGGTGAAATCACACGTGTTGGTCTTTTTATGCCCTTTTACATAGTTCGTGTTTGGTTTCTCTAGATACATGTTGAAAAGAAGAGTTCTTTGGAAAATTTGGGTCTTTGAAACTGCTCTTTGGTAGTCCTGCTTTTTATTGTCACCCACGATCACTTAAAATGAATATTGTGTGTCTGGTAATCAGAGAAAACATCCAAAGCAGATCTCTTCTCCTTGTGTGAGGAATTAATTCATGGTCCTTTTGATTCCTGAGGTGGGGACCAGCCTGATTCTTCTGGTCTGTAGCATCTGCTGCTCCTGTCATCTCTTTTTCTGCCACTGAACAGCACAGATTATGCTCCTCAACCTTATCTTTATACATGTCTGTGGGATACCAGTGACCTGCAACCACATTTTACCTCCTCTTTGGTCTGCAAAGGCTGCACCTTTTAGATGGAAAACTCAGGATCTTGTTGGATCTCATCGGAGCTGCAGGAATGAAGCAATTCTCTACAGAAATGCCTTGTCCCTTCCAAACACCGAGAAATCCCACACGCAAGTATGTCCACATAGAAGTTATGGCCATAATTCTGACATACTTGGAGATTTTGGGCAGTTTTTGAGTCCTTTGTTTTGCTTTTTCCATGGGGAGCTTGTGGTAGCAGAGGCTGCTCAGCTGGAGCACTTGCTGCCATAGCCAGGAGCTGGCAAACTGCACCTGGGAGAACAGATTTGGTTTTTTTCTCCAACTACCAATTTAGAGTTTGGAAATTGAGTATGGCTCATGTATGAAAGAGGTTAAATGACAACATATTCACCTAAGAAATTACAACAAAAATGTGCACCTGAATAAAACTCAGGCTAGATGAGATCTTTTGGTGTGCATTCAAAATAAGCAAACCCTCTTTTTTAACCCTTTTCTCCACGTTTAATATCGGATCAAAAATCAACCTACACCAGTGAATCAATGCCAGAAGCTTTGGGAAAGTCTAATCAAGAAACTAATGTGCAGTGATACTTCTCATGGTTTTTTTTTCTCACTTTGAAGCTTAAAGATTTCTTGAGCCAAAGGTGATACGTTTTGGTAGTTAATAGCCCGTGATGAATTTCTCTCTGTTAATTTGTTTAGTTCTTCTATTGAAAGAGGCAGTGAACAATTGCTCCTTTGTCACCTCCTGCCACTCATCATTTTGCAGACTCACGATTGTTTTTGTTCTTCTCAGGCTGCTGTAGCAGAGTATAGAGTGGCCAGACATCTAATTTTCTGCATCGAATCAGTTATCCCTAGTTATGGAGTGCTGGCCAGAGTTACATCTGACGGGGACATGGGAGTTTGGGTGGTGAAGATTTATCAAGGCTCATCTTTGTTGGGTGGCAGAGATTTATCAAGGCTCATCTTCCTTATTCTACTTTCAATGGAGAGGGGAAAAGTGATGCTGGTGTGGTCAGGTGAGGATTTAAAGGCAGATTGGGAGCAAGGATGGTTGCTGTGTTAGAAATGCCTGGATGCCCATGGGCTGGGAGCTGGGAAGGGAGCAGATGAGGCAGAAAACCCACCCTGGTGTGACTGGAGAGGGCCTGAGGGACACCATCCCTTCCTGGGAGTAACAGAACACTTAGTGTGGCTTCCTATCGTGGGGAGCAGTGTTTGAAAACAGCACTGGTGGTGGTGTTCTACAGTCTTGAAGTACATCATTGGTATCCCACAACGTGGCTCTGTCACTCTGGGTGTTGGTTTTGCTTTGGAGGGATTCCCATGGAGGTGACAAAAGGCTGTTATTCTTCCACATCCCAGGAGAGGGAGGGGAAGGGCATTGAATCAACCACCGTGTCCAAAAATGAGCCATTTTTGGACACGGTGGTTGATTCAGTACCCTTCATGGGAAACTGAGGCAGATGAGCCCAAGAGGAGCTTTCATGCAACCTAAATTAGCGGCTGTTGGGCGACTTCAGTGTATCTTGGAAAGGAAGAGAGGTGAGTTCTGCATCCCTCGGGATGCAGACATGGTGCTCTCGATGTAGGTGTGATGGTGTGAGCTGGTACAAACTCAACAGCTGACACACTCATTGTGTAAAAACTCCTGCTGGGATTAAATTTGGTGTAAAACTGCTGGGGTAAAGGCACCTTGGAAGCGACCCGAGTGCTTGTGTGACGGATTCCAAGGCTGCACTGGTGAGGGCAGAAACTCTTCACACCCTTCCCGTTGAANGTGCTCCAGCCCTCTGAGCATCTTGGTGGCCCTGCGCTGGACCTGTTCCAACAGTTCGGTGTCCTTTCTCTGTTGAGGACTCCAGAGCTGGACACAGGACTCCAGGTGGGGTCTCAGGAGCACAGAGCAGAGGGGGAGAATCCCCTCCCTGGCCCTGCTGCTCACACTTCTTTTGATGCAACCCAGGATACGGTTGGCTCTCAGGGCTTGTTTGGGTTTATTGTTTGGGTTTATTTGTTGACAACAAGTATCTGTTACGAATTCTCTTCTGAGTCCCCAGGGAAAACCTAGACAGGTTTTCATCACGTAACCTGGAGAGGTTTTCACTGACAAAACCCTGACGCTGAGATGCTGAGCCGTAGCTTGGAAATTTAGTGAGAATTACGGCGTGGGCCCATGGCTGGATTGCTCTGCACGAAATACAGACAATGGTGTTTTTGTAAATACATTCAGGTAGTTTCAGATTCCAATATTTAGAAAAAAAAAGAAGGGAGTGACTGAAGAGTAATATAGAATCCTCATTTCAATCCTGGTTTCGCTGTGGAGCGCTGTAATGCGCGCTGGAAATGAGGTCTCATCGGAAAAGGTCATTTGAAACAGCTCCACAGAACCTTCACGGAGCCGTAATGAGTCACGAGTCTGCGAGGGCTCACTCGTTATATTGCAGTGGAGGGTTTAATGTTTTGTTTTTCTCATCTAACCACTTTGATCCTCTTTATTTTATTAAGAAAAGCTATTATCTAACTGTCAAGAGCCTCGAATTTCGGCAGATTTGTTTGCTGGCAAGTTGGTTCAGTGCAACCATTCTCCTACTCACTTCTTCCCCTACTTCAAGCAAATTTTCCTGTTTTTTTTCCCCACTCCCCTTTCAACCCTTTCTCCATTACAGCCCCTCAGCTCTCATCCTGCCTATTCCCAGATGATTTCCCTGCTCTCATGCTCAGCGTTGGTTGGAATGTGTAACAGAAATGAGAATTACTCTCAGGCACTGGTGATGTTGGTGTCACCAGTTCTCTCTGCTGCTGGAAAGTTTGGCCAGTGAGTTGGCAGCTTGCTGGGAGGGGGAATAATTAGTGGATTTAGAGCTTTTATGGGAGATTTTTTAATTGTAGTACTGGATTAGGTTGGGAAAACTATGCAATGCCTTCATCTCCCATCCCAATTTTGACCACGCCACGAGCTGAAACCTTCAGGCAAGTGGATCTGGGGTTGATGGGGAAGGATGGAGGGAGAAGCAGAAAAGAACTGGTACAAAAAGAGTGAGAAATTTTGACTTTCTTCATCATATTTAGGCATGGCCTGAGTTCCTCCAGCCCACAAGTGTGATTAGGGACGGGTAACTGATGGGGCCAACTGCATTATTCATTATGGTGCAGAGTGAAATGAAATCACGGAGGGCAATTTTCTGTCTCCCACTTCAAGGTCAGATGAGAGTATTTATTATTCCCTCTCTGTTTATCTGCGAATGCAAATTGAATTTAGTGATTCAAATTGATGAAATGTTAGAAATATAAAACTCATCAGAGCTGACACGAAGAGAAATTACTGGGTAGAGCTGGCCAGTGACTTCACCATCCCATGTCCAGGCCTCTGCTTTGATTAGTCATTATTTCAATCTTTGGGTTTTCTCAGTCCCGGTTTTGTTTCAGTTGGTGTCATTTTTGTTTTCAAAGACAAAAAAAAAAAAAGAAGTGTAATAACACTTTGAAGCATTTAGAATCTGAATGAGATGATGTAAATAAAATAAAAGCAGCTGCAGAGAGGATGCTTGGGTCCTGGCTGGAGAAAAGGTTCTCTTGCACCATCCTTCCGTGGGGTTGTTTCTGGTGAGCATCCTTGGTTGGTTTGGGGTGTCAGTCTGTGGTCAGAGGCGTTGCCTGTTCTCTGCAGGGCTGGAAGAGTATTAAAAGTACACTTTTACCTTGTTACTCTGAGAGTAGGAGTGGAAAATCCTTATCAGAGAGTGCTCTTTACAAATAGGCTGCCCTCCCTAATTGCTAAATGCCGTGTACAACATCATGATGCACAGACAGAGGATACATGCTCTACAGCCTATATGCTGTGTTAACAATCGTACAGGACCCTTGTTTTTAACTCCTTGTTAAATACTTGCATTTAATTAAGAACGTTTAGTATTTGCTTCTCTTCCAAGCACTGTGAAGGGAATGGGTTTGCTCAGGACTCGAGTGTTTCTGACTCCTTGTTGATTCAGAACAAGAGCCGGGAGCGTTTGGACAAACCAAAAGCCCTTGATAGATTTATCTACATAATCTGTTATAAATCACTTGGTGTATTCAATTCTTGGCGTGGTTTCTCTGCTAGCCAGTTTGACTAAAGACTTCTCAAGTTGGTCAGCACACAACAACCAGTGTGGGGTTACTGGTTTTTGAATACCAGTAAAAGTTTTATTCCACCAATAAATGCCTTTAGTGGAAGCTTTGACCTTAGGAACACTTCAGGTTTGGTGGCTTAAAAGAAGGTAATTTATTCCTGGAGTTATCTCACCCTTGAAATATTTTACATTCCAGAAGTCAGCTGTGGATGCATTTGATAAACTTCTCGTGTTTCAACTTAAAATAAACCGCAGAAGCCTCTCATTTATTAATTAAAGCATCGTTTTAATTCTCATCTTGATGGTGGATGTGGAAAGCATGTTCATCAGCAGGTCTGGCATGGAGCAGCTGATTAAATACCCGTCAGATGGAGCCACCCCAGCCCTGGCATTCTGGTTCCTGGGGCTGCTGCATCCAGGCCCCTCATGAAGGGAAGCAGAGGGAGCCTGATGGGAATTTCTTTTAGTAAATCCTAATTCCTGCCAGTCAATTACGGCCATTGTGCCAGGGCTGGGCTAAAATCTGCCTTACTTGTGTTCTGTAACTGTTCACTTTGAAGGAGCTGCCTTTCTGAGCCTGATATTTATGCTGCTGGTTAGGGAGTGAAATTAAATATTGTCTCATTGACAAAACATATTTTCAATGTACCAATAAAGCTCCAAACATCTGTCTGCTTCTTACCCATTTTGCCTGTGCACACTGGCAAAATAATTCTCTTTATGTTGTTCCCTCAGTATAAATTCAGTATAATTCAAGTCTTCCTTGTATGTAGAGCAGCAGCATGACATAGGAACTGCTGAGCTTTGAATGATTTGTGATTTATGGGAGCCTGATGATGGGGAGTTACCGAAAAGGTCTTTGAGAAAATAGGAAGTGTGAAGCAAGAGAAAGTTTGCAGATGTTTGCTGGAGACTTGGGGAAAATAAAAAGCAAGAAGAAAGCTTGTTTTCCTCCTGAAAATACTACTCCTCAGTAGTATTTTCTGTAGCAGTATGTCATAAGCTTCTCTGTAAGGTACAATTACAGCATTAAATAAAATATTGCCACTAAAAACATTAACATTTTGCATTGTTGCTGCTTCTGAACGTGACAACCAAACAACAGCTTGTGTGGAAGCGTCACCTCCACCCTGCCCACGTGTCTGAGCACAGGGATGTTCTCCGCTCTGTACGGGAAGGTGAAAGGGAGCAGAATAAGATGCCAAACAACCTTATTTTAATAAAAACTAGCACCCAAACCTTTGACTTTGGAGCTGAAATACTCATAGCACTAAATAATCTCCTTCCTAATGGTTGTTTTTCTTCTTTACCTGCCTTAAATGTGTTAGTTCAGGTGGGTCCATCCTGCAGCAGCGGTGGCAGAGCTCCCATCCCTCTGTCTGGCAGCAGTTTATAATGAATCAATTTTTTTTCTCCTTTCTAACCTAAGATGGAAATTCTTCCGTTTCGCCAAGCCCCACCTTTTCTTTTCCATGTCCCATCCCTTTGTAAATCCGACTATTTTTGTCATTATCTTTTCCCTTCAGCTTTTCCATTTCAGTTCCCATCCCGGGCGGTGGTTCCTGTGGGTTGGGGGGAATCTGAAGGGAGCTAAAATCTGTGCCAGGGCGTGGAGGATGGAAAGAACCTCAAGAGAGGGCACCAACAAGGATGTTCTACTGTTATCCAGTGAACAGTATGAAGACGTGTTGGAGTTTCTACTTACTCCCTTCATGTTGGTTTATAAAACCTAGGGGAGAAGAGTTGGAATGACTGAAAAAGACCATTTTTGCTCAAGCTCTCCGTTTCCAGCGTGGTTTGTGCCTCCGTGTGTGCTGTCTCTAAATGTGAAGATAGGTTGAAAAGGCTGCAAGTTGTCAAGCCTTGGAAGCAGCTGTGCTTCTTACCATCCAAACATCTTGCTACAGAACCATTTCCCTGGCTCCTTTTTGCCTCATTAGCTCCTGTGCTAACCTTTTTATTTTGGACTCTGTTAGGGCGACGTTGATCGCTGCAGCCTGTTTCTGTTTTTGCTGTCAGCATCTTCTCCCTCGGCACATCCTCAGCGTTCTCCCCTCTCCTTGGGTTTCCGTGCTTTCTCTTTGATGCCATCCTGGTTGCTGACAGTTGGCCCTGGAACGTCCAAGTGTCTCATCTTCTCCCGAGTTCCAACACGACCCAGACAGTGTTGCTCTTCTAATTGTCACTCCGCCACTGTGGACTTCTTGTTTTCCTGCTGCACAGACAGGTTCTGGCATCCCCTTTGCTTTCCCTGTGATTTTATGAGTATCTCTGAGGTGGGAACTCGGCTACTGAAAGGATGGAATGATGAAAAATAATGTTTTCTGGCTCATTGTGTGTGTGTGTGGAGCCGTCAGCCTCTATTGTAGTTCTTTGAAGGAGATTATTAAAATGTATCGTACAGCTTCAGCATTCACCCTCTGCCTTCATTGTTCTCAGTCTTTTAAAGAACATTCTGGAAAATGAAGTTTTATCATTAAGATTACATTGAAGTGGATTACAGAAGGGAAGGGCAGAATATGAAGAGTCTCAACAGCTCAGAACAGAAAGACGTCGGCATCTCATTCCCTGGGCTGTGGCACACGGAATGTTAATAGGCTGATAAACAGAAATGACTTTTCCTCTTTAAAGCTTAAAAGGTTTACTTTGAACTTGCAAAGATTTAAAAAACTATATATATGCAAGTTCTCCAAGCTTATGGAGAACTTTGGGTCTGTTTTATTTTATTTGGTTTAATGCTCGTTTTGAGTGAGCAGCTCCTTTTGAGAAGCCATAGGTGTCATCAGTGTGGAGGAAGAGCACCCACATCTAACTTCCCAATCCTGTTTTGTGCCATTGAGGAATATAACTTCCTTTAGGGATGTTTTTTTTTCTTACAGAGATGGTTTATGTTGTATTTGGTGCAGTTTCTGGAAGAATTATCAATCTGTCATAAGAGAGGAAGAAACGGTCTCAATAACTTGCTTTGGCACGGTGTGGAGAGTTGTAAGAAAGTTGAATTTCACACTTCTTATAGCAAGGAAACCTGTGGCAGCAGAGTCAGCTCACAGAGTTTGAGTATTGTCTCTGTTTTCATAGACATCTCCAGCATTTAAATATTATCTACATTAATATCACATTTGATCTGAGGCTGAAATGTAAGTAGACAATGGTGTTCCTTCCAAACACCACGCAATGGCTGAGGACGTTGTCCATTCTTCTCCCCTGTCTTAATTATTCTCATGTTTTAAAAGATGAATTTTCCAACCTAGTTGGAGAGGTGTTTATGTGGCTGAATGCCCGTGCTCTCCAGGAGATGTGAATCTCAAGTACTTTTCATTATTTCAAGAAGGAAACCTCGCACAGATCTCATTTTCCTTTGTGAATGTCAACTCACTCATAACCCATCGGTCCATTCAGCATTTATAGAAATAGGTCACAATATTGGAAGATTAAGAAAAGCAAGACTTCTCCATTGTCCCATCAAAATGTTTTGCAATAATCAAATGCGAGATTCTGGCTGGTTTATAATATTTAATCTTATGTTTGCATTTTTTTCTTCTGTTTCGACTCTAATCAGGACCATGTTCCTTTGATAGAGCAAATAACGTTTGCGGTAGGGTTTCTGTGGCGACATTTCATTCTTTATAACACAGTTGATGAGGTTTTTGTACTTCTATTTACCCTGTGCAGCAAAAAAAAAGAAGAATATTGTTGAATTGTGAAATTCTTGCATTGTTCAATAAGGAAAGGGCGAGTGTTAATCATCCACGAGACTGAATTTGAGGTGTTTGCTGAGGTTTGGATGGAGAAAGGAGCATCCAGCGTGAGGCCGGCACCGCTTCATGTTCCATCACCCTTGATACTGCTCTTGGGCACAGGTTCCCTTTGTAACTGATTAATTAAAACAGAACCAAGGAAGTGGTGGTGCCCTGGGAATGAAATTATCCATTTTCAAATGCAGATTTGAAGGCCTCTTGATGAACTTCCCCACCTGAATACAACCGTGAAGAGACTCTTTCCCAGTCCCTGATTATTAAATTGGTCTGTGGATGGTTCAAAATTGAACTGGAGCTTTAAACAGGCTTCTGATTCACCCAGTGGTTTCAAATGCGTATTTTTCTTCAAGGAGGAGGATTTTGAGGTAGGGAGACAGTTGCTTGGGTGGGAATTTTGGTGAATCCCTACCTAAATTTCCCAAGAAGTACGGTTTGGTGACCTGACAGGGCAGGATGCACTTGATTTATGCTAAATGTGTCTTTTAGGGCAGTGTTCCCTTTGGGATCTATTTAAACAACACCTTAACAACAGCACTGTTCTATTTAACAGCATTTTTATTTGTTTCCTTTTAATTATAATGATAAAGAGTACGCTTCTGAAGGACTCAGTATTGGTTTTAGCATCAGGGAAATGAAGATCTTCTGTTCTCGAGTAAGCCAGAGATATTGGCTTTGATCTTTCTAGTTTGCTTTGAGGGGGTTGACTAGTGTGCACTGTGTTTTTTCTCATGTTCTCCTCATTCTTTAAATGCCTAAAACTTAGTGCAGCCTTGGATAAACTTTTCATATGTAAATTATGATCCGACTCTTAACAATCTCAATAATTATTCCACTCTTATTGTGTTATTGATCAAGTTCTTTGCTGCTGCACTTGATCCCAGCAGCAGAGCGAGGGCCTGAAGGTCATGCATGAAGAACATCTCCAGGAAGACACAGGTGATTGTGTGTCACCGTGTCACGCCGCAGAGTGAGCTCAAAAGAAGAAGAAGGACCAAACTATTCTGGCTTAATTGAGAATTGTGTCCACATTGCAAAAGAAGTGCTAATCACCTGGCCCCAGACCACGTTTCTCTTCCAATGTTGCTGGCAAGAAGAATGAGCAGGTGGTGGCTGTAATTACTTGCTGAATATTATCTGTCTGTCAAAGCAGATCATATTAAACCTCAGTTTTACTTCTACTTTGTTAGGAAAAGATTAAAAGATAGAGTAGAACTCGAGATTGTGCGTTGTTCGTTGAAAACAAGGCATCTTCTCAAGGGCAAACGGGTTGATTGTGAATGAGATATCTAAGTATTTAAATGCTTTGTGTATGTGAGGTTCCAGTGTCTTGTGTGGAACAAGGGATGGTTCTTCTCTCCTATCTTTTTTGGGAATGCTGATAATGAGACAGCAGCTGCTCAGTTTCCAGTGGTGCAGCCGTAAGATGAGATGACACCAGCCCTGGTATCCTGGTATTGTGGTGATGCTTCTCCTCCCAGGCTTTTCCGATCTGACTGAGAGGCAGTGATCAAGATTTCACAGGTCTGTATTCTCTTTTTCAGTGCCCGAATACTGGAGAAGGCCCGGCAGCAGCTGCAGGAGGAGATACTGCGGATTCAGAGCCAGCTCTTGGATGAGAAGAAGAAGCGGGAGCAGCACGAAGCCCTGGTCAGACGGCTGCAGAAGCGGGTGCTGCTGCTTACCAAGGTGAGCTTGGAGATAACGTTTGGAAAAGTCCTTATTTCTTTCCTCCAGGTGCAGTCCTGGCTGTTTCTTCTCCATTCACCTCTCTAACTGGTACTGCAAAGTTACTGTGGGCTCTTTGCATAGCGGGTGCTGTAGGAGACATGAAACTTGTCTTCAGGGCTGTGGTAGGAGAGAAGTCTAGTCCGTCCTAAGGCTTTGCTGGTGTTCACCCACCTGGGCTCATGCTGCATTGGCTTGGGCTCAGGCTTGGCATTTGTGGGAGGGCAGAGAATTGAATCGTGTCGTCGCCAGAGGATTTGGAGCCACCAATGGGAATTTATAACGGCTTTGGCTGCTTTGCCTCCTTTCCTAAAGAGAATGAAACGACAGCACCTTGTCAGCTGTCCCTGTGGAAAAACAATTTACAGAGAGTAAGAGATTCGCCTCCCTCTCATGCTGAAGGTCTGCTCGGATGTAATGGTAGGCACTAGACCAGTAAATTGAAAATACGTTTTAAGATTCTTTCTATAGGATATATCAAAGAAGTCTGCATTATCCTATATCAGGTGTGCTCTCGTGGTGAAATTCTATACAATAATTTGGAACTCTGTAGAGCATTGAAAACTTTATATTAAATTCTGAGAGCTCTCTTTGTCCAAAGGGAGTAATAATTCTCTCTAGTCAGAGTGATGGGCACTTCATGTTCCAAGAATACTTCTCCCAGCCCTTTCCTTGTCTGAGCAATCTCCCTGATGGCCTGAAGCTGCTCACGTGAGGGAGCTTTTGTGTGTGCAGAAGGTTGGACTCAAGAGGTTCACAGAATCATAAAATCATAGAATCATTGGAGTTGAAAAGGACCTTAAAGATCATCCAGTTCCAACCCCCCTGCCATGGGCAGGGACACCTCCCACCACACCAGGTTGCTCCAAGCCCCATCCAGCCTGGCCTTGAACCCCTCCAAGGATGGGTCAGCCACAGCGTCTCTGGGCCACCTGTTCCAGTGCCTCACCACCCTCACACCAAAGAACTTCTTCCTAATATCTCATCTAAATCTCCCCTCTTCCAATTTAAAACTGTTCCCCCTTGTCCTGTCACTCCGCTCCATGACCAGGAGTCCCTCCCCAGCTCTCCTGGAGCTCCCTTCAGGTCCTGGAAGGCTGTTCCAAGGTCTCCCCGGAGCCTTCTCTTCTCCAGGTTAGAGTAAGGAAGAGAACCATGCACATTCCCTGCACATGTCAAGGAAAGATGCTGGTGTGGGAGTGTCTGGGTGAGAGTGAAAGGAGCTAATCTGTTGCTTGTGCTTTAGGCTTTAATTTTCAGCTTCAGCTAAAGCATTTTGATGAGTTTTGGTTGTGTTGCACCCAGTTCTTTGTAATTCCCTGTCATTTTTAAGCCAAAGAGTCAGTGATGTATGGAGGGGTAAGCAGGGCCTCTTGAAGCATGAAGCAACCGCTTTACAAGAGGATGTTCTATCAGGTTTTTGGCTGTGGAATTTGATGCCGTGGAGAGTTGCATCACTGAGAAGAGAGAAATGACCTCAGTTCTCTCTGCTCTGTGCCGAGCCAGGCCCTACACGCAGTGAGGATGGACCAGACTCCATGGAAGCAGAGAAGACATCTCTTCCCAGGCTTTCCTGTGCCCGTAGCAGCAGCTCGCCCTCCATAGTGCTCCCCTTTGGTACTGGCATGGCTGGGTAGGACACAGGTAGATACCAAACCTGATAAAAATCCTTCCTTTCCAACCCCCTCCTCTGTCTAGCGTTGCACTGGGCTGCTCAGCCCTGAGGAGGTTTTCTCAGATGGTTTCTACAATACTCTCTTTGTTAACTTATTCCCAGTCCTCAGCAGAAACATGTTTTGTTGTAGAACACAGAATATCATCACTTTTCTTCAAGTACCAGACAAAAAGACAACAGTCCTTTGTCATGACATGGATTGTACCCTCATTTATATAGAAAGACAGAGCCTGTGCTTTGTTTGCCCTCCTCCCTGTGAAGAGGGGCAGAGGAGAAGTTGGAAATGTCCTTCATCAGGCCGAGGTGAATAAACTTGTGTTTTGACAGTGGAAGATTTCAGTGTGCTTGGTGATTCCTCAGCTGACCCATTTTCAAGGCATAAAGACTTTGCTGTTCTCTGAAAATTGATATTCCATCCAGGGAATGGTGGGGGTCCTTTGTGAAGAAGCACACGCTTTGTGGGACTTGGGGCAATCTCTCCTTGGCGCTCTTTCTCCTCCTGGATGCTCTTCTCATGTGAAAGCAGGAGAAGGAATTTCATTTAATTAAAAAAAGTATGATATTGTGATTTAAAATGAGATTGAGCAAATACACCGCCTGTTAAAAGTAATTATTTTACATTGAAAGCATATCACCTAGAATGGTATTTAATCATCTAATTAGTGGCATCAGCAGTACAGTGCGCTTCTCTGTAATTTGAGAATGGAAAAGATGAGCTCTCTCTATTGAATCTTTGTCTTGTTAAAGAGGACTGTGAAAATCTAATTTGGGGGAGACAATTATATATATGATTGAATTGCTATTGCTTTTGATAGTGTGATTTTTGCATTTGTGGACATTTGACCCTCCAGCAGGGCAGGGAGGCTGAGAAAATAAGGATCGAAAGGCATCAGGGCAAGCTTAATGCACTGACAGCTTTCCTTGCTTTGGGCTCCAATTGCAACCTGCAAGTCTCAGACTTTGAATATGTTTTAAAAGATCAATAGAAAACGATGAGCTGTTCTTTATTCCAGAACAGTACTACCTAATATTTTAGTAGTCAACACACTCTCTTCAGGAGGTACTTGCTTTTCCAGCGAGATTCCTTTTCGTCTTCCTTTTTATGGTTATTGAATTTTTGTCCTCAGAATTCAAACAGTATTTTTTGGCTCTCACAGCTCGCCTCTCTCACTTGTGCAGCCCTGTTCATCTTCGACTTGCTACAGTCTCTCTCTTTCTTGGTTGCGCTCGTATTTCCATTTCAGTGCATTTAACTTCTCCCTCCATTACTTGTTTCTTCGCCTCATTTATTTCTTTTGGGCTTTCTTGACCTTGCTCAGGCCTTTCCAGTTGGTTTACTGTTTGGAATTGGCACGATTGTCAGCGTAGGGTAGCTCGGTGACTCACTCCAAACCTCCCTTCTCTGGCAGACTTGAAGAGCAGTCATCTCCAGGCTTTGCAGGGGTTCCAACCCAACCTGTCACACCTCCAACAGCACGTTGGCCCAGGAGCTGTGACCTGCTGGTTATTCCTGCTGACAAACTGCTGTTGAGAACACCTTAGCTGTGTGCTTTCTCCCATGTGTCCTTGTAAATCAGGGCAGTTCTTAAGTTTTCTGATCTGTGTGTTTTCAAGAAACACAAGACTAGATTCAGACAGTAGTTTTCAGGTGTTGGTGGCTCAAAGGTATCTCCTGGACTGTTGCTCCATTCCCTTAAGGTGATGAAGAACAAATGGATGTTTGAAGGGATGTATTCACTTGCTTTCTTGGACCCCCAGTTGCCTGGGTTCACTGTTGTGCTGTCTGTTGGCTTCGCCCAAAGTTTCAGGGAAGTCTTTAATCTCTGCTTTATTACCTGCAGAAGTTCAGATACGAGAGTGGTGGGAGAAATCTGAAATGCTGGGGGAAGACCTGGTCCACCTCTGCCCTTTTTCCTGTTTGATTTCCTGTTATATTGGCTTTGAATGCCGTGTTTACCTACACAGTCTTGTGTTTGACTTGTGTTGTCCTTAAGCTCCTGAGGATTTCTCTTTTTCTGAGAGCTTTGCACACAACTCCTGGTCTTTGTTTATGAAGCAGGCTTGTTAAGAGCAATCAATTCTGCTACTGAATGGCTAAAATTTGAATCTCTTAGGAAATTTGACATGACTCGTAGGTCTCCCAAAATGAAAAACCTGTTTGGAAAATCGTTATCTGAATGCAAGCAGCTGATGGAGTCAGTATTTAATGGAGCCCAAGCTCTGGTCTTGTTTATTTCGGGAGGTACAAATGGACCTCATGCAGAAAAGCAATAAAGGCACCATGAAGGGTTCTTAAAGCCTTCTGATGTAGAGGGCCAGAAGTTGGCTTGGGTGGATCTTTTTAGGGTTGTCACCATGTCCTTTCCTCATGTGATTTCACCTGGTCACGCTCAGCCCTTAGAAGAGAAGGCTCCAGGGAGACCTTAGAGACCCTTCCAGTATCTGAAGGGTGCCTTCAAGAAAGCTGGAGAGGAACTTTTACAAGGGCATGTAGTGATAGGACAAGGGATAACAGCTTCAAACTGGCAGAGGGAGATTTGTATGAGACATTAGGAAGAAATTCTTCACTGTGGGGATGGTGAGACCCTGGAACAGGTTGCCCAGAGAAGCTGTGGCTGCCCCATCCTTGGAGGGGTTCAAGGCCAGGCTGGATGGGGCTTGGAGCAACCTGGTGTGGTGGGAGGTGTCCCTGCCCAGGGCAGGGGGGTTGGAACTGGGTGATCTTTAAGGTCCCTTCCAACCCAACTCTATATTCTTTATTTCACTCCTGTTGGGATTCATACCTTCCAACCTCTTTTCCTGCAGTTCAGTGACTTCTTCAAACAATTATTTCTTCTGTCCACCACAGAGTGGGTGGACACAACTGCAGGGAGCTGCAGAGCGAGTAGGACCAGCCCATAGCACAGAGAGTGGATGTGACCAGAGCCAAGATGCCTTAGTTGCTGGTGGCCAGTGCCCCATTCTTCACAGGAACCTCTTGCCTATTTCCATCCACAAGAACTCAAAACATGAAATGCAGCTTCATTTACTTCTTACTTATCCCAAATGAGTCTGATTTGCTTCTCAGATTGTAGACTTTGTGGATGTACTCTCTTAATTGCATCCCTTGCTCTCAAGTGAGGCGAAGGAATTCATCTCCCTGTGCTGGATGGGGTTTTTTTCATGGGTTTATTCCCTGTCTGTGCATTTCTCTGCCTTTGGGATCTCCACTGCCTGGAGAAGAGGCTGAAAAATTCATTCCATTTTGTTTTCTTGAGCGTTCAACCAAATCATGTGATCCGATAGGAAATCTGTTTCTATCGAGACATGATTTAGGCCATCACCATAAAAGCTGGTCATTAAACAAGTATTGATTAAGGGACTCCAGCTGACTCTTGATACCACACGTTCCTGGAGAGATCTTCCTGGGAGTCAGCACGAAGGATTTGACTCCCCGAGCCCAGAATGGCAGAGACTCATCAGAAATGGGACTAGGTAATTAAACTGTTCATTAAGCGTGGCAGATGCAGAGTTCAGGACTTGATTTGCCATCTGCTTTGTTTTGTAATCAGTAAAGATTTAAAATAGGACTCTGTCATATTGGGTCCTGCATTGCGGTTTGGAGGCAAATGATTTTAAATACGAAGAAGAATCGTAACGTTGTGGGGGTTCAGTGAGGGACTCTTTTCTGGGATATTAAATATGTAACTTTGAATATTGCACTCAGTAGCACTAAAACCCACCAGGCTGGTGAACAGATCCCTTGCAACAGACCTTTTCCTGAGTTTTAGACCCTGTGTACTGTGCTCAAGGCAGTATCGAGTGCTGTTCCCTGCCTGTTTTGATATGATGCTTCTTCCTTCCCTCGATCTGTTTCATGATTCCACGTCTCCATTTAAGCAGCACCATCACTCCAGCATCACCTGCTGCCAGCCCAGCCCTGGCCAGTCCTTCTCCTCACTGCTTCTCCCCTTTGCAGGTCTTCCTAAACCCATGGAAGCTATTTTCTTCTCCGTGCCTGCAAATAAATACATTTTTAAGCGATTCCACTGCTCCTTCTTCTGTGATTCAGCAAAGGGGATTTGGCAGGGGAGGCAGAATTGACTAGATGAAGCACTCTGGGGTTGGAGGAGACTCACCAAGCTTTTAGATTGAGCACAGGCCCTCTTAATTTCAACTTGATTATATTAGTCAGGTAAATAATTTCAGAGAAAAGGCAATGGGTAGTTATGGGTGGAGGGGGATGATGGTGAGGGAAGAGAGGAGGTCGTTAACAGCTGCAGGACAGAGGTAATTGCTGCCTGTGGAGCACGGGCTGGGGGGGAGCTGAACAGGTCTCTGCTGAATTCTAATTCTTACTATCCAGTCACATCACAATTTTAATTCCCAGCCTCCCCTTGTAGGGTGCCTTTTTTAAAGGATGAGAACTGGCAGGTCAGGAATAAGGTAGATGTTGTTATAATAAGTCCCCCCTCTCCCCTCGTTAGCTGGTGGTATATCACTCCCAGTTCAGTCTGGTGCAGGGTGGTCGATGGGCTTCATGCTGTGGTTTCCACAGGGTCTGGGTTACTGGGTAGAGTGTGCCAGGTTTTGGGAGGAGAAGGTGGGATTTGGGGGGCTGCTGCTTGCTGATGTAGATGTTTTCTGTTGGGGTTGAGGAAATACCATGCTCTGTGTTGGTCTCCAGCATCCTTGGGTCTTGGGAGGTGGATTTGCTGCTAGGAGAGAGAGTTCTGGGAGGGCTGGTTTAACACTAGGGGTTTGCTTCCCCCTGTATAACCCAAATTTGTTGGGATATTTTGGAGGAACTTCTTCCATTTCCTTACTGTGCCGTGGTTTAGTCCTGACCCACCTCACCACCTTCTGGAGGTTGCCAGCTGCCTCCCAAACATGGCAGGGTTGGAGGCGAGTTGCTGGTCCCCTCTTTGTCTCTCGCTGGTCTCCTTCACCTTCCTTCATCATCTTGCTCTCTGCGTTGTGAGGACCTTTAAACCATCCTCTCACCTTCCATGTGGACCAGCTTTCTGGGATCTGGTGACCCAATTTTGAATATCTCCAGATCTCAGAGTTTGAAAGTGAGTTTTCTCTTTCTGTGGGATCAGTCCCACAATACTCTTACAGCAGTTTTTGCCAAGATTTGTACAATGAGAGACTTAACTTTGTGCTGATTTATACTTGATGCTTGGCTGTATTCATGACAAGATCTTATTTGCATGCTTGACATTTAAAAAATATTGTGTTTGGAATGTGTTACTTATTTTGAGACCTTTATTAAGCAACCTCAGTCTAAGGGTTTAATTGTTACTGATAGCTAAAGAGTATAATTACCTTAGTAAAATATCATGACTATATTAAGCAAATGGAAATTGTTTTCCAGAATAAAGTGAGTACAAGCCATTTTCCTCTGAAACAGGCTGTTCCATGAAGCCCCTTAATGCCATTTGCTAATACAATTGCAGAACCTCTCTATAAAGAGTGGATTTGGAGAGTTGGAATCGGGTGTCTTTGGAGAAGTGGATCTCTGTTGGGGCTTCGAAGCAGAGCAGAGACCATTTGGAATGAGGAGATATCTTTAAACCAGAAAATAGTACTGTTTCTTGAGGGAGATTTACAGATTTCTGAAAGACAGGAGAAATGTGTGGTTTCTGGCCCGGGTTCCCAGAGAAGCTCTTGGTTTGACGTTGGTTTGTTTGTAGGTTTATCACTTATTCTTTTTATTCCATGCAGAAAGCAGCAGTGCTGTTGAGTTCTCCCTTCCTCATCCTGCTCCAAAATGACTTTCCAAAGCCCAGGAGTTCCCCCCTTCAATTCTGAGTTGTCCAGAAGTGGCTCTGGCTCTGAGATGACCAAGTTCTCCACTGGCTGTGGACATCTCTGCCTCCACCTTCTTGCTTTCCATTGGATCCTCCTCACGGAGATCTCTTTCTCTTGGTCTGGTGTTGCCCTAATTCTCCATAGCTAGTGGATAAATTTGCCTTTTCACTGACTTTGGATATTCTGCCTCCATGGGGACCTGCAGGAATTTGTCCCGTGTGAAGGTGATGAGCTTCCTTCCGGCAGAATTTTGTCACCCAAGGGCTTTCCACATGGCAACAGCGAGTGGTGGCTTCAAATGGGCAGCCTGGGGGCAGAAGATGAGTTGATTTCCTGGGCCTGCCTTCCCTTTCCCTTTCAGAAGCATGAAAGAGCTTGTAAAAATGATCTTAACAAATTTTTGGGAAACAATTCTGTGTTCCTTTTGCCTTTTTATGTATCTGGTAAACCCCACAATGATAAAAACACAACGTTTATCACTCTCTTTGCATCTGGTGCTTTTGAGGCAGAGGCACAAGGACAGAGTCTTTACTCTTATTGATGTTATGTCTGATGATTTCTATTTAAGCGAGGTGTTTGGAGAGTTTTTAAAATTTTTATAACAATTCTGGATATGCAGCAAAGTGAAAAGTTCTGAGGTATTTTTGAAGTGATGGAGTAATGTGATCTCATTTCCCAGAATACTGCCTGCTTTGTCCTCCCACCCCTGGATATTAATGCTCAGTGCTAAGAGGTTAGATTATGAAAATTAGAAATATACCCATAAAAGAATTTATTTGACCTTCAATCCTCATATTTCTCTGAGAGAAAAGGCTGTGTAGGACTTCCAAAGGTAAAATATTCGATATAAAGAAATTAGGTTAATCCAATGTTATGGCTGAGAATTTAAACTGGCCCGGGTCAGGTAATTCAAAGTTATAGTTCCCTTGATGCCTGTGCTCTAACATTTATTCCTTTGCTCTTCGGCCCTGAATTATGATGGATAGTCTCATGGAGGAGGAGAAGGAAGCTGGGAAGATGGATGGGTGGGATGAGGGAGTTCTTGTTAAGGGAAGTGGGGCAGAACAAATCCCCCTTGGGGTGACCAGCACAGGGTGGCCAAGCATGGATTTGGGTGGCATCCAAGGACAGGAGAAGGGACTGAGGATCTCTGAAGTGCTGGCTGGGATAAGCCACACAAAAAGGGTTTGGTGGAAGGATTTTTTACATTTCTTTGTTCCTCAGATACTTAGAGTTTGAAGGCATTAATATCCATGCCTCTTAGCGGGGTGGTGTTGCCACAGGAACTGCAGCTTTGAATCTCTGACTTCTCTCTGTTTTAATTCACAGCCATAAAACTGGATTAACTGGGTTTGCCTCAAGTTGAATTGCAGTGGATTTCTTTTTTTGTTAAGGGATGGGAGAGAGAGAGATAATTAAGTAATTGCACAGTAGCTTATTTCAACATGTGATGTGAGCCTCTGGTAAGAACAGCTGCACTGCTCAGACACCAGTCACTCGGAGCATCCTCTCAAATGAAGACCCAAAATCTTTGTAAAGCTGAAGGACTGTCTGGAGAATTAAGGATTTTGGGATTGCTCCTGGCACAGCGTTGGGCAGTGCTGACTGCTTTGTTCAGTGCATGTTCGCAGCATCTCAGGTCAAGCATGGCTTAAATTCATGAATATCTTAGGAGTCAAATGAGTTTTTATTCAAAGCATTTTGGAAATGGTCTTTGACCCATGATTTGTGGCATGGAGGAGAAATGAGCTGTTCCCTATTTTCTGAGCACATTTGCTCAGGTAGCATTGCAGATAGAGACAACGTTATTTAACAGAAACTATAACAAATTTGAAGAATTGCTCTAGTTTCAGTTAACGGATTCCGATTGCTATCATGAGATTATTACATTACAAGTTACTCAATATACAAGACATCTGTATTTTCTACTTTTTTTTTCAGTTTTGTGTGAGACATCTAGACCAGGAGCTGTGAAGAACCATTAACCATAAATTTTCCTGTTCAGGTGGAAGCGATTTGGGACAGTACAGGAGCTGAGGCTTAATTTTTCTCTCTGTTACAAATCCAGAGCCTCAGGATTTCCTCAGAAATATGACTTTTTTTTTGAAGTCAGGAATTTGGAAGGGCATTAATAGGTAAACCAAGTGTGAGCATGAGAGGAAGTCTACAGGAGAGCTGGAGGGGGACGTCTTGTCAGGGAGTGGAGTGACAGGACAAGGGGGAATGGTTTTAAATTGAAAGAAGGGAGATTTGGATTAGATATTAGGAAGAAATTCTTTGCTGTGAGGGTGGTGAGGCACTGAACAGGTTGGCCAGAGAAGCTGTGGCTGCCCCATCCCTGGAAGTGTGCAAGGCCAGGTTGGATGGGGCTTGGAGCAACCTGCTCTGGTGGGAGGTGTCCCTGCCCATGGCAGAGGGGTTGGAACTTGATGATCTTTAAGGTCCCTTCCAACTCTGACCATTCTATGAGACAGGAGGAGAAGGTAAGCTATTTACATCAAGATGATGTTTAACTTTCTTCTGTCAGGAGGAGGAGAACTGATTTTTTTAGAGTGTTATGATTTGTAGCAGTTGTATGCAGGAAAATCCTACAACCCTACAAGGTGTTCAAGCTGCTTTTTGATTATAGGGAAGCAGAACCAGAGCAATCTTTAAATACGTCTGTAGCTGTGTCTGCATCTCCTTATTTCCTTGGGTAGGGAAGGAAAAGAGTTGTCTAAGGGTTCCAGCAAGCGTATCCCTTTGCTTGCTGCCATCCTGGTTCTGGAGGAGGTGAGACGTGGTTATTCCAGTGCTGTCCCACCCCAGGGACTTTTCCTGTTTGTGACACTGAGGGAGATGGAGGCTTCACCCTACCTGGTGGCTGTCCCTTTTGGTGCCACAAGACTCTGTGAAAGGAATTGAGACAAAGTGGTTGAGGTGAAGGTCGTTGGAAGGGGGAGCATTCTTAAACCCATCGCTTTTCTGCACGTGTTTGAGAGAGGCTTGTGCTGATCTTGTGCTAAGGAGCTGCAAACACCTGGAGGGCTGGGTTTGACATCAATGGCAAGTATTTTTCACAGAAAAATTTGCATTCTGCTGTTTTGCTGTGACAGCCCGTGCTGTAGCTGTGAGATCTGTTGTTTTGCTGCAGCTGAACACTCTTACTCCCGCCCTCTTTGCTTCACCCAAGATGTGAGAGCTGCTCCGTTGGGTGTTCTCCATCCTGCTGAGGGCACTTTGAAGCTGGTGTTGGCTTGTCCTGAGAGCATTCAAGGAGCTGTGAAAACTAAATACAGAAAGATTTGAGTGGCAGGACTCAGGGATCACTGTCCTTGTGTGTGCTTGAAGGAGAGACTCAGCCTACCCGGAGAGGTCCTACAGAGAGCTTTCACCTACCTGACTGTATGGCACATAGTTTGGGTTGAGGTAGACGAGGGGTGCCCTGAACCCCATGGGGTCAACTTCCATGGGCCAATGCCTCCAAAGAACTCATTCCCCTTTCAGGTAGAAGAGATCCTCTCATCCCCTTTCTCCCTCTCAGCAGCAGGGTCTTCCTTCCACCGGGAGAAAAGGTTGGAAGAGTCCTTGCTCCTGCACCTTCTTCTCTGCCTCACATGGGAAACATGTAGGTTACAGGAAGGTCCGGGACCACGATCTGATTGTTACAGCAGAACAGAGAAGAGCTGGGAAGATTAATTCTGTGTATTAAACCTGTGATTAAATTAAAGATGAGAAACTGAAGTGTTTCTTTCAGTATGTGCACAGAGCTGGGTGCTTCTACAGGGGCATGTGCAAGATGGATTTGCAAAATGAATGTGCAGTTCTCCAAATGATCCAGCATCAGAATTAGCAACTTAAGCAATTTAACTCTTCTTCTCCCCAGCTGCTGCTTTTTCAGAGACATTCATAAGCTACAGGAATGTTACGTTTTGTGCTTCTAACAGTAGTTCCACTATGGAAATAGTGGTTTCAGTTTTCCAGATAAGCAAACACTTTCTGGCTCACAAAAAAAATCTAATTTTCTGTTGATAACATACTACCTTTTGGAGACCAACCTTCCAGGTTGACATTTTTATTATATTAATTACAAAAGAAGAAAAGCTGTGCTTGTTTTGTCATTGGGAAATGCCATTTGCAAAGTTATTGGGAAGCTGACCTTGTCAGAGTGTTATTGCATTATCCCTCTGTGAGGGACAGCCCAACGGCAAGGAAAAAAATGCAGAAAGAAAAAAAGCAATTTGAGGAAATGTAATGAAATCAAAACAAAATGCTTTTTATCCCTCTCTATCGTGAAGATGTTTATTAAGATTGCATATCTAAGAGTTTGGTGCTGGGGAAAAAAAGTCCTTGTGAGCCACTCCGGGTTGGTTTGGCGTTTGGGTTGGTGTTTTTTAAATGAAAAACAGTGTGTGAGGGATTTTGTTGACCTTTTGCATGAAGTGAACATGACCAAGTAGCAGAGTTTACTCCAGTGACATCTCTCCAGTCCCTGATTTAACCAGCTCTAACCCTCACCATCATCCTTCTCCCAGCAGCTCCCAGGAAGCGGTTTCTTTCCTACCTCCAGTTCACTCTGCCAGTCCTTCAAGTAAATCTCAGCTCTTCTCTTTGCTTCTGGCCAAATACCAGGTGGCTCATCTGTTTGTTTTCACATCTTTCTCTCCCAGTTTAAAGCCACAAAGGTATTAATTTTATCCCAGCCATTCCTGCTCCTCCCTGAAAATTGGGGAAGAGCAGCAGCTCCCTGTCCCTCCTGCTCTGCTGCAGCCTCCCATCCAGGCACGGCTTGGCTGTGATTGACTCTGCAAGAGAGCTGCCTGCTTTTATACGCCTCTAAATAATCCTCTTTGCTCCTTAGGAGGAAAATATCACTTAGTTTAGTGGCCGTTTCTTCTCTGGATGCATGAGCTACAACAGTAGATGTTGAGTATCTGATGCTGCTCGTCTCTCTGCTTGGTGAGAACGTCACAGGGGTACAGTTCCCGGGTAGCTCAGCGAGTTGCTCGTAACAGAGTGTGTTTGTCACACTTTAAAGGCTTTAAATGAAATCTTTTCTACCCAAGAAACCGTTAAAAAACCCCAAGGAAACTCTCTAACCCACCCCCTCCTTTTATGCCAGCCAGTGTGTTCCTTATGTGATGTCTGAGCCACATGAATTTGTCATGTGTGGTGTTAACCCCGGGCTATGTTTGTAGCCTTGGCGTTCCAATATTGGCTTTTCACTTGCATAAAAGAGAAGAAAAAAACCCAAACCGCTGAGATCCTGTGAAAATATCCTAAATAGGATGCTGAACAGCTGTAAATAATAACCAGGTTTGTGGTTTAACTCTCCAGGGGCTTGTGCAAGCTGAAGGATGTGAGGCTTGTGTTTGAAATCTGAGGTTTTACTTCGGAGAACACATGTAAACCAGAAATAGAGACAGAAGTAATTAAATGTGTGTATCTTCCCTGCCTGGGCATTGCTTAGTGAGTTCTGAGGGTCTGAAGGTCCTTCTGCCTGCAGCTCTTGGCCTGTTCTCTGCATCTTGATCTACTGGACGTGTTGGAGTTGGTTCCCTGACTTTGAGAACAGTCTGATCCCTCCGAGGGACCAGCTAAAGTTGGCTCCTGAATCCATCTCCTACCAAAAATACCCCGACTTTCAGCAGGTCTGTTTGCATTTCACCTGGGTGGGCTGAGTTTGGGGCTTTCTTCTACTTCTCCCTCTGCAGAGGTAGTTTTTGTTAGATTAGTTTTCCTTGGGGAGGGAGCAGGGCTGTGGGATTGCTGCCCCTCATCAGCCAGCGGTTACACTGGCTTCGTTTTAACAGCAAACTGCTCCCCTGAAGGAATGGGATCTCTAAACTTCTCCTAAAACACCAAACTATGAATTTCCAGTTCAATTAGCAATAGGAGCTATTAAAGGACTTATTACTGACCCAGCCCAGTAGGTATAGGGTCGTATTTTGTTTGCTTTATGAAGAATTAAATGTATTTTGGATGCTTTTCAGCTGGCAGAACCTGCTGTGGTTGGTGTGTGGGTTGTGGGTTCTGCCTCTGTGGTGAAGGAACGGATGTCCAACCATTTCATCTAAAGCTTTCCTTTGTAATTGACTTTTAATATGCTGGAAGGAAAGCTAATAAAATTAAATCTAAATGAGAGAGTTCACATTCTTCATCCGAATACAGCTTCAGAAGAATGGGATCTTCTCATTTTGCTGCTTTGTGAAGATGTACCGAGCGAGATGCTGCTCTCCCCAGGGAGACCTTTGGGACTTACAAGGTTTATTCATCCAGACTGTTGAGTTCTTTTCTCCTTGCAACATTCCCCCCCCCAAGAAGTAGTGGCAAGAAGCTGTGAGGGGAAGAATCTTCTTGTTACATTGGCTGCCCTTTCTCTTTTTTTTGTCTTGGGACTCGGTCTGGAGTTAAATGCGTTATAAATATCTGAATATTAATGCTTGGTAGACTTAGGAGAGCTGTTAACAACTAATGAAGGTTAAATACTGTCTATTTTGGGAACCTGAATGACACTGTCACTCACATTTTAGCAGTACTCGATGTTTAGAGTTGCATTTTGCCCTCTGCCATTCCTGCGGGACAGAGAAGCACCCTTGTCTCGGTTATAAAAGAGGATGGGGAACTGAGATGGTGGGACAACGTGGCTGAAGGACCTGAGACCAAGTCCAAGGAGTTGTGTGGAAGAGCTGTTAAATCCTTATTGCATCTCTTACTGAGAATCCTTGTTTTTTATGGAATTTCTGTGCTGTACCAGTGTGACAATGACCTTCCTTCAGTAGCAAGTCCTTTGCTGGAGCGTGTGTGTGTGTGTGTTTTCCCTGCGTCCACCTGCTTCACCGTGTTAGCATCAGCCTTTCACTGATTCCCTACAACTGCTGACTCTCCTCTGAGCCTGGAAGCATCAAGTACCTTTTGGGTGAACCTGTGTCAGTCCAAGGATCTGATTTTTCTCCCAGAGCTGTGTGACTGAAGTGCTGTTGTTTGTGGAGGTTGCAGCCAGTTCGTGGGCACAGGCTGGAGCCCCTTCCCTCTTATCTCCAGACCCCCTCTGGTTGGCACATCCGTGGGGATGTCACTGCCCCAAAGGGTGTCCAAATCCCAGGAAATTGGGGTTTAAAAGCTACTTGTGTTCACAATGTGAAATCTAGTGTTTTTTTCCATTCTGCTTTGCATTAGCTTGCAGTAGTGTGTGCTCAGTTTCCTTATCAGCCATTGCTCTTCCCTCATTACTAATTTTTATTTAGGTCCTCCAGAACGCTCACCTGGGTCTCTAGACTCTGCTGATGTTTAATATTTCATGCTGTCAGCTCCCAACTTGCTGTTTGCCCCTGGTTTTTCACACTAATAAGTGTAGGGAATGAAACCCGTGGCTGTAATCCCCGCCGCAACCTGCCGCTAATTGCTTTCCCTGGCGAAGCGGGACGTTGTGCTCCTGAATCTTCCAGCTCTCGGCAGGTATTGGGCTCCCACATCACGATCCAAACCCAGGGATGCTCCATCATTTATATAGACTTTCAACCCCTCGCCCTCCTGTGAGTTCTCGCCGAGAATTATTAACTAGTTGAGTTGAAATTACTTGAACAAAAGCTTCTGCTTATCTGTCTCTATTTTATGAGTGTTACACTCAAGTGAAAAAAAGGTGCTTTGTAATTCTGAACCTTCTCAAGTGATTTTCTTAATGTTCAGGTGAGAATTCCTTGCCAATGACTCTAATTTCCCAGAACAACCTTATCTCCCCTTTCAAAACAGATAGGAAGGTGTCTGCTCTCCGGTATTTCCAATACAATAGCCATTTTTAATGATAAATCATTTTATTCCTTCTTTTCTGTTCACACCATTGTTATTATGGGCTTGGGTGAATAATTCACTTGGAGATTATTATTATTATATCTTCCTGCAGGCTAATTTCTTGAAGCATTTGGTTGCCTCTGTCACAGTTCTCTGGTTAAATCCAGCCGAGGAGCCGCCTTCAGGCTTTTCAGAGCTTGGCTTTTGTTGGGTCAGAGTTGGAGTTACAGCTCTGGTCACTCCTACTTGGATGGAATTGAAGAATTGCCTTGCCCATCTCAATTTTTTGGGAGGTTTTAAGTTTTCCTTGTGCTGCAATTTGTCTGCTTTAAAAAAAGAAAGGATTATTATTGCTGTGGCTTTCACATACTCGAAATTCTCCATTAGGTTTCACATTTACATGACCTTTCCTCGCTTTATTCAGGCATCGTGGCGTTCTGTGTTTTGCTGTTTTAATCTTTATGAAAGTGGGGATGTAAATACAAGGGAAAAAAATAATGGAGATGGGTAGGTTTATTTTCTTTCAAATTCTGGTCAAGATTTCAGATACTCTTGCAACTTTGTGTGTTGCAACTGGTAATTTCTGAAATATTCAAGATCTTCGCCCTGGGAGAGTGTCTGGATATCCCGTGGGATTTAACCCTTGCGATGAGCACACAGATCACTGTATTCCTGGGTAAAGTAAAGTAAAGTACAACTGGATCACAGTCTCTGTCACTCCTGTATGTCTTGAAGATTAATCTGGCTGCTGAAATGTGCCCCTGGGGCAGTACAGAGCATGAGGCAGCCTTCTTTCTGCTCAGGTTCAGATTTCAAACCTGTTATGCCTTAGCTGTGGGGGATTTGGGGATTTTTTCCCCCTTTTTTACAAATCTGTTTTGTGTTTGTTTAGGTTTTGGGGTTGTTTGTTTAGGTTTTGGGGTTGTTTGTTTAGGTTTTGGGGTTGTTTGTTTAGGTTTGGTTGTGTTTTGTTTTTGTTGAAGGTTGTTTGGTATTTTTTGCTTTGGTTTAGTTTAGTTTTTAAACAAACTGTCTGGCAGGTGGTTGCACACTTATTTCAAATGAAGCAATGGGCTGGCAGATATGCTGAGAGGCCAGAGTTCAGATACTAGAATCACACAATGGTTTGGGTTGGAAGGGACCTTGAAGCCCACAAAGTGCCCCCCCCTGCCCTGGGCAGGGACCCCTCCCACCACACCAGGTTGCTCCAAGCCCCATCCAGCCTGGCCTTGAACCCCTCCAGGGATGGGGCAGCCACAGCTTCTCTGGGCCACCTGTTCCAGTGCCTCACCACCCTCACAGCAAAGAACTTCTTCCTAAGATCTCATCTAAATCTCCCCTCTTCCAATTTAAAACCATTCCCCCTCGTCCTGTCACTAGACTTCCTGACCAAGAGTCCCTCCCCAGCTCTCCTGGAGCTCCCTTCAGATCCTGGAAGGCTGCTCTCAGGTCTCCCTGGAGCCTTCTCTTCTCCAGGCTGAACAGTCCCAGCTCTCTCAGCCTGTCCTCCCAGCAGAGGAGCTCCAGCCCTATATTTGTGCCAGGTATTCTTAGCAGATGGCCAAGCTGCAATCCTTGAAGTCGTTCTGGATGCGATTATAACGTTTTTGTGAACTTAATCCAATTTCATCTTCTGTTTGTCTTCATAGCTGTGAAGTGCAGGTTTTATGGTGTTGCTACTGGATTGAGATGAGATTAGAACCCGACTTCTGAAAGCTGCAGCAACTAGTGCCTAGTTTAAAGAGGATTAGTGATCAGCGTGTGTAAGGACTATTCTGTGTAAGGTAAATCTTAGAAGGAACCCCTTCATCTTTAGTAATTTATGTGTGGGTAGAGATTTCCTTCTTCAGCTGGAATCTGTTGTGTGAAAGGTCATTTTATTGAAATTCATGATTACATATTCATGAGAGCCTGCATTCTTCTGAGCATTAGCAGTCACCAAGTTTGTGAAGTTGCCACGCTGGGTGTTTTCTGTATCTTCTGGCTGTGGAATCTGGAATGATGAAGGAAGTGAAATGTCTGCTCTTGATACTGCAACATTAAAAAATAATTAGGAAGGGGGATGGTGATGAGGTGGGGTCTCTGGACTTAGTGTGGTTCAGCTGGTGGGAGAATGTGGAATTATAGGGATGGGAGAACTGGTTGCTGGGCTTGGGGGAGAAGGTCAGGGGTAGTTACAGGTTGATGTTCATAACAACTGCTCTTTGCTTCATGATGTCTCTGACCTGGGCACTTTTTGCTTATTCCTGTGTCTTTATGCCATGAATCCTGTGAGAGCAGCAGCCTTGGCGAGGTGTGGGTTTGTATTTTTCTTTTGCGTTGTTTTCTAGGGTTGTAAGTTAATTAAAACAGCTCTGAAAATGTTGTGGAAATTGAGGCTGAGAAGGGTGGGGGGAACCTGAGGGTGAGAGGTAGCAATTTATACTTTTGACCCTCTTGATTGATCTTTGGTCTGACCTGGGATGAGGAGTCCTGTTCCTGCAGTGGAAAAACTTGAGTTCTGCTTTCAAGAAGCATCATTTCTGCTTTGTCCTCTATTTTTTTCAGTTTTCTTGCCTTTTATATCACCTCATCTCATAGATTTTTTCAGTGTTCATTTGATCACTACCTGTTTATCTTGTGTTGGTTTTGAAGCCCTAGGACAGGAGCAGGCTGCTCATCATCCCCTCCCCACATCCCCCCTGCCCAAAGGAGGGGTTTGGTCTCGGGTTCTCTCCGATTTACCTGCTGGGTGCTCGGGGGTTCTGCCCTTCCCTCCTCCGGCTCCAAAGAATCCCAGAGGACAGAGAGCCAATTCCTTGCCTTTCTAATCTTTAGCTGCTTCCTCTCACCCTGCAGGGAGCTTGGTCTTGGAGCTCAAGGGGGTTTTTCAGGTCAGCTCCAAGCCGTAGGTGGCCTCAAAGTGGTCACTCCAAGGCACAGCTGGAACCAGTGACCTTTCCTTGAGATTTGTACTGGTTCCCATCACCCAGCAGGATACCACTTCCAGAGCTAAATCTTTGGAAGCCTCCCCTGCTAGCTAAGAGTCATTTGACAATCTTGTATTGCCAAAGACTGTAGCACCACACCTCCTTAGGTGTTTTTTTCCACTCCCCTACCAAAATTTGCTTGAGATTTCCAGTAATGGAAGGTTATGAATAACGCTGGGAAAATGGGAGTCATTGAGGGATGATTTCAGCTCCCTCCTTTAGAGTTCACCGATCTTTTTGCTGTTTAGGATTTAAAGGACCATGTACACAGCTGCTTTCTTGAGTTTTCTAACAACAAAGTTGTTTTGCTCTTCGACCTGGAGGATTTTATGTTTACTACAGGCTGAGAAAACCGTGGGCTGAAGGGCAGGGATGTGCAGCGTGTCTGGAAGATGCTGCTGGGTGTGAATTCCGTGTGTCGGAGGGGGTGTGGGAGCTCTGGCACTGGCTGTCAGGCGGGTGTGAAACACCCTGTCCCCTGGTTTGTGGCATCTCTTTGTTTCCCATCCAGAGTCGGCCTAATGACAGCTCTGATAATGCCAGATGGCAGTCACCAGCCATCATTTAATTGCAGAAAAAAACGTCTAAATGTTGTCTCTGGAATTGGTTTGTTCCTTCTTTCTCCTCCTTGTAGCCTGGCAGTGATCTGCAGGCAGCACTTAGGGACCTCCTAAGAAGATCCCGTGTAGGAAACTGTCAGAACAGATTGCTGTATGGATTTTCAGAGGATTAAAGTTAATTAAAGAGCTCTTCCTTGCTTTCATTTCCTCCTATCTGCCAGCTATTTACATGCTAATGTAAGGTCTGCTGGGGAGAATAGGAGAAGTGTCAGCATCGGGCATGTTAGTACGGGGGGAAACAGTAGGAAATAATGAGATGAGCAATATCTGTGTGTGTGTGTGTGTGTGTCCCCTTAACAACCCAAAGTCAGCAGCTCTGCTCTTTGCATATTCTCAGCAGCGTGTGATCTTCCTGAATACAATTTGCTCCATTACATCTCGCATGGCATAATTTAAGACTTCATTCACTGTAGTATCTTCACACAAGCAGTCTTATAAATAGGCAGATTTAAGTTTTGTTGGGTGTTGGGGTTTTTTTTGGGTGGGTTTTTGGGTTTTTTTTGTCTGCCTTGTTCTAAAGAGGAAACCTTTTCTGCCCGAGTGATGAGCAGTTGTACTCAGAGTGCAGAAACTGGTGGGAACTGGTGTCTGTTGTTGCCTTCTCTTGGAAGAATGAAGCAGGGTTGATGCTTGGCATGTAAGCAAAGCGAGAGGGGATGTAATATCACAACTAGAGCAGAAAACTATTATTTGCCCGTTCCATTCTCACATTATTTCAGAGGCTTATTTTCTCATCTAGCTTTTCAATACCTTCCATCTTAACACTTTATTAAAACTACTACACGGCAGATGAAATAAATTTGATCCCAGGTTACGTTTCAAGAGGGAGTTCAACGCTTTAGGAAAGGCAGAAGCTTTGCTGTCTGTGTTTTTTTAGACAAAACTATCAAAACCATCTGTATTGTTGAGAGGAGGGAGAGGGTTTTTTCAGCCACTGAGGGCAGTCCAGGTAGTTTGAGGGTAGGGAAGGTAATTAAGCTTCTGAGGACCAAGGGCAGTCAAAGACAGATTTGTTTCCTGCAGGTTTTTGTTCCCTGATGTGCAAGTGAAATGCAAAGTGACTGCCTTGGCAAAACACAACGTGCTCTGACCGGGGGCTGCTGTCGAGGCCGCGGTCCCCGCGTTTCATCTGACCTTTGTGAAACATCCGTTTGGCATTAGTCTTTTTCTTCACTTTAGTCTTTTGTGGTTGTTTTTTTTTTTTTCCTGGTGGCCTTAATCCGAGATGTCAGATGGCTGTTCTTTGGCCTTGAAAATCGATGTGACGTTTTGTGAAAGAGTTAAAGATGAGGGAGAGGGAAATACCTTCAGGAGGCTGACTTGGAGGCAGACGGGCAGGAGGGAGAAGGTCATCCCCACCGAAAAGTCACGGGTGATCCCCTGCATGCTTACGCCTTCACAGCACAGCTTTCTAAACAGATGCAGTGAGAGGGATGTCAGGCAAGAGAGATGCCCTGGGATTTTGGCATTTGAAGTTTTTTTCGGTTTTTTTTTCTTGTGCTTGATATTCCAAATCCTCTCCTTAGCCAGCCTGGTGGGGCCAACCGAGAGGAAAAGCTGTTGTGCAATAAGCCCCAGGCTGAATTTCTCCCTGGTTGGGGTTCTGCCAACGTCATCTGAGCCTACACCAGGGAAGATGATGTCCCTGGTGTCCGGGTGTTGCTAAAGGCTCGTTACCCAGGCCTGTGGAGGTCTGAATAGGCTGAAGGCTCCGGGGAGACCTGAGAGCAGCCTTCCAGGATTTGAAGGGAGCCTACAGGAGAGCTGGGGAGGGACTCTTGGTCAGGAAGTCTAGTGACAGGACGAGGGGGAATGGTTTTAAATTGGAAGAGGGGAGATTTAGATGAGATCTTAGGAAGAAGTTCTTTGGTGTGAGGGTGGTGAGGCACTGGAACAGGTTGCCCAGGGAAGTTGTTGATGCCCCATCCATGGTAGTGTTTAAGGCCAGGCTGGATGGGGCTTGGAGCAACCTGGTCTAGGGAGAGGTGTCCCTGCCCATGGCAGGGGGGTTGGAACTTGATGATCTTTAAGGTCCCTTTCAACTCTGTTCTATGATTCTATGAATAATTCAGCGTAGCATGTTGTACTTGGTGCCTCCTAGCAGGGGGAACCAATATTGTTTCAGTCTCTCTGCTGACTAAATCCTCTTGCTAAGTATGGTTGGGGAAATGTGAGGCAGGTGCCAGCAGAAAAGATGCTGAGAACTCAGAATTTATTGAAGTTGGGAGATGTACGTGGAAAGGAGCCACCTGTGGAGCAGAAAACTTGTGTGGTCCCTGCCTGAGCTGCCCATCGCTGGCAGGGCCACCGAGGTGCTGCTTCCAGGAGCTTGGACAAACAGAAACAAGAACCAATGTTTAAAAAACATGAGTAATTTTAATTAGTAAAGCTCATCTCTCTTGCACAAGGGATGAGACTCCTGATTTTTGTGCTTGCAGTTCAAGACCGGGCTGGATGGGACTTGGAGCAACCTGCTCTGGTGGGAGGTGTCTTTAAGGTCCCTTCCCACTCTAACCATTCTATGATTATATATACATACATATAAAAATAGCAAAAATTAGGAAATGAAAGCACTAAAGTGGTGTGGTTGGATGAGACAGTGTTTTCAGATCAGCTCTGAGGAGAGAGAGGAGAGGTCAGAAGTTCTGTCCTCGCATCCGTGAGCTCTGCAAAGAAAGCTCAGCCTCTCTCAGCACCTTTCACATTAATGTGTTTTCCTGCCTTCAGCGCAAATTACCCCTGGATACGTGATAGCTCTTAATGCATTTTGAAACTCTCTCTCCCATAATTAACTTCTGATGGAATAAAATACAGGGCCGCGGGGGTTAGAGATTCAAACAGACTGTTCAACAGGTTTGGAAAACGGTGCGTAGAAACCTTTCTGCCGTTCGCGTAATTAAGCTTAATTATTTGGAATTAATTAGGAGGACTTGAGCACAGGTACGTAACCAGCCTCGTGCTGTCCCACAGAACTTGTAGAAGCCCTCTTTGGTGGGATCCTGGCCAGGGACAGCATTCCTTTTTCCTCTCTCTTGGGGAGCGTGGCCAGTGCTGACCAGAGGAGGTTGTAGCCCCGACATCTCCTCTGCTTGCCCTCAGAGGAGCTTCCACCTCCATCATCAGAGAAAGATGGGTGAAACTAAACCCTCCTGCTCAGTCCACATGCTGAGATTACCCTTTCCAGCTCTGTGAAGTTGAAAACAAAATCCTCCTGCTCTTCCCACCCTCTCCACCTCCTCCTCCAGCCTCCCCGCATCACTGGTGCGAGGTGCAGAGCTGGCGGTGACGGTGACGCTCGTCTGTGGCACGCCTGAGAGGCACAGGTTTTGATTGTTAATTAATTAATAATTCCAGCCCTGAGCAGTGACTAGTCTCGACGACGAGTCAGTCTGTGCAGAAAACTCCTGGTAGACTTTGAAACAGGCATGCAGAAATATCCTATTTTCAGCTGTACGTCTTTTTTTCCCCCCAGAATTACTTCACCATGGCACTGCTCTAAATATGTCTTGTGAGATAAGCCTTAAATCCTACTTGGGCAAAGTTTATTAAAAATTAACATTTGCATGGGGAGTTATAAAAAAGAATAGGACCTTGATTAGCTTAAAATCATCCAAAGTACAAAATAATATTGAAGTGCTCTCCACTGGGCCAGACCAGGAGAACTTTTCCCACCTGCCAAGTCTTGAAGCCTGGAAATAGTCAGTGTCAATAACAACCCATAAACCATGTCATAAACTGCTCCTCTGCCCCAAAAGGTCCCAAAAGCCGAGCTTGAACTCATTGGAATGGGGTATTTGCTGCCACACAACCCTGTTTTGTTCTTCAGTGGGGAAAATTGTGCAGAGTTCATTAGATGTAAGGACCTAAACCAACTGCTCCGATGGTGAATGATGTTTGCAAGTGGAATCTCAAGGCAGGTGATGGAGTTTGGTGGGGTTTTGCTTTATGGTAGTTCACACTTGGACCAGAATAAACTCATGGTTGGTTTAGCCTGAGGACATGCCCTGGTGACAGTGATTCCCATCTCCAGCCTTTACAGGAGTCAGAAGAAAGTTGACTAACATGATGCTGGGATGCAGGTGGGATGGGAGAGATGTGCTGGACAGTCTCTAGGGAGAACATCCCCTTTCTGTTGGGGCTGGTATTGCTTGCTGGTACCTCGCAGCTTTTAATCCATTGTCATTCCCTTAAATGTCTGTCTCTCCATCGTATTCACCTTCCCTTGGGCTGCAAGTCACCAGCATGTGTGGCTTTGTCTTAATTTGTCCCAGTTCGCAGGCACGGCGTCGTTAGTGAAATCAAGCTGCTGCTGTAATTACTGTGGGATTTGTGTGCTGTTGCATTGTGGTGCACCTACTCTTTAATCTACATGGGCCATCTGCTTTATTTCTTAACTAAAAGTTGTTTTGTTTCTGCTTTGGAAGAGTGACTCTGTTGCTCCTAATCTTCTCTGTGTAGAAAAAACCCACAACACTGCAGCTAAGATAAATGAAATCCCTGTTTGGTGCTCGTTTTGGTAAGGGTTCTTCCAGGTCGTGCCCCAGAGTTTTGTTGTGCACAAGTTTTTCTCTCCTCTGGGGCTGCAGGGATATTTGGGTCAGGATTTTGATAGGACTGGTCTGTAACTGAGAGAACTCTTGACCACTGCAAGCCCAAAGAGTCAAACACAGCATCCAGTCCTGCTGTTGGCTCTGTAGAGAAGACATCCCAGTACAGCTGAAGGATGTTGCTGGGTGATTCTTCCACAGCAACCTCTGAACCTCCCGTTCAGTTAAACGTTGTGATGAAGCACTTTGACTTCTGTCAAGTAAGAGGTCTCTTGTCCCTTTTGCTACTGCTTCACTGATGAAAAATAGGGAATTGTGGGACTGATGAGGTCAAAGACCCAAGTTTCTCCTCATCGTCTGTGAGGGCCATCTTCTCCCCTTTTGCCTTCCTTTTCCCAGAGCTTCTCCAGGATTACCTGGAGCAGCTCCTTGTGATGAGCTGGTTCCCTCAGCTTGGGCAACCCTTGGGTGCAAAAATAGGTGGTTGAAGCGGGATGGAGCAGTGATTATGCTGTTAGAGAAAGCTTCCTTTTATTTCTCAGAACAACTCGTCCACTAGATGATGATTTTGAGAGGTATTATTTGGTGTGGTCAAACCAGACAATTTGGGATGCTTTAGAGGCAATAAGATTGGAAAATAAGAGCAGTGGGGATCTGGCAGCGTGTGTCACTTCTCTGGTCTTTTGAAAGAACTGATAGCCTCATTTCACCACAGAGTAGGTTCTCTTGTTGTCATCATACACGCCTTTTAAAAACGTTCCTGTTGTCAGTAAATAAGACGAGGGCTACAGTGATCCATGTCTCAAAGAGTATAAAATGAGAAAAATACACTTTCTTAGATCTGTTGACAATTTATTTCCCTTGTAAAGGGAACGTTATTTCCACATGAGCCTATCTCTCCTTACCGCTGGAAGTTGCTGCGTTCAGTTCTGAGACAGTGCAACAGCAGCATCAAATCAGGCAGCTCGAGCCTTGGATTTGTTAAAGGAATTAAAAAAAACCCCAACATTATTTCTCATAAGACGTTTTGGAGTAGAGCAATCATTTAGAAAATGAAAAGATCCTTTGTCTAGGAGGCTCTTCTGGTGCGTTCTTTAATCTAAGCAGCTGTCTCTCTCCTTCCCCGTGGGAAGTTGTGGTGGGTAAATAACGGGGAAATTCATTTGATGATGGAGACATTAGAGGTTGGCATGGACAATTAATTTGTTATTAGACAGAATTAATTTTATTTGATCCTTACATGGTTCTGTTGCTGCATATAATTTCAGCAGCTTGACGAGTTTGCCTGTGAATGCAGCTCTGCTCGGTCTGCTGAAGGATGGCTTTTTCACGGCTGGGAGATGAGGAGCAGCTGCTTTCCTCACCTCTGAAGTGTGGATATCAGGGATGACTTTGGCTTTGTGCTGCCAGAAGTCATTTTGGGGTTTGTCACCCAAAACTTGAGCTTTTCTGCTCTGTTTCACAGCACAGCTCAGCCTGTCCAACGTGGTGCTGTGGGAAGGGGTGGGCCCCCTTCTCCTCTCCCCTTCCCAAAATCTATGCTCCGATCGTTTTCTTTGGTCAGAACTGGTTTGAAAATGAAGTTTCTGAAGCTGAATCAGCAGAAAATGAACTGTAGAAGAAAGTGAGAAGCTTTTTGCATGTGAGTGGTTTCCTTGTGTGAGTTCTTTGCTCATAGCCATCAATACTTTGTCCAATCCCTTCTATGGGTAGAACTCATCATCTTCATCTCCAGAGGGTTTTCATCTCCTTGCAGTGTCTCAAAGCAGCACCTTCATACTTCCTCCTACATTCCTACAGTTCAAAACCATATTCTGGTTGATTCTGGTAGGTACTGATCATTTCTTCTGCAACAATAGTTAGAAAGGAATCAGACCTCCCTCTGTCTTTCATGGCTTGGGCACGTCAAGTGTTGGGAGCACGTGTAACAGGAACGCTTGGGGAACTGCTTCATACTTGTTAACATCTCTACTTTCTTTTACTGTTTCTGGTTTTGCCTTTTTCTGATGTGACTTCAGGAAGGGCAGCATGTCAGAAGTAGCTGCACCATGGCCATAATCCTTTCCTAAAGAGAGCTGGCGAGTAGTTTTTCCTGCTTTTCATAAGGATGACCTAATCCCTGAGAAGATCCCCAGACAGAGACTTGAAAGAGGTCTGTGTTTTCACCCAGTTCTTCTAGGCTGCTGAATGACCATGACCACAACATCTCATGGGGTGGAATGGGTTTCTCTTTCTGGAAAATGGAGCTGGTGCTGCTGAACTTCCAAACTGGGCTGGTTTGAATATTGACTGCTGAAAAGGTGCAGCACACAAACCTAAATGTCATCCTGTACTTCTCTACTGCCAACTGGAAGAATTCCATGAACAAGTTACTTGAAACTGTGTCCTCATAAGACATCTGCTTTTGCATGTATTATACTGCTTTTTTCCTCCTGCTTCTCTTCTGTCTTAATTGTCTCTGCTCCAGTTTTCCCCAGCCTGGCGAGTCTCTCCTTGTGCTGGATCCATGATCTAAAGAGAAAAGCATTTTAAAAATGGGACCAAGGACAGAAGGAGGGAGCATGTTCAGCTCGGAACCGTAAAGGAATATGTGAATCTGTTAAAAAGGGTACCAAACTCAATTATTTTTGTTAGCTGGTGAGAGAAGAAAAGGAATCAATTATAACATGCTGGTATCTTTCTTTGTGACCCGTGTGCTGGAGATGTTGATTGCATTTTAACGTGGCCACCCCAGGAGACAGCGTTGTTTCAGTGGGTATGAGCGAGGAAGACACTAATGTCATCTCTAAGTGGCAGAGAAATATGAAGCTTGCACCCCTTGACAGTAATCTTCTCAATTTAAAAAGCAAATGGAAGAAACGCAGTTTAACTATTCCCACAGCAAGTGGAGAAAAGCAGGAGAAAGTGAGGGGATAAAATCCCACCCCTTGAAGAAATTCAGGGCTAGGCTTGGCGTGCGTCGTTGGGGATGACTTAGCGGTAATTAAATGGATTCTGACATAGAGGGTAAGATTGTAGATGAGAAAAAAGGAGGAAAAAAAGAAAGATAATAATTTCCTGAGTACCCATTAGCATGCCAGGCTGTGAGCAAGATGGGTAGGAGAGCGGCATGAAAGTGAGCATTAGTGGTGAGCAACTGTCCTCCCCTTTCGGTGAGCTCTGGGTCTGTGCTGGGCAAGCGCAGACTGATGGCACAGACTGTCATTTCTTGGCCAGCAGCTGTTTAAAATCTTCTAGGAACAGTCCACGTGATTTTTCCTACCATCAAATGCAGAATTTAAACCCAGCTCCTATTTATTTCCTAACTCCTGCCATGCCTGGGGGGTTCTTCCCTGTTTGCCCTGGAATTTAGCCCTGGTGTGTGCCCATCCCTGGTGTCAGGGCTCCCGCCACCCTCCAGAAACTGCCACCAGAGCTCATCCCTGGCCCTAAAGTTGGGGAAATATCACTTAAAAACTTTCCTCGTAGCCAGTGTTTGCCTCTCGGGTTGTGCTGATGTGCGTAACAGCATCATCTTATAAATAATGTCAAATTATTTATACCGTGCTCCCACGGTGTTTGAAATAACAGCCGTATCAATCACGTCCCGCTCATTCAAACATTAGAGTTTAAAACCACTCCAGAGACACCCCCCTCCCCGTTTCTCCATGTGGCCAGGGGAAAAAAACAGTTTGGAGCAGCTTTGCTTTTTGTAGCAGTGGGTTAAATTGTCTAATAACATCAGTTCTAAGCTTTTGAAGTATTTTTATTCAAAAAAAGCCCTTCTTTAAGCAAGGAATAGATACGTTTGAAGCGTACCAATGTTGAATTTAGAAGAAGAATGACAGTGTTCAACTTGAGTTGGCAGCTGGTATTAAAGAGGCAATTACATATCGTTTGTGGGGTCAAACGAGCAGCCTCTGCCAAGCCTGGGGACCTGCAGGGTTTAGTGGCTCTCTCAAATCCCAGCTCATAAAACCGTATCTCATAGCGGTTTTTGCCTGGTTGGAGCCCCCATCAGCGATCCAGCATCCAGACTGGGAGCAGCTGGTTCCCTCTGGGGCCACAGCAGGAGGCGAGGAGAAGATCCCTCTGAAAAACGTTCATTTGGGGGTTTGTTTGTATGTTAAAGCCTTGAGAGGGTGTCCTGGTTTGAGGTAAAACAAACCAGTTTTCTCTTTTACCATTTGGCTTTTGTAGCTGGGTCTCTTCTAACTCACTAAACTCAACTTAACAGCACGTTGGTCAGAAACTATTCACTCTCCCAGTGATGAGACCTGATAACGCCAAGGGATGGTGTGGAGAGGCCCTGGCTTCTCCTTATTTCTGGAACACCCAAGGGCAGGGAAGAGCGTTATTTGCCCCGTTGGAGGGTGGGAAGTGGAAAAGTGTTGGGATCACACCTGTGGAGAGGAGCAGACAGGAGAGGTGACCCAAAACTGACGAGCTGGGGTATTCCATCCCATCTGCATCACGCTGAGTGTAAAAGTTGAGGGATCAAAGGGTCAGTTCTCTTTCTTTGACCGATGTCCAAGGAGGACCCTGCCTCTTCGCCTGCCTTTGGTCCCAATCCAAGATTGGTCCCAATCTTCCAATCTGATTCCTCACTCCAGATCTGGAATCCAGCTCCTGTCGGTCACCGAGTCCAGTCTGGGACTTTTCTTGATGTCTGCTGGTGACATGATCCTCATCCTGGGAGCTTGATATGGCTTTGTATATACCATATCTATTTTATTATTTTCTTCCTATCTTAATTATAGTATTAATACTTCATTAAAGTAGTTTAGTTCATTCTAAACTCCTAAATCTCCTTATCCCTTCTTCTCCTTTCTTTCTGGGGAGAGGAGGGGCCATCAGTCAGTCTGGTTTTGGTAAATTTGGCTGATACCACAACAGAGGGGAAAGGAAGTTTGAATAAGTACTTTCTTTTAGAAGCACACAAACTTCAGCTGGAGATTAATCCCTTTATTTGCTCATGTCCTTCTCAAGTTTTTAGTGTAAACTTTAATTTCTTTGCTGAAAACTTCAGTGCTCCCTAGTTTTCAAGCTATTTGTTATTTTCCTCTGTTCCTCCTTCTCACGTGCTGAACTGACAGTATTTTCTTCGTCCTTTCCCACACACCCAAACCCTAAATCCAATCACAGTTTCCATCCTGTGTCCCCTGGAGAAACAGGTCTTTACACAATCTACACCCCAGCCTGGATGAGGAGGTGTTTTCAGTTAGTAGAGTGTTTGTTTCTTAATTTCAAAGCTTTAGGGATGGGGGTTACATTTGAGGTTTGTGGAGTAACCCCTGGGATGTGCAAGAACAGAGTATTAATAAAATTTGGGGGCTGAGCCAGGAGGACTCCATGGACATTTATTTCTTCTCCACTTGGATTCCTGGCGTGGTTCTGCAGGTCTCTGTGCTTTGCTTCACGGTCGCTGGCCCTGAGTTTTCAATTACAAAGTGATTTCTTGTCCTTAATCCCCGTCTCATCCGTTCCTGGCTCTTCTTCCAGTCAGGTCTGGGTGACTCTGGGTGAGATACAGCAATTCCTCTCAGTTTCTGGAGGCCAGTGGATATTTATTAACTACCTACTGAAATGCTACACAGTAGGAGGGAAGAGTGAAGAATTGCAGAAGCCAATGCTGCAGAGAAACATATCTTCAAATATGTAAAGCCTGCTCCAGAGGAAAAAGTAATGAATTTTTGCCTCATATTGTACTTATAGGCTTAGGAGATCATTTCTAGCAACTGTTTTTTGCTCTGTTCATCCTTCCAAGGCGCTGCCCCAGCAGCTCAGAGGATGGTGGACTCTGCTTTGGTCTCTCCTCCCTCCATGACCATCGCTCCTGGGGTGTCCTTGGAGCCAGGGGGAAGCCAGAGGAGGGCTGAGGTGGGTGGGATGGATATTTCTGTGGATGGAGCTCTTTGCTGGAGCTCTGTGTCATCTCTCCTTTGGGAGACCTCACCTATTTTGATCGTTAGAGGTACATCTGTATTTCACAGGCACATCAACTGCTTGTACCTCCTGCATCATGTGTCAGAAGTGCCACTAGAGGATATTTATTTATTTGATGATCTGAACCGGTGTGATCAGAAATTGAAGACTTCTAAAGATACAGCAGTAGTATTTTCTTCACATACCCACATTCATTATGTATATCTGGAGCCAATCTGATTCACTCGTGTTCAACTAATAGCTTTTTCCCCAATTTGCTTCTTGACTTAAGTGAGTATTAATCATAAACTCTTTCATTAGTAACTGATTTGATTCAGGGAGGGAAAAAATGGAAAAGATTTGACGTATGCTGTAAAATTTGCACTACTCCTTCCCTGGACTTGAGGCAGGTGTTTTGCACGAGGAGTCTTTTGCCTTGATTGTTCAATTTGGGCATGTGTGTGTTTGGCATCCCTGATGTGCACGGGGAAAACAGAGCCAGAAACTTAGACTTCTTGGGTGCTTCTGTTCTTGCCTTCAATAAACTGAAGAGCCCTCGGAGATTAGTAACCATGGGCAGTGTCTTTGAGGCTGTGCTGCTAAAGATGATACAGGAGCCATGCCTTCTTTTGGTGTGCTCGAGTGTGTTGCTCTTGGAGGTGAAATAACCAGGAGAAATCTCAAAAATAATACTTGCAAGTGAGGTAGGAGCAGGCTTCTGGAATAAGTTGGGGAGAGGGATTGTGGAGTTGGTCATAAATTCTACTCACTTTGATGAAGTTCTCTGCCCAGAAGTAGAAAAGCCAATTGTCCCACCAGGCAGTTCATGGTGTGAATGCAAGCCAGCGGTTTTAGTTTGAAAAGGGGTAGATTTTGGGGTTTGATACTGTGGTTCTGCTCTTTATTGGTCTGGGGTTTTATTGAAACTAAACTGTAAATAAATAAGGAGTGTGCAAAACTTTGTGCTCAGATTTTAATTAAAAGACTAACGAATGTCTCCATCATTCTCCTTCAGAGGTAGATGATGAATACGTTTCCTAAATAATGTTTTTCTTCTGGTAAACTGATGTTTTTATCTTTTTTTTTCTTTCCCACTTGTTTTTAATGAAGCGTGACTCCAGGGCTTCACGTTCTGTTTAATGGTTTGAGCATAACGTTCTTGATGTCAGCACAGTTTGGAGGGAAGATTTTGTTGACTTAATATTGCAGAGGCAGCAGAGGGAGAACAAAGGCAGGAACGTCGTTTTGTCTGCGAGGATTAACCAGCGCTTTGGTGACACTGTAAAAGGAAGGTGTTTGCTGAGTGGCAGCTCATAAATTGTAGGCTATTTTAAGGTAATAGTTTCATTTCTGAAATCCGGGGGAATCTGTAGATGTGAGCTGTTGTCCCAAGGGCTGGAGGTTGGTTCTTGGGTGTAGACAGGCATCTTCTTCTTCTCTTCTGTTCTCTGCCAGGTGTGGGTGAGGAGGTTTTGCCCTCTGTGTTCCCAGACTGCAAATCGCTGGGCTTTTCTCGTCTGCTGGCTCAGCAGTTTTTGAGAGAATATCTTGTCCTGCTGTCTGGTAGTGGGCCAAGTCCCCTGCAGTTGTTGAGCAGTTGTTGAGCAGTTAGTTGTTGAGCAGTTGGTGTTTGCCAACTGGTGTAGTTGACACTGAGTACAGCTGCAGGGTCTTCACACCGGGGGACGTGCTGGGTCTGTGGGCAGCTTGTATGTGAAAGAGTTTGATGGACAGGAGACCACAGAATCATAGGGTGGTGGTTTAGGTTAGAAGGGATCTTAAAGATAATCTAGCTCCAAGCCCCATCCAGCCTGGCCTTGAACCCCTCCAGGGACAGCTTCTTGAAACCCTCCAGCCACAGCTTATCTGGGCAACCTGGGCCAGGGTCTCACCACCCTCACAGCAAAGAATTTCTTACTGATATCTCATTTAAATCCAGTTTGAAGGAATCGTCCTATCACTACATGCCCTTGTGAAGAGTTTCTCCACACTTTTTCTTGTAGGCCCATTTAGGGACTGGAAAGGGCTCTAAGGTCTCCCATGGAACCTTCTCTTCTCCTGTCTGGACACTCCCAGCTCTCTCAGACTGTCCTCACAGTAGAGGCGCACCAGCCTCTCAGCATCTCTGTGGCCTCCTCAGGACTTGCTCCAGCTGGTCCATGCCTTTCCTGTGCTGAGTACCCCATAGTTGGACATAGTCCTTCAGGTGGGGTCTCACCAGAGCAGGGTAGAGGGGGAAAATCCCCCTCTTCACTGGGAGTCCCCACTTGTGGTGGATCTTCACTGTTCTTCCTCGCTTATATCTCATCAGCTCAGTTCAGCTGAGGATGCTGCAGGATGAGAGCAGAGTCTGAAATGGGGTGATAAGAGTGAGAAAAACCAGGAAAGCAGTTTTGCTGGGAAACTGTGAAGATTGGACTTGTTTACCTTAAAAAAAGTAGTTGAAGGAGAGGTGACAAGCTGAAAGCGTGGAGCCTAATGAGTGGATGGTTTAGAGAAGTTGTTTGGGAGCTGTTGTTTTCCTTGTCTCTGCAATGCAAGAACAAAGGTGTTCAATGAAGCTGAAAGGTGGCAAATTAAAAACTGATAAAAGAAAATACATTTTCAAGCAATGAAAGAAGCAATGGGATTCATTACCATCAGAAAACTGGCGAGGTCAGGAATTTATCAGGGTTCAAATAGAGACTGGAGGTTTATACAATCAATAAAATATCTAAAGGAGTTGTCAATCAGAGCTTGTTTTTCAGAAATATTTATTAAATGTCATTTTTTTTAAAGTTGGGAAGCCCAAGGTGAAGATAGAACTGGAATGATGGCAGAGGACCATAATCTTCTACCTGCCTGACATGGTCCTTTTGGTTCTGAAGCATCTGATTTTGCTCTTCACCATATCTGTGTCTCAGGAGGTCCCAGGCACAGAGGGGTCAATGGAAGAACATTGTTTGGGGTCTTCTCTGTGGATTCTCCACAGGGTTTGAGTTCCAGCATGTGAGAAACCTCTACTGGAGGAGCTGCAATCCAGAGCACCGAGGTGGTACCTTTTTTGTTTGAAATGAAAACTCTTGGAAGAGCAGAGCTCACAAGGTTAAAGAGCAGCCGAGCTTCACGGTGTTTACTTGCTGTCTGAGAGCAAGCCCTGAGGATGGCTCCCGATTAAGCTAATGAGACATGTTGTGTGGGTGTTGTCTGAACTGTGCTCTGGGCTGAGAGAACAAACTAATCTTTTTTAAAGAAAAGAAAGAAGTCAAGGAAGTGTTGCCTGGTGTCGTTCGTGGTTTTAACCTTTTTGGTTGGTTTATATACTCAAAGTGTTAAAATGGTTGTTCCTTCACATTTTCCAAGGGTGCAGGTTGCAACTCGTAACCCACGTCGTATGGGTACTGTGAAATGGGTGCTCTGTAATGTGAAATTAGGATTTTGACCACATCCAAGTAAATCTGACTTCAAAGGAATGGCTTATTCTTGCTTTGCCCTAGATACACTGTTGGGTGGGACTCAATAAGCTGTTCCTTCAGCCAGCCCGGTCTTTCTGTCAGGAGCAAGGCTTGGGTGGGAAGCAACCCTTCATGGGTATTGTTATTTCAAAAATAAGAAGTTTATTTATGTTTTTTCTTACCTTATAGATGGCTTATGCAGTGTGGAAGTCTCACACTGTTCTTCCTGCACGTAACAATTTGCTTTATGGTTTTTGGCCAACAGTTAGAGCATCTGGATGTGGCTTTTATGGGTTGGGGTTTTTACCCTCTACGTTCTGCCCCAGGGTGGATCCATGAATACTGTGGGCTTCTGGGCAGTTCCCTGGTAGATATGGGGCAGGAATTGAAGGAAGTTTCCAACAGTTGTTATAGACAAGTGAAAAAGATTTTAACTCCAACATATAGTGGGCAGAAAGACCTTTTGTATTGGATGCATTACTAGAAGGGTTGGGGTGGGAAGACCTTTGAAGACCATCCAGTCCAAGCCCCTCCATGGGCAGGGACATCTTCAACCAGATCAGGTTGCTCAGAGGCCCCATCCAACCTGACCTGGATTGTTTCCAGGGTTGGGGCATCAACCACCTCTCTGGGCAACCTGGGCCAGGGTTTCGCCACCCTCAGTATAAAAAAATGTCCTTATATCTCATCAAAATCTCCTCTATTAGTTTAAAACCATTATCCCTTGTCCTTTCAGCCCAAACCCTGCTAAAAAGTTTGTCAACCCTATGGTTTGCCTGTTCGATCAGGACTGATGTGACGATTTGCAGTGTAGGTGCTGTGGGTGTCTGTCTGTCCTCTGCTGAAGGACACGTCGCTGAGCTGCCAGGGCAAGGAGCTGGCTCTCTCTGCTCTGCCCATGGAAATCCTTTAAGGACGACAGAGGGATGCTCTGGGCCACCTCAGAGATAATGTGATGGATGATTTCTGAAACTCTTATTGAAGTCACCGGTCTTCTATACCCTGGAGATAGGAGAGGGAATGATTTATGAATTAAATAAAGTATGGGAAATTATTAATGTTTGCTAAGAAAACACTCAGCTGAGGTATATTCTGAAGCATTACCTAAAAGCCCTTTTCTCTTTGCTTTTTTCCAAAAGCCACAGCTGCCACATTTCTAGGGTTGTTTCCAGGTCGGAAGGTGACCAAGAAATTACTTTTCAAGTCTGATGGAATGTGCTGTATTGAGGTGATGGGATAAACTCAGATCTCTGATTTCTCTGTCCTCTCACCCTCTGATGCCAGAGATTTCCCTTCCTACTTCAGTCCTTGCTTGACCCCCAACACCCCAGGAGTGGAGCAGGATGGTGCTGCCATTCTTCCTCCTTTATTTACTTCTGCAGGGGTGGCTGCACCAGCTTAGGGCACAGTTCAGTTTCCTTTTCTCCCAAGTTAATGATATTTAAGAGGTTAAAACTGCAGGAAACTGGCTGTTAAGAGATTTAGAGGCCAATTTCTGGGTTACTTTGTAGGCAGAAGGAAAAAGAAATCCAAGGGTAAGAATTTTACATGCTGTAGGCACTGGCAGAATAGAAGAATCTGATGAACCCTCACAAAAACTTTATTTTCTGGGCTGAATAAGGCCGAATAAGGCACTTTTTAAACATTTTATTTTATTTTTTATTTGAATGGATGAATAAAATATCAGTATTCTATAGCCTAGAAAGTTCTGGAGTCCTCAACATAGAAAGGACATGGAACTGTTGGAACAGGTCCAGCGCAGGGCCACCAAGATGCTCAGAGGGCTGGAGCAGCTCTGCTGTGAGGACAGGCTGANCAGTTGTATGCCTTCCCTCTGCCAGCTGGGGATGTAGTGGCTAGGTTGAAGAAAGTATGGTATTAATTTAATTTTTTTTATTTTTTTTTTTTATTTTAAAGAAATTACTTGTTTTTAAACATGAACTGTGCCCAGGGTGTCAGCCAGCAAGTGGCCCTGCACCGAGGCAAGTGAATAAAGCAGTGAGATTGCCACTGATGAGCAGTGAGGCTGGGAGAAATGGCAAAAAAAGGAGGGTTTTGGTGGTGTTTTTATTTTTGTATTTGAATAACGAGATGAGAAATACACTGAGAGAGGAAAAAAAAAAACCCAAGCTTGTGCTGGAGACAGGCAGTGGCGAGCGTTCCGCTAGAAGGGAGTTAAATGAAGAAAAAAATCCTAAAATTATTTCCCGGCAGCAGGAGGTTAGGAAACATAACTAAACATGTTAAACTCGCTGTGAAGCAAGAGGACCCCAGGGGTATTTTAGTCAGATAATATTTAGTTTGCTGCAGTGTCAGTTGTATGATTGCTTGTCAGCTGGCATATGGATGTGCTCTAAGCAAAATGAGGCTTTTAGAGACCGTGCACAATTTTCCTAAGGATAGTAAGCAGGGGATTTATCAGAGACAGATTAGAAGAGTTACAGTGGATTTATTTCCTCTGGTCCATTGCCAGGGTATAAGGCAAGCTGAGCCCTCTGCAGAGAAGCCTCGGAGGTGAGGGACAAGGGCTTGAAAGAAAGAACTATAAATCTGGGGGAAAACATCCGGAATAGAAGAGTCTATAAGATACACAGGTATTTGTAAGAGTGCGTTTAAGGCTGCCTCCTGAATGCTTGCCACAGGAGCAGTCAGATGGCAGAACCTCTCCAAAATTTGAGAAGCGATGGTTGGGAATCATCCTCTCCCTCTACTCTGCCCACCTGGAGCACTGGGTCCAGTTCTGGGCTCCCCAGTTCCAGAAGGACAGGGGACTCCTGGAAAGGGGACGGGCAAAGGGCTACAAAGATGGTGAGGGGACCAGAACATCTCTCTGATGAGGAAAGGCTGAGGGACTTGGGTCTTGTTAGTCTGCAGAAGAGAAGGCTGAGGGGGGTTCTAATCAATGCCTATAAATATTTCAAGGGTGAGTGTCAAAAGGAAGGGGCCAATCTTTCTTCAGTGGTGCCCAGTGACAGGACAAGAGGGAACGGGGTGAGTGTCAAAAGGAAGGGGCCAGTCTTTCTTCAGTGGTGCCCAGTGACAGGACAAGAGGGAACGGGCACAAACTTGACCATAAGAAGTTCCATCTAAACATGAAGAGGAACTTCTTTCCTGTGAGGGTGGCAGAGCCCTGGCAGAGGCTGCCCAGAGATGTGGTGGAGTGTCCATCTCCGGAGACATTCCAAACCCTTTTGGATATATTCCTGTGCAACCTGCTCTGGGTGGACCTGCTTTGGCAGGGGTTTGGCCTAGATGATCTTCAGAGGTTCTTTCCAAACCCACATCATTTTGCCATTCTACAAAACCAAGTGTCTCTAGTTCTGGCACCTCAAATTAGCCTTTGATGGGCCTTCTCATGTTCTCTTCCTGATTGTGTCCTCTCCTCACCACAGTTTTCCCGATGGCTTTCTCCAGACTTAAACCTTGGGTGGAAAATTGCTGTTCAGTCTTGGTACCGTACATTTCCTAGAGAGAAGATAACTCTGTTATGAGAGTATCAGAAAAAGCATTGAAAACCATCAGTTCTGGAGAAACGATGGGAGAAAGAGAGAAGCTTAAATCCTGGTGTGTGTGTGTGATTAGTGGTTACATCGGTCTTTCTGACCTCTCTTCCACCTGTTCAGGCCAGACAGGGATGGAGGTACTTGGGCTTATAAAGACTAAATATTTGATTTTTCTTGGAGAAACCTTGTTTGTAGGGCACGATACATCTGAAAGGCTTCTTTATAGGTGAAATCCATCTTTAGATTCCTGTGATTGCCCTGTTTTGTCTAGAGGGACAAAAATCCAAGCACGGGGTTGATATATAGAAAGTCACATTCAAGAGGTAGAAATGTTTTTTCAAAATATTCTCTAGCATTCTTCTTGTCTGTGAAATCTGCTGGATGTTTTTATTTTTATGGAGTTAACGGGCATTTTTTCTGTAAATGCTGTTTTAATTGAGGTCTTGAGTGGAAAGTCAATGGTGTGTATATACATATGTGTCTGCAGTCAGTTCTAATTTGCAAAGTAACATGAAAATAGGTCAGCTACAGAGAGAAATGTTGGGAAATGGCTGGAGCTGAGATGGAAGCTGTTTGGAGGTTTGGGAATATAGAAAATTTTGGTTTAAAGATGATTAGTGCAAAAAGCTAAGGGTGGGAAGAGAAAGGGGAGACATTTGCCCTCTGGTGGTAGTAGATCTTGCTGTAGACAAGAAGATTTGAAAAGTTTCTGGTAATCTAATTTTTGCTGGGGTTTTTTTTTTTTGATATAGAACTCTTGGGGTTTTTGTCTGATCTGGAAGACTTGATTAGCTCTTGTGAGCTCTGCCCCAGGAGGGTCAGGAGCTGAGCAGATGGAGCTCCTTTAGATGAGTTCCCGTAACAGCAAAGTCTGACCCAATGTGCCTTCAGCCACTGCTCTGCCATCAGACCACTGTTTCTTGGTCTTCCTCTTGCTGACACTTTGTTTTGATTTTCCCCTCCATTTTCCATAAGGTGATGGGATGTGAATGTAGTCCTGGAAGAGCGAAGCCTAGTTACAGTGTAATTAGCAACGTGTGAGTTCCTTATCAGTTCCTCCAGCCAACAGTTTGGGGCAGAACCTGTTAATTGTTGACAGACCCGTCTGTGCACTTTCATAGAATCATAGAATGGTCAGAGTTGGAAGGGACCT
>VXBW01006791.1:1419786-1466548 GCA_013400375.1 Thinocorus orbignyianus
ACCGGCACGATTCCTGCTCTCTGGTTGCTAATGACAAAACAATCTGTTCTTTAAAAAAAAACACAAAACAAGACAAAACAAACCCAACAAGCCTGTATTTTTCTTTCAGAGAATGCTACAGGAGACTTACCAGAACGGAAACAGGGTGAAGAGAGGCAGCTGAAAGATTTATTGATCAATAAACCAGACAATTACAGCTTGTTTATAAAAGGGAAAAAACAAAAAAACCAAACCCAACCAAACCTGGGCCCTGTGAGCAGCACCGAGTCTCTAATAGTGATAACTCTGGCATCCAGCTTGAAACCATAAAAGTCAATAGGAAGATATAGGATTTCAATAAAATTATGACACTAGATAAACTTTACCCCAGGAAGAAATTTTCCCTGTGTGTGTGTGACTGACTTCAGTTAGATTTGTAACTTTAATTTCTTTCTTATTGATTTCCTCCCCCACCCCCCCCTTCTTTTCTTCAACTAATTNTCTGACCATTCTATGATTCTATATAGCTATAGATATCTATCTAGATCTATATAAATATATATCTATATAAAATATAGATATAGATATCTATATAGCTATATCCATATATTTGGATATATATTCTTTGGATATACATGTGTATGTATATATATAAAAACACACTCTTCACTTGCTTCCAGGACCCAGCTGGGAGTCATTTTCATGGAATTAGCTCCAGTTTGTGGTTTTTCTTTTAGTTACTTCTGCGACAGCAGGAGGCATATTCTTTCGGCGAGTTGGCTGGTGCTGGCAGAAGGAAGAGGAAAACTGTTCAACCTTTGGAAATAAAGAATCACTCTCCTTCTTTTTAAACTTGCATCTCCTCAAACGCCAGATTTTTCCGTGGGGCATTAATTTCCTAGGTCTATAGTGAGCGCCAAAAGCAAATATTCTACTTTTAGGGAATATTTAGAGTAAACTCATTTCTGTCCTGGTGCTGATTTGAAGCTGGTCAAGCTGCAGAGCACTTGGAATTGGGGGTGCAAGGTTTCCAGCAAGTTTGTAGAGGTTCCCTGAGCTGGGAATACGTTGGAAATCCCCAGAGGAACCACATATTAAGATTGCTGATGATTTCTCTCCTGATAGAAAGCAGAGGTGTTGGAAGAAGGTCGGAGAGGGCATGTGAAAGTCCCCAAGGAAGTTTTTTGATGGGCTTTGGGGAATATCCTGTTGTGTGGGATGAGGAGATATTGCAGCAATTACTAAATTAGTGTTACATTTTAGAGAATCTTTTTAGATGGAGAACTTCTCGACAAGAACTTCTGTTTCCTGCCAAACAAACAAGATCTTTAGGAGGCAGGGAAAAGCTTTCAGTAAGTGCTCTTGATGGGGAGGAATTTGAAAAAAAAGTGGAGCTGGGGACCACTTGTTGGAAGCCGAGAATTGATTTCATTACAGTATTAATATTTAGAAATAATTAAAGAGGAGAAGTAAACTCCAGGATCGAGTGTTTAATTGGACCGCCCTTTATTTCAGCTTTTTGGCACCTTTTTTATCCCCCCAAAACAGCTTGGTTGTATGTTTTTTTTTTTCCTTGAGAATTTTACTCTTCCTTTAAAGGAAAGGCTTTGAAGGGCAAGGTCTGTAGTTGATTTTTGGAGAGAAACAGCCCGTGGGGATGTCCTGCTCCCTTGCAACTTTCCCATCCTAACGTGAAAGCCGAAGTTTGTCCTCTTCAGCCAAAGAGCTCGGAGAGCTGCTGGGATCTTGCCGGGGATGATTCGAGTGACCTAATATCCAGCAATTAATTGGAAGCCAAGTGTGATAGGAATTGCTGGGGGTCCTGTTCGCTGTTGGGAAAAAATGCTGAGGGTTTTGGGACTGCCCTGGTGTGATGGAAAGGATATTGCAGTGGGAAATGATCCCGTGGATGAACGGTGCTTAGTAGCAGATGGGGATAGTGGATCCATTGGGAGTGTGGTGGAAGAGGATGCTGTTATTGTAGGTCTAACCACAGGAACGTGTGAGAATGAAACCAGTCCTTTTGCTAAACATTCTCTTCTGTGCTCTGAGCAACAATTCTGCAATAACTGGGGAATTAAATCCCCTGAGCAAAGGCAGCCCTGCCTTAGGGAGGGTGCACTGGGCAGACTGGGCGATGTCTGTGCCGAGGGGGAGGATGATGATGGAGCGACCCTGCACTGCTGCCTTTCTGCTAAACCAGTTTATTACAGGACTGGTGTGGTGTTGCTGGGTCTGGGTTTATCCTTCTGCAGAAACATGGAAAGATTTCTTCTCATACACTTTCCAAGTGAAAAATTCGTTCTAAATTATGTCAAAACCGTTCTTTCCTTGGAAAAGGATTTCTCTTCACCTTGAGCAAGGAGCTAGAAATACCTTCTGATACTATTTATGTTAAACCCTGTTTTTCTTTATTACTTTATTATCTCTGTTCCTTCAGCCTCAGGCTGTGCCTTGGCCTCAAGGGCCTTTACCTGCTGAGCAAGCCCACCAAAGGTCTTGGCTGACCTTTCAATCCGTGCCACACTCTACTCACATGCTCCACCTCCGGCAGCGCCCCTCGCCTTCTTCTCACACCTTGGATGTTCCTTCCCTTCTCCACGTTCGTTCTTTGACCTTTAGATTTTGGAGGAGGAGATGACCTTTGTAACAGGCTCCAGTGGTTACCATCACCCATGCTGTCTGAAATACAGCCTGCTGGGTGAGGAGTGAGGGAAAAGGATGGTTTTTTTTCCCTACCCTGGTAATTCCTGTTTTCCTCAAGAGAACAGGATCCCAGTGAAGCATTTCAGGCAGAATTCACACACAGAGAACTGGAGTACTTCCCTGAGAGGATGAGGTAACAAACTCCAGCAATAAAGAGGCAGCAATAAAGGTTTTCGTGGAGTTTTTCCACTCTGGATTTACACCAGGAACCTTTGCTGCTTTGACCCTCTTCTGTAGCCTCAAAAACATCAAGGCTCTACCACGTAGCCAAAACATAAAGCACTTCCTCAGCTGCCTAATCCCTCTGCAAATGGTAATCTCCTTAAAACACACCTGGCTTTTTGGGATTTCCAGCCTTTCGTCCCCATTCTTCCTGGGTGCTGTCTGAAGTTGGGAACGTGGAGGGAAATACTTCAACCAGGGCCCTCTGATAACTTCTACCTTTAACTTTCAGGCCAACCTTTGTACTTGGGAGCACGAACACTGTCAGGGAGGGGGAGAAGGATCCTTCTTTTTGTTATTCTCTGCAAATGCTTGGGTATAGTTGCCAGCAGAGAACAAAGGGAGCCAAAAGCATTGTCTGCGAGATATTAACCTCTGAAAAAGTACTTACTATAAACACCCCGTGTTGCAGCGTTGGACAAGTGATAAGTCACATAGTGTTTAGAGGGTATTTGCTCTCAGCCACTTTGTTCATTGTCAAATCTGTTTCATTTCTGTTTTGACAATTCTGTTCTTTCATTGCTGGAACTCTTTGGCAGGAAAACTATCAAGTGCTGCACTAAATATTTTGCTGAAGAAACCCATTCAGCCACGCTGAATGAGAGTAACATCTCCAGAAAGAAGGCAGACTCTGTTTTCAGTTGCCATCTGCTTGGTAGAGTGTCTGCACGTTGCTTTCCTTCGAGGGATCTGTGGTTTTATATACACAAGACAGGTCAATTTTTTCAAGTTTTCAAGGCAGCAACATGTATTTTAGTGGAACTCTGTGTTCACATCTGCAGCGTGATAGAATCATAGAATCATAGAATGGATGGAGTTGGAAGGGACCTTAAAGATCATCTAGTTCCAACCCCCCTGCCATGGGCAGGGACACCTCTCACTAGAGCAGGTTGCTCCAAGCCCCATCCAGCCTGGCCTTAAACACTTCCAGGGATGGGGCATCAACAACTTCCCTGGGCAACCTGTTCCAGTGCCTCACCACCCTCACAGGAAAGAACTTCTTCCTAATATCTAATTGAAATCTCCCCTCTTCCAATTTAAAACCATTACNCTTCTCCTCAGGGCTGCTCTCCATCCATTCTCTGCCCGACCTGTATTTGTGCCTGGGATTGCCACGTCCTTGGTTGAACTTCATGCCATTTGCATTAGCCCACCTCACAAGCCAAGTGATGCCGATACGAAGACGATGAGCGTGTACCCATCGGCGTTTCTTTGCCATATAAAAGAGCAGTGGGTAAAATCGTCAAATATTGTTGTGGGAAAGCATCTCCTTGGAGCTTTGTCCCTAAAAACGGTTTCTGTTTTTGCTGATAGGAGCGAGATGGGATGAGAGCCATCCTGGAGTCATACGACAGCGAGCTGACCCCTTCGGAGCACTCGCCTCAGCTGAGCCGCCGCATGCGGGAGGCCGAGGAGATGGTGCAGAAGCTGCACGCTCACAACGCCGAGCTGGAGGTAAAGAACCATCATCCTCTAACCCCAGGAGTTGAGACCTTTGAGATTGAGTTGCCTGGTGGTGTGATTTGATCTCACAGCAAACAGATTTGCAAAATTCAGACTTGGAAATTGAGGGATTCAGTAAGACCCACAAGTTATTATTCCGTGCCTGCAGGTGGTGGGAGCTGGGAGTCATCATCTTTGGGATGTGATGAGCCCACTTTGTGTTAGGAATAGCTGGAGGACAGGGCTGGGGTGACAGATATCCCTGTGGAGCACAGGGCTGGGACAATGACATGGGGCAAGTGTGGTATCTTCTTGGTGGTCCAGTCTAAGTGATGCTCTACATTGCAGGTGCAGCAAGGCTTTGCTCTGCACAGGCTTTTTCACACAGAGGCTGTGTGTTTGTAAGATCTTTACTCCAAGGTTTGGAGAAGTAAACTGTGTGTCTGCTCTTAATTCTTCACTTGGTATTGGGCCTGAAACCCCCAGAATGCCCATAAAGCTATTAAATGCTTTTTATTAGGTTTTCTCTAAAAATAACCCCATTCTTTCCAAAGGTAGAAGTATTTCTTGAAAGAATCCGTATATTATTTTTAATTCTCTCTTTGAAGACTTGTAATCTGAACCTGACTGTGATGAGGGAAACGTTCATGTGTGTTTGCTGAGTTTTTCCCTCTTTGCTGTTGGATTTTTTTGTCATGGTGGAACGAGCTTTATGGTCATGAGCTGAAATATTCAGAATATGTCTGTGATCTTAAAACCTGGTGGATTTATTATGTAGTCTTTACGATAATCCTAAGTATGGGAGTGTTCCTTTCTTCCTGTCTAGTTTTACCATCATACAGATTTATAGATGCCGTAATTCAAATGGAGTAAAACTTGTAGAAATTGATGCTGCTCAGTTTGTGTTCAAGCCATAGAGTGGATCGTCCCACTGTGCACAAACCTCGTTGTTGCTTCTGGCATCCTTAAAAATGCTCTTCTCTTGTGCTGGTAGCTGGAGACTTCACTCAGGCACCACTGGTTCCAGTGACCTTCCAAGCCTCAGTGAGCAGAGTGGCGTAGTGTGGTGTAGATCCCTCTCACAGCACAGATCCCCTTCATCCCTGTTTCTCAGGAAAGGAATTCTATGAAGTTCTGGGTGAGCTGCTAGAGAAGTTGGCCGAGAAGAGCAGATGAATTGGAAATTTGCCTGAGTTTGTCTGTCTTAGAATGTTTGTGTTGTTTTTTGATCACCACATTGCTCACCACCAGAGGTGGGATTAGGCAGCACTGACATGAAGTGATAGATGGATGTTTTACCCATTTTCTTTGTGGTTTCCAGTAGTGGCTCTAGTTGTTGGAGGGAGCACCTTTCCTATGAGGACAGGCTGAGAGAGCTGGGGCTGTTCAGCCTGGAGAAGAGAAGGCTCCAGGGAGACCTGAGAGTAGCCTTCCAGGATCTGAAGGGAGCTCCAGGAGAGCTGGAGAGGGACTCTTTGTCAGGAAGTCTAGTGACAGGACGAGGGGTAATGGTTTTAAATTGGAAGAGGGGAGATTTAGATTGGATATTAGGAAGAAGTTCTTTGCTGTGAGGGTGGTGAGGCACTGGAACAGGTTGCCCAGGGAAGTTGTTGATGCCCCATCCCTGGAGGGGTTCAAGGCCAGGTTGGATGGGGCTTGGAGCAACCTGCTCTAGGGAGAGATGTCCCTTCCCATGGCAGGGGGGTTGGAACTGGATGATCTTGAAGGTCCCTTCCAACTCTAACCATTCTATGATTCTATTTAAAGAAAAAAAAAATTACAAGTTTGTTTTCATGGATATAGATTAAGGGCTACGTGGAAAATTTCAGAGAGGAGCTGTGTGCTCTGGAGGTTTGTTTTGTGTGATGTCAACCTTTATGCCTTTCAAAGACTTTGCTGGAAGCAGGATTCCCAGACCTGATACTCCCCTTGTAAAGTAAAATTTTACGCTTGGCTTGTTTGTGTTTGCCTTTCTGACTGCGGCGCTGGCTGCCGGCTCCCATCTACTGTGGAATTTTGGGGGAAAGGTTTTCTTTTTGTTCTAGTAAAAACCTGAAAACTGGAGAGGGAAATTGAGGTGGAGCCAGGACTCCTGGTGTCTCATCATCGGGAGCAGCAGCTGTAATCAACTGCCTGTAGATCAAAGAACTGGTCGATAACAGCTATTAATAACTTCTAACATGATGCTCTGCACCCTCCCGGCTCCACTGAGCCTCGGTACAAATTTTGGAGATGTTGACACCTGCATGACTCATCTCACAACCAGGAGACAGCAGGGATGAGGCACCTTGGAGCCTCCGTTCTTCCTGAGATGTGGGAGAAAAGCTTTCTGGTCGGGGGGAGAGGGAAAAGAAGGAGCTTGGATATGTTATGAGTCTCAGAGTAGCAGAAGGTTTGGGGCAACCCCTGGTGTGGATGGGTTGTAGAGAAGGACAGAAGAGTAGAAGAGTCCATGGGAGAGCATCAAGGTGGCAGCAGAGCAACAACATGCCCAGCTTTTCATGGGAGTCTGGTGAGGTTGCAGAGAGGAGGTGACAGAGACCAGGCTGACACTGTTCCTTTTTGCTACATCAGTTAAAGTGTGGAAAACAATTAAGATCACTCATTAACAGAGGGTACCCAGCACAGGTAACCATGGTGGTGCCCACAGAGCTGCTCAGCTTGTGCTGGGAGCACCCTGGGGCTGGCACAGGAGCAGCCCTTGCAGCATCCCTGAACATCCCTGCATCTGTGCTGGGAGATGCAGGTATCGCTCTGCTCCACCAGCATCTTGGGCTTAAAAAAGCCCTTAGAGCCTCTAGGGCAAACCCATCCTCTTGTATTACACTTGGGAGCTTTCAACTTTTTTTATAAACCTTAAATTTCACACCATTTTTCTCCTCCCTGACTTGTTTATCACAGTTTTTTTTTCTTTTTTCTTTATGCTACTGAGTACTTAATTTGCCAAAATCTCTTTCTGTGCTCCCTAGTAGAGAGCTCTTTGATATTTTTCTTCTCCTTTCTGGCTGCCCTAATCTGTTAGCAGCAGCCCCACCTCGGAACAAGCCATAGTGGGGGGAAAAAGTGATGTTCTTAATGGGGGGGTTCTGTCCTCTGAGAATGGAGATGATTCCCAGCAGCGCTGTGAGAGGCAGGAAGCGATAGGGATAACACAGTGGGAAAGAGGGGGAAGCTGCAGGGGACTGGGAAGATTTTTGGGCTGAGGCAACAGCTTTTAACTCAATTGGGAGATGAGATCTCTGGTAAATCCTTTGCTTGATGTATAGATGGAGATGGGAAGCCTTTTCAACAGACACAGGGAATGAGAGAGGAGGGTGTGAGCCCTGGAGGGCTGTGTGTGAGTGGTTTGTTAGTGGATGCTGGGAGGATGGATTTAGGTGGTACATGGAATTGTGCCCAAAATCCCTCCTTCCCAGCCCTCGCTGCTGCCTCCGTGTCGCAGCCTGGCTCACAGGATCTGGAACACAGGAGGATGCTTTGCTTTCATCCCGGATCACTTCAGACACTCCGTGTCGCTGCGTAAGAACTGGTCCCATCAGAGCCTGGTGGGATGGAGGACCTGGAAAGCAAAGAAAGGCTGATGGGGAACTTTTAAAATCCCCTTCATCAATGACTGGTGAGGAGAGCTGGATCCGTAAGTGATGGACATGAAATGTGCAGTCTGTTCTGGGGCTGCAAAGGGTTGCTGTGTCCTCCCCAGCCCGAGCCCCTGCTCTGCAGTGTCCATCTGGCTGGAGAGGTTCAAAAAAGCACTTTACTTTGTAAAACAGGGGAGAGATGGACACAGCAACACCGTCTGGGTTGGTGGCTGGCAGAGCAAGCCGGTTGTGTTCAGCCTATTTCATGTGGTTAATGAAAAGTCAGTCACCATCTATTTAAAAGTCTGTTTTGGAACTGAAGAGGGAGTGCATTTCCCCCTGGCCAACCTGCTAGAAATACTTAAAAGAAACAGAGAAATACTTAAAAGAAACACAACTGCAGCTGTGTTTATATCAGGACATGAATTTTTGTTTTGACAGTGGTGATATTAACAGTTTTCTTGCCAATCTTGGTTAACTTTTACTGCCTTGCCTCCCATTACTTCTAATTTCAGGGTAAACATGACCAAACGAGAAGCTTCTGTGTGCGGCGCCTGCTGCGAGGAAGCTCTGTTGTGGAGTTTAGTGTTTGAAAAGTTAAATCCAGCTGCACAAGAGAGAAATCACCATAAATATAAGTCCATTAATAGCCATTTTATTACAACGCACTTGGCTCCATATGAAACTTTAATGAAGAGAGATTTGCAAGGAAGACTCACGCTGACACCTTCAATGCTCTCCAGCATTTTTTTTTTCTTACATTGAGAGATTTACGCTGTCTGCAAGCACCATATGTACCCTAATCAGTTAATTATGAGCCTGACAGTTTTCAACACACGAAATGCCATATGTTCTGTGTTTTTGTTCCACCACGGGCATTGCTGGTGACCTCAAACTCGGTGCCCAAGTCTTGCCACCTTCTCTGCACCCGATAGCTGCGGCGCATCTGCTGGGGGTGGAAAATTGGGCATTGCTGATGCCTGTGATGTTGGTCACAAAGGCAGCAAGCAGCTTCCCAGTCACCCCGGTGTTTTAAAGTGCTTAAAATTTACGTGGGGCTGCAGTAAAATGTTTATTTGAGCAGTTAAAGGTTCCTCCTTGTCTCTCACCCAGCTTCCCCCATCGGTGCTTTGCAGCTACTTTGTACCTTCTGTATTTTTCTCTCTTAGATCCCCGCTTTATATTTATCGTGCTTTATCCCTCCTCTGCCAACTTCCCTCTCCCCCTCAAAGGTAAATTGCTTCTCTGCAGAGCAGAAGGGCTTTCTCTGATGATGGGAACTTTATGGAGAGATTTCCTCCCATCTGTGCCAGGTGCAGAAGAGTTGGGTTTAATTTTCGGATTCCTGGCGTCTGCTTTCCCTGCCTCTCTGATGCCATCCCACCTTTGTGCACTGGTTGGGTTGTTTTCTTTTCTTTTTTTGCTCAGTGACAACTGTAAGAAGCAGTGAGAAGATTACTCTGCTCACTTCGTGTGTCCATGAGGAGCAAATCCGAGTCACTAGAGCTTTCCTGCCACTCCAGGATGGCATATGTTTCACTCGCCTGGACTTCTGCTGTCATTGTAGCATCTTATCTGTGACTCACGCAGGAGAAAACAGGCTCTCTCCGGGGATGATGCTAATGTGCTCCATGCATCAGCTCCCACTGATTGCTGAAACAGTCACAGGGCTGGACATCATTTTCTGACAAAGCAAACACCTTGTCCAGATAGCATTTTGAACCTGAAGGCTTTGGCATCTCTTGACAGGCTTGAGGACCGCTGCGGTCCTCGGTGTTTCTTCTCTTTGCTGAAGGAGAGGAGGTCGGGCTGCCTGTCCCGGGGCTGTGCTGCAGAATGGATTATCTTGAGTTCTCTCTTCTTCCATGTGTTTCATCTTCCTTCAGAGCCCAGTGACCTTATCGAGTCAGGTGTCTGTGTTTGGGGACAGCACCTTGCAGATAACCCTCATATAAATGAGGAATTCAAGTCACGGAGGGGTTAATGATTTGCTAAAGGTGACAGTCCCTGCTGTGTGGCAGAAGAGTGCCTCTTAAAACTGGGTGATGCTGCAGCAGAGCCTGTCTGTGCCTGTCTGAGACTTTTTATTTGGTCAAAACTAAATATTAAAACTCCATTACTGTTAATTTTTTTTGAGGAGATTCCCCATTTGTGGATCTGTTCTGGAAGTTAGTGATTGATCAAGAGAAGCAGTCCACGGTGCTGCCTTAGACTGGAGATGTTGTGCACAATCCAGCGTTGTTGTCACTACAGGTAGATTTTTACAGCTATTTTTAGTGTGTGGATGCTCTGACAGTTTAAGAATGGCTTTAACTCAGCAGTTCCTGGGGACCTGGAGCCTCCATCATTCTTAAGAAGTGAGAATGTCTGGGCAACAACTTGCATCGAGTAAATTAAATCATTAACTAAGACAGTACCTGTACATTCAGCCTATGATAAACTGTTTTATAGACAAGCCACCAGAAAAATGACCAGTTGCAGCACAAGGAGCTGTCCTGAGGACTCTTCTGCTGCATATTGAAGAGCAAGGGACAGAAAAGCATCTTCTGTGCTTTGAATGCAGAAAGAACAAGGGGAGACATTGTCATTTCTGTCACCTTCTGCTGCAAGTCATGCTTGTGATGTAGACGCAGCCTGTGACACTCTGTCCCCAGTTCTCTCACTGATTAGACTCTGTCTTGATTCTCTCTAAACTTAAAAATTTTCCAGGAATGATAAATCCAAATGCTGACCTTTGTTAGTGATGTGGGGAGTTTAGGATGGATTTCTGTTGGGTTTCCCTCTGTGGGAACCGTACCCAGCATCGCTGAGGCCATGGGAATATCATCAACCTGCTCCAGGGGGATGTGGAAATGTGCCTGTTCTCAACCTCTGAAGGACCTTGCTTCAGCCCCAGGAAGATTCATGGCTTCCAAAAATGTAAGGATTGCCATGATGCTCTCCTGCAGCCTGTGCTCCCCTGAAAATGCTCTTCGATGGCAAATCTCCCTGTAGCTCCTTCCAGTGGTGCCCTGAATAACCAGCCACAAAAGGTTGACGTGGACAATTTGGGTTAGCTTCCAGTGTGCCTGGGCACAGGGGGTGGCAGAAATGGGTGAACTGGGTCTAAAGTCCTACAGAAGACTGAAAATTGTGTTATTTCTTAGGGATGTCTTGGAAAGAGAAGATAACCAATGTGTAGTTATGAGTCACATTTACCACAATAGCATGGGAGAGAGCATTCTATGTGGCATTGGGAGCTTTAAAAGGCTTCATGCTGGAGAGCGTGGATGGCTGTGCCTGGAGATACAACCTTGGCAATTAGATGTCTTCAGGTGGAGGAGGAAGCAATAAGTTTGGAGTGGGAGAAGCAGCCCCGTCCCTGGGAAATAGCAGCAAAGACAAACAGAGAAAGGACATGGAACTGTTGGAACAGGTCCAGCGCAGGGCCACCAAGATGATCAGAGGGATGGAACAGCTCTCCTGTGAGGACAGGCTGAGGGAGCTGGGGCTGTTCAGCCTGGAGAAGAGGAGGCTCCGGAGAGACCTGAGAGCAGCCTTCCAGGATCTGAAGGGAGCTCCAGGAGAGCTGGGGAGGGACTCTTGGTCAGGAAGTCTAGTGACAGGACGAGGGGTAATGGTTTTAAATTGGAAGAGGGGAGATTTAGATGAGATATTAGGAAGAAGTTCTTTGGTGTGAGGGTGGTGAGGCACTGGAACAGGTTGCCCAGGGAAGTTGTTGATGCCCCATCCCTGGAAGTGTTCAAGGCCAGGCTGGATGGGGCTTGGAGCCACCTGGTGTGGTGGGAGGTGTCCCTGCCCAGGGCAGATGGTGGGACTGGATGATCTTTAAAGTCGTTTCCAACCCAAACCATTCTATGATTCCATAAAATATCTTGTGAAGAAAGTAAAACCTGTGATTGCACGTGAGGATAATGTTATATATGGAAAATGCCACAGAAATATTAGCTGTTCCCCATCTCTGCGTTGTATTAATGACACTAAACAGAGCTCGTCTGGGCGTCTTAAGAGATGTTCTCAACTTGTTGAGATTTGTTGATTTTTATAATGATTGGATTTGAATTCTGTGATTTGTAGTGCTTCATTTCAGAATAATTGCAGAGTCTCTGCATAATTCAAGATTTTAAGTATTTATTTGTAAGTGTTTTCGTGTCATCTTTTAATTCATGATGATGGTCTGGTGTAAGAAAGAGGGATTAATATTTTTAATGATTATTTTCTATTTAAAAAACACACTGTAAAGATTCCAAGGATTCCCTGCAGGGCCTCCACGTGGGCTTGTTACACGGTTCAGCTCCTTTCTGCTCACTGTGTTTCAGGGGACTGCAGCTACAGAGCTTTGCTGGGATCTTGTTACCAAACAGTTAGAAACATAACAAGTGCTTGGAGAAAACAACAACAGCAGAAGCTTGTTCCCACGCTCTCGTGGATCCCGGGCTTTGCAGTTTGCAAGATTTGTAAGATCCATCCTAATACACTTAATACTCTGGTTATTGTGGCAATTAGAACCGCAGCAGTCACTGTCTTGGGTTTCTTTTTGAAGCCTGTTGATTCTTATTTATTTATTTTTTTTATTTTGGCCTTAATTACCAGTAGTAGAAGAGGTGTTTCTTCAGGGAGCTAATTAGTCTAAAAGCCTGGTTCAGCGTAGGGCTTGAGCACGGTTAGTTGGATGGTGCCTAAACGATTGCAATTGCTTTATTTCAGAACATACATAATTAGTCACCCTTGATACTTCTCCGTGGTCCTGTGTTGTGTTCTCTCCCATAATCCCACCCCGTCTCTCCCTAAGGACTGGCTTGTCCATAGGGTCCAGCATCTTCATTTCCCTGCTTCAGTTTCATATTAAGGTCATGAATTAAGAGTACTGCACCAACACAAGTCATCATGGATGGAGCACCTCTGCTGTGAGGACAGGCTGAGAGAGCTGGGACTGTTCAGCCTGGAGAAGAGAAGGCTCTGGGGCGACCTGCGAGCAGCCTTCCAGGATCTGAAGGGAGCTCCAGGAGAGCTGGGGAGGGACTCTTGGTCAAGGAGTGGAGTGACAGGACGAGGGGTAATGGTTTTAAATTGGAAGAGAGGAGATTTAGATGAGATCTTAGGAAGAAGTTCTTTGGTGTGAGGGTGGTGAGGCACTGGAACAGGTTGCCCAGGGAAGTTGTTGATGCCCCATCCCTGGAAGTGTTTAAGGCCAGGCTGGATGGGGCTTTGAGCAACCTGCTCTAGGGAGAGGTGTCCCTTCCCATGGCAGGGGGGTTGGAACTTGATGATCTTTAAGGTCCCTTCCAACTCTGACCATTCTAGGATTCTGTGATCACTGGAAGAGAATTTAAAGGAAGATGGCTGGAGTTCTCTTTGTTTTCTTTCCTTTTTCTCTTTTTTTACTTAAATGTGACCAGCCTACTAATATTTTAGAAAAAAACTGGGAAGAGAGTAAGTGGAAAAGCCAGCTGATAGCGATTTCCACCAAGCTGTGACTAAAAACTAAGCTGTTGATACAGATCTCCTCTGCTGAGGGGTGGCCCAGGTAAATTGTGAGGAACAATTCTGTTTCCTCCGAGGCTTCGCGATTTATCTGTTTGCTTTAATCAGCGTTAATGTCAAATGGGCTTTGATTGTGCCAAAAGCTTTTCAGCAAAACAAACTGGAAGTCCGAAGTTTGGGAAAAGAGCCACGCTCTTCCTGTTAATGCCAGTGGTAACGTTTTCTTTCATGTTTAATTTATGCTATTTAATAAATACTGTACAACCCTCGTGCCGTGAATCCGACGGGATTGACAGTAATAGAGATACGCAACGCGTGGCACATCGATTTGACATATCAAACTGATTTATCTTTTCAATTTGTTTAAATGGCTGTAATGGCTATAGGGAGCTTAGCTTTGACAGATGGACACTCACATTTTGGCTCTATTCAAGAACAGGACTCTTTTCTGGTTTAAAGCCTTGATTTGTGTCTTTTCCCTCTTCTCTTGTCCACCTTCCACATGTCAGACCCGCAAATGTGAGTTCTTGTAACATCAACGTCACTTCTTTTTTGGAAAATTGTAAAAACAGCTCGTTTTTCTTTGGAAACCTGGTTTCCTGGGAAGAGTTCCTAAACCTAAATATTTTTAGTTTTTAAAGGAAGTCAAGAAGAAGTTTAGGAGATGGTATGTTACACTGTATTATTGATATAAAATACCCCCAGTGGTATATCCAGTGGCTGTGAACGTGAACAGAGTAATCATAGAATCACAGAATGGTCAGAGTTGGAAGGGACCTTAAAGGTCATCAAGTTCCAACCCCCCTGCCATGGGCAGGGACACCTCTCTCTAGAGCAGGTTGCTCCAAGCCCCATCCAGCCTGGCCTTGACCCCCTCCAGGGATGGGGCATCAACAACTTCCCTGGGCAACCAGTTCCAGTGCCTCACCACCCTCACAGCAAAGAACTTCTTCCTAATATCTCATCTAAATCTCCCCTCTTCCAATTTAAAACCATTACCCCTCATCCTGTCACTAGACTTCCTGACCAAGAGTCCCTCCCCAGCTCTCCTGGAGCTCCCTTCAGATCCTGGAAGGCTGCTCCCAGGTCTCCCTGGAGCCTTCTCTTTTCCAGGCTGAATTAGTTTGTAGAGATTATTTTCAGTAGAATATCTTGCATAATGGGAGAGATTTTTGAGGTTTCTTTGTGTAAAGACTTTCACTGTGTGTTATTTATGGTCACAAAGAGATGATGAATGTCTGTATCGATGTTCATTCACGGGAGAGTCTCTGGAGAGCCCATGAAGGATGGATTTTTCTTAAAGTCAGGGCAGTGGGATGCGGTTGGGAACTGGCCTGATGGTAAAGAGGCTGCAAACCAATGGTCTTTACTGGATGTGGCACTTATTATTGCTAAGCTGGTTGTTACCAACCCTGCTTTGGCCAATTATATTCTGAACTGCTCTAATTTTGTTGGGAGTTCACACGGATGCAGTGTTCTCCGCTTCCTAATCATCTGGTTTATTCCCTTTTTCTAAGAGGTCATTTCATTAGTGGAAAATGCAGCTTTAGGCTATTATCAGCTCCCTGACCTGCTTTCTCAAATATTCAGATAAGAAGTTTGCTCTCCTGACCTGTGTGCATCTCATCACACCTCACAAAACCAAGTTGCTGCTTTCTGAAGCGTTCTGTGACCTTTCCCATGAAGAAAGGTCTCGGGGACAGCTCGGGGTGATGTCTGCAGCTTCGGTGGGGACAAAGCCATCTCTCTCGAGGTGGGAACATTCAAGCAGGAGCTAAACCACATCCTCTCCTCATTTAAAGTCGTGTTGCTTGTTGCATGGGGGCTGTGGTGAGGGCAGAACTACCTGTGCAGATGTGTGTCATTCCTGTGGGTCGTTATAGCAGTACCAAAACCATGGTTAGTCTTAAATCCTTTCAACGTACCTGATACCAAACGTATCCAAGCTTGAAAGTGTCAGTGAGGCTTTTTAAGTTATTATTACTACCAAAAATCACAGTGCACGTATGTGTGTGTGTGTGTGTGTACATACGTGTTCTTAGGGCATATTCAGGAAAACATATCTCTAAAATCATAAAATGGTCAGAGTTGGAAGGGACCTTAAAGATCATCAAGTTCCAATCCCCCTGCCATGGGCAGGGACACCTCCCACCAGAGCAGGTTGCTCCAAGCCCCATCCAGCCTGGCCTTGAACTCCTCCAGGTTCTGGGCAGCCACAGCTTCTCTGGGCAACCTAGGCCAGGGTCTCACCACCTTGGAAGAGAATGTTCTAGGGAGATCTCAGAGCCCTTTTCAGGGCTTTTCAGGACTGGGAGGGGCTCTAAGGTCTCCCAGGAGCCTTTTCTCCAGGCTGAACCCCCCCAACTCTCTGGCCTTGAACCCCTCCAGGGATGGGGCAGCCACAGCATCTCTGGGCAACCTGTTCCAGTGCCTCACCACCCTCACACCAAAGAATTTCTCCCTAATATCTCATCTAAATCTCCCCTCTTTCAGTTTAAAACCGTTCCCCCTTGTCCTGTCCCTCCACTTCCTGACCAAGAGTCCCTCTCCAGCTCTCCTGGAGCTCCCTTCAGATCCTGGGAACTCCAGATAACTGACTTTATGCTCATAAAATAACGTATCATCCCCGTCTCATTCTACGGGATGTTTTTGCTGTGCTGCTTACATAGGTTTATGAAGACAGTAGGTGAGACTGTCAGAGCTATACAGAGAAATGACATTTATCTTCACGGTGCAGCATGACCTTATTGTTCAGAAGTGGCATTTCCTCTCAGGATAATGAGCACCTTTTTATTTAGGCCAGTGCACAGTATCTGATTTCTACAGCCCATCAGCGCTTCACACATTACTGTAATTATTGCGGATATTAGTTTCTGTTGCATTCCACTTGCTCTTTGGGTAAAGCTCTTGTTTCTGAACATCAGAAGGGATTGAGAGAGGGAGAAGGTCATGCTTGAGTCTTCATGAGTGTCTGGGAGCTGCTGAATGCCACCAACAGGGCTGTTCCTGTAGCAAAGGTACGTTTTATATCCCCTTCCTCTGTGGCCTCTTCCACCAAGAGCGAGTCAAGAGCATGTGCATGGAGAGGCCAAGCTGGTGGTGTCCTCAGGTCACCCACATTTAGGCAAAGGTGAAGCTGTTTATCCACTTGGTTAAGAAGAAAGGAAATTTAAGTGTGAAAAGTGTTCACAGTTCTCACTTAGAAACATTTACAAAGGGATGTCTGTGATGCTCCATCTCTTCTTACCCTGACTCTGTTGCTGGATTTGATTTTGCTGGAAGTATTTACCATGTGTGTGTGACCCCATCCATGTGGAGACCCAAGAAACCTCTGAAACTGATCTCCCAGAGCATCCATCCCAGGCTGTGCCAGGGAGGAGCGCTTCAATCCATCCTCTGCCCTTGTGTCAGGAGCTAATCACCGAGATTATCTTGGCATATGTTCCCACTTCTCTCCTTTCCTTGCCAAACGGACATCTTTTTGTGTTTTTACAGCAGGGCTTTTCTAGATGGGATTTCAGGTGGGAGAAAACTCAAAGGTTTCTAATGGGACCATCAGGCTGTTCCCTCTTTTCCCTCATCAGCCTGAGCGAGGAGCGATTGTGAGCTCCTGGATCGCTTTCCCAAAATGAATACCTGCTCTTTGGTTCTCTCAGATGGGATGGCATTTTTGAGATGGGAGCCTTTATCTGGTGTCTTTGTTGGCAGCCCCAGCAGAAGGGCCGAGGAAAAGAAACAAACGGACCGTGCCGATGAGAAAATTGCGGCATTCCCTCTGGAGTTAATCCTTTTCAGCCTCAAATTGAGAACCGCTGCTGGGGCGATGTAAGGAAATATGCACTCCTGTTCCTTCTGCTTTCCTATTTTATGGATAAACAAAGGACTTCGGGCCCAGGTTGATTAATCCAGCACTTTGCTCTCACAGTAGCTCTTCTGCAAGTTTTACAATGAAAATTAAACCGGCAAACACAGAATACATATCAGGCCTGCGAGGGCAGGGTTGATTTGTTTACTTCTTTAGTTCCTGTCGCTGCCGTTGGGGTTTTTTAGCACTTCTGTACCCATTCCAAACCTTCTTTCAAGTAAGGGAAGATATTAACTAGTGCAGCTTGGAAGTTTGGATTACAGGCTATTTTGGTAGCCTTTTCCTCCTCCTTACTTTGAGCAAGCTGTAAATCTGTGCAGACCTGGCATGGGAAAAGCCTCCTTCCCCCCAGAGGAGAAGGCTCTTCGGATACTTGCTGAAGCTCTGAGATATCTGTGTGTTCTCCTGTCCCTCCTTCTTCACACCTCTGGAAAACTAGAGGCAAAAGTGTATTTGTGTATTTAGAATCATAGAATAGTTTGGGTTGGAAGGGACCTTAAAGCCTCCCCAGTGCCACCCCCTGCCCTGGGCAGGGACACCTCCCACCATACCAGGTTGCTCCAAGCCCCATCCAGCCTCGCCTTGAACCCCTCCAGGGATGGGGCAGCCACAGCTCTGGGCAACCTGTTCCAGCGCCTCACCACCCTCACAGCAAAGAAATTCTTCCCAATATCTCATCTCAATCTCCCCTCTTCCAATTTAAAACCATTCCCCCTCATCCTGTCACTCCACTCCCTCATCAAGAGTCCCTCCCCATCTACTTCGGATGTTTGAATATCTTCATGTCTTTATATCCCTCCTTCCCACACCCCATTGTTTTCTCTTTCTTTACTTTTTTATCACGTTTCCCCTACCTCGTTAGCCATCTCCTCCAACAAACGAGTAAGCAATAACAAGAGAAAACAACAACAAAAAAAATCTTGCTGTTTCCTTCAAGTGCTTTCTTTGCATTTGTCGCCTATTTATAGACTATTCGTTGAAGCTCCGGTGGCAGTCAATTAGAAACATGGTGAATCCTTCTTTCAGGAGTGTGCCAAGAGAGGATCTTTTAAGATTGTGTGCTTTTTTATAATTTTTTTTTTGCTGGAGACTCTACAGCATGCTTAGAGTCCACTGGGATTTGTTTCTTTTTAATAAATTCTCAAATAAAAGTAGAAGAGTTTTGCTCCTCTTCAAGGAAGTTACAGGAGCGTGACCGGGGTGTGTGATTTTATTTGAGGGTGGCAAAAATGGGTTTTACACAATTTTTTTGCTTCCACTTGTTACCTTGGAGTATTTTTCAGTTTTTCAATTTAAGGACTGTCTTTGGACAGAGGTTCTATTAACCCACCTTTTCCCCTCCCTAGAATTTATGGCAAATTCTGGCTCTGAATCTCTGTTGTGTTTCACAGAATCAGGGACTTGTCTGAGTTGGGAGGGACCTCTGGAGATCACCCAGCCCAACTCCCCTGCTAAAGCAGGGTTGCCCAGAGCACATCCCTCAGGATGGGCATCCAGGTGGGGCTTGAAGGTCTCCAGAGAAGGGAACTAACTGGGCAGCCTCTGCCAGGGCTCTGGCACCTTCACCCTAAAGAAGTTTTTCCTCATATTTCCATGGAACTTCCCGTTGCCCCTCTTCCTGTCACTGGGAACCACTGGAAAGAGTCCAGCTCCATCCTCCTTCAACCCACCCTTCAGATACTTGTCAGCATGGATAAGGTCTCCCCTCAACCTTCTCTTCTCCAGGCTCAAGAGTCCCAGCTTTCTCAGCCTTTCCTCATCAGGGAGATGCTCCAGAAAATTAAGGTGCAAGGATGAAGGAGGGACAGATACCCTGGTTGGTTTTCCATCTCACCTCCCATGCCAAGACTCGGTTCTTTGCTCTGGGTCTTCCATGGTTACTCATGTTCCAATGTGCTGAGCACACCGTGACATTTGGAAATCCCTGTCTGGAAGAGGAGTTGAGCTTCTGCTGATTATAATAGCTGTGTTTAAAAAGTAATGTTTGCTCAATAAAGCAAAATTCAACTCCCCATCTAGACTGGAGACTGGGATCACTCTGGCAGCAGAGGAGACCTCAGCGGATGCCTTCCCGGGGTGGAAGCGAAGGGCAAATACAAGCATTGCTTTGTCAGAGCAAACATTGCACAATCTTGTCCGGGAGGTGAACGTTGTTACCTAGCAACTTCCCAGAGTGTTTGAAATTTGTTGGAAACCCTCTGAGGCTTAGGCACTTTACCCATTGTTCTGCTGGATGCCGAAAATACCCTGGCTGTAATTTCACAAGCCGAGGGGTAGCGCTGGCTTAAACCCCTTCCCTGACCTTTATTTGAGCTGGCACAACCTGTGCAGCCGTAGAGAGAACCAGGGTGAGAAACCAAACCACCTTAAAGTTAACCCAGAAGGGAAAAAAAGTTTGATTTAAACCTAGATCTTCACTTCCCCTATGGTGTTTGCCACCTGGGTCGCACCAGTTGTCCTGGGAGTTGTGCTGAGTTGCCAGAGGGGAAGGGTCTACCACTGAGTACGAAGAGGGGCTAAGGGCATCATGAGTTGTTCATTTGCTTTGTTTTAATAGTTAGAAAGGTTCATCAAAGAAACTCTGATATTAGGAGACTTGTTTGAAAAGAAAACTACAGTTTGATGCTACTTAGCTTCCAATATTCTTGGTTTCATCCAACTACAGATCTTCTGAGTGGGGACTAATCCATGCACAAGCCCCTCTTCCCCACCATTGCCCAACTTGGGGCAGAGATTTTCCATCCATCCCACTTTTGTCTGAATTTCTATTGATTCTAACTCCCCAGATAAGCTTCTTTTAACTCATAACCAAGTATTAGTGTTTCTCTCCAAAGATCCTACCTGTCCACTCGTGCCTCCAGAAGCATTCCCGCCTTCAAGGGTGTGGAGACCAAAACCATGACAAAAGACAAGACCTCTCCTTCTTGCCAAGCAGGAACATTTTCCAGGTATTCAACTGTCAGCCTGCTGAGAAGAAAATGATGCTTTATGGTTGGTAGCCTGACGGTAACTCTTTATATCTTTAAATTAAAAGTGACACACTCCCATAAATCATTATCAGAGTGCTGTATGCAAACACAGAGCCTGGCTCCAGAGCAGGGAGGAGATGACAGCGAATTGGGGTGAATACCCTTATTCTTGACTTTGAGAAGCGCAATGACAATGAATCATTCTTAGTGATGAGATGCAGCAGTGCTGACTCATCGGGCTGAAATTAGAAGGGCTTTTTTAGGTAGAGATGTAATTCCACCATATTTTTTTTTTTCCTGATGAATGGATAAGAGTGAAGGTTTTTGTTGGCTGGTTCACAGACTTCATCGACTAAACTCGTTTCTTTCCCTCTAGCTATCAAACCTAGTAGGAGGCAATTGCCAGGAGGGAGAACCTAGATCCAGGGAGGTTGTATTGGAGAAAAAAAGTTAAAAAATACATAGGAAGGAGTGGCAGAAAAGTCCACATTTTGGTAGAGTTGCTGGGTGTCACGTTGCCACCACTTTGATTGTTTGAGATTGCCTTTTTCTGGGTTTGATGAGAGTTAATGTTTGCTTTCATCAAGTCAGGGGGTTTTGGAGCCTGAGCTCATTCTGCTGATAATCTAAAGGAAACAAAAAAAAAAGGTTTTAAAAATTGCTGGAGTTAAAATTTTGCCAGAAAGTTAATCAAATGCTCAAACATTTGCTCTGCTCCTTGCCCAACCGACTTTGTTATTACATCTGATAGCGAGGGATTCTGTTCCTGTTATTTGGTGTGGATTCTGCTTGGGCCACTGCTTCCCAGTTCGAGAGGGGTTAATGCAACCTGAAGCAAACATTGTGCTCCCCAGATGCCAGAATCACGTACAGAACCAAATCTCAGATCACTTTAGTAGCGATCAATCACCAAATTCCCAGAGGTGTTACATTCATTTCTGAATCTGGCACTGATATCCCTTAATTTTAATTTTAGAGATTTGATGACAGCACGATAAAATGAATTCTCTTTAGTGTAAGAGAATCTTTCCAGATGATTTGCATTCCTTTCCCTTTTTGCAGAATGAGCTGATACTCTCCTAGTGTTTTTTAGTTGCACTAAATATTTTAATAATCAGTTTTACTCCTGGCAAGAGATTGGTGGTCATCCCCCAGCAGACAGATTTTATGCCACGTTATCTTTCTGCCCTCGGCTTAAATTTTTGCTGGAGGAGCAGCAAAAGAGAAATGAGTCCCCACTACGACCTCATCCTCTGCTGCTTTTCTGAGATACGGATATTTCTGAGCCCACAAAGAGAGTATCAGTGGCAGAGGCTTCTCTGATGGGTGTTCCAGGGATGGGGAATTACTCCTTTTGAGAGTCCATCAGCATCACGGGAGAGTCCATCAGGTCACGGGAGGTGATTCTCCCCCTCTACTCTGCGCTTGTGAGACCCCACCTGGAGTCCTGTGTCCAGTTCTGGAGTCCTCGGCAGAGAAAGGACATTGAGCTGTTGGAACAGGTCCAGCGCAGGGCCACCAAGATGATTAGAGGGATGGAGCATCTCTCCTATGAGGACAGGCTGAGGGAGCTGGGGCTGTTCAGCTTGGAGAAGAGAAGGCTCCGGGGAGACCTGAGAGCAGCCTTCCAGGATCTGAAGGGAACTCCAGGAGAGCTGGGGAGGGACTCTTGGTCAGGAAGTCTAGTGACAGGACGAGGGGAATGGTTTTAAATTGGAAGAGGGGAGATTTAGATGAGATCTTAGGAAGAAATTCTTTGGTGTGAGGGTGGTGAGGCACTGGAAGAGGTTGCCCAGGGAAGTTGTGGATGCCCCATCCCTGGAAGTGTTTAAGGCTAGGTTGGATGGGGCTTTGAGCAACCTGCTCTAGGGAGAGGTGTCCCTGGCCATGGCAGGGGGGTTGGAACTTGATGATCTTTAAGGTCCCTTCCAACTCTGACCATTCTGTGATTCTATGATTCTATGATCTGGCAGTGTGTCCAGGGTTCTGTCCTGCTCAACTGCGTAACCCTTGCAGCAATGGGCTTGGCAGAGCTTCATCCTCAGGCTGCCCTTTGCTTTTGAGGAAGCAGCTGCAAACTCCCTTTTTTTCTCGTTCTTTGGCAAATGTATTTTCTCCCCAGGGGCTGCAGCACCATTTGATTAGGATGGAGGGAAGGAGACCTATAGCAAAAGTGGATTATTCCCAGCAGAGCTGTGCTAATCTTTTGGTCTCTGTGCTCTGTCTCAGCAAGGTGTTGAATGAAAACATCAAGGGAAAACAGGAAGAGAGAGGAGCTGCTCAGCTGTGGCCCCTCGATCTTGCCTCGGCTGCAGCTCTGACAGCAAAACAACAAATACTTGCTCTTGTTTGGAGATGTTTTTTGCAAATCTGATGCTTTTTTTGGCACATGAAAAAAAACAATCTGGTAGTACCTGAGCCCCTTACTTTCCTACCTACCTGCTTTCTCTCTTGGTGTCTCATGTCCAGGGACTCATCCTTACCTGAATCAAACGCTCTGCATTTTTCCATCTCCCAATTTGCTTTAGGACAGTGTTCCTTCCCTGACAGCATCTGCCTGGGTGATTATGCCAAAAGTCTTGATGGAATAGATTTTGAGAAGTTCAGAGCATTTCTCCCAAGTTTTGCATTTTCTTGCTGTTGTGAAGGTCACCTTTGCTGTGAGGAGCAGGGAATTCGGTTACTGCCACCTCTGAAGGTGGAGATGCTCCAGTTCTGCAATTAATGTGGTGCTTAATCCTTTTACTGCCTGAGTGGCGTGGCCCATCTGGTGCCTTTTGTGTCAATAGTGCTCAAAGATTACCTTTGGTCAAAGATTTTTGGCTGGTTTCACAGGGTGAGTGCTATCTTTATGTTGAAGAGGGAGGGGGGGGAAAGAAGGAGTTTCGATGTTGAGGACTTTGTCACAAAAGCCAGGTCTGCTGCAGAACTGGGTGGCTTATTCTAAGGTAGGTTGAGTGATTTTTTCAGGAATAAGGATGTGGGCAATTTCTGCTGGAAGTTCTTTCCTCCTTGCATCAGTTGGACCCCGGTGACTGCTCACATCCCTTTCTCATAGCATAACCAGGGAGAATTTGGGGTGATTTCATTATAATAAGCTCACTGTCAAGAATTCTTGACATTACAAATTGATCTTGTCTCTGAAAAGAGAAGAGAGAGATTGGTCTGCCCTTGAGACTTAAGAGCAAGAGAAAGGTTTGGTTGTTATCTCTTTGTCCAGTGAATCTTGGTAGTATCTTGAGAAGATCTCGTGTCTTGCAGCCGTTTTCCCTGTGTCTTCAGTAATTATGACTTCAGCCATTTTCCAATTTGCAGTATCTTTTTTGTTTGATTGGTTTGTTTTGGTTTGTTTTGTTTTGGCACCCAAGAGCCTTTGCTTTATTCCTCCCTGGTTTTTGGGAACCTGCTGCTGTGTGTCTCTCGCTTGGGGGCGGCATTCCCCTGCTGCACGTCCTGGCCAGGAGAAAACTGGTTCTCGAAGAAGAAGAAGCAGCAGCTCGTCTTTTTTTTTTATCCTTTTTTTTTTGGATGAAAAACCCCCTTGGCTTCTCTGCAGGGAGCAGGAACCATCCAAGTTTGGGAGCTGAGCTTTGCTGTGATGCCCAGGAGAGCCTGGAGATGCAGGGATGCAGGGACACAGTGCTTACAGGCATCCTAGTATCCTGTCTTGTGTGTCCTTGTTTGGGGTAAAATTAAAAAGGACTAAATTACGTGGAAAACCCACGGAAGCTGTGGCGTGAGAGGCACAGCATTTCATCATTGAGCTGTGAGTCTATCCATAAAGCATAAATTCTTTCAGTAAGTAATGGGCTCTGTTTTGCCTATTGCAGCTTTTCTGCAAGTCAGAGTCAGTGTCGTTTCTCTGTGTATAAATTTCTGAAACATCATCAAAAGTTGTTGGAGAATTTTCCCCTTCCCCTTTGCATCAACCCGAGCCCCGCCCCCACCTCCAGTCCAGCTCCTGTAAGATAACGTGGTGGGGCTGATGCTTTTCAGACAATACCAGAGCTTATTTGTAGCTGTTATTTCCCACTTTATAAAGAACTTGTATTTGATTTTTATAACCGGGAAGAGCTTTCACGAAAACAGCAGAATTGAATCTGTAAAGCAGCAAGGAAATTATTTACCAATGTCTGATACTAAACCGTCGTCTTGATTGTGATCTCAGCCGGTGCAATTTTGTGCAAGATCAGTAATTTCATCTCCAGAGCATGAAAATATTTGAAATTAGAAATGGCCATTTAACCCAGTGTAACTTTGTAGGATGCTTCAGAGATGCTAAAACTCTGTCGAGCTGCTCCCCCGTCCACGGTGACGGCGGGAGGTGTTGGCTGGGATGGGTGTGTGTAACTTTTAAAGAATAAACAGGCAAATGCAGGCGTTAACTGCGGCAAGTCGAATCCCACGGGCGAGGTTTCAGATTGAACACTAATGGAAATTTCATTTCAGCTCTCACAATATTTTAACATGCAGGATCACAGCATGCAAATAAGCCCGAGTCTGTGAGGGGCTGAGTTACTCCCGACTCAGTCTCCACCACCCCCATAGGCGAGCTCTCGCTGGCATCTCTAAAATCCTAGTTTTCCTCCTGTTTTAACTACAAACCAGAATCTTAAAACAATATCTTTGTGAGAGAATTAGGGATTGCAACCTTCCTTTCAAAGCATCCTCATGATATTTCCTTATTGTTCTGTATAAGTCATCCGCGTGGTGCATAAGAGCTGTATGTTTTTAAATTTATGTTTGAATTGTGTTACTTTCCTTATTGGAATTGTCCTGGGAGGACAGTCATAGTTTGGGGTTTCCTTCTCTATTTCAGCTGCAGTTTTGATGCACTGTATTTTCTTTCTATCTCCTGAATCTGATAGAAAGAGGCAGTGTTGTGCTTTTTTTCCCCCTTCTTCCCCAGCTTATAGTATCAGATAAGATACGCTGCCTTGGACTGTGTTTTAGGTCTTGTCACACTTTAGCCACATGTTAAGGCCATCTGGCTTGAGCCGAGGAGCTTCATTTTATATCTTCTTTTGTAAGTGACTGGATAGATAAGTTACTGGAAGAATTACCCAGGGACTGGGGGGCAGCCAGCGGAAGGGAACTGAAATGCTTCGGCATGTTGGAACATATCAGATTGCACATTTCTGTGACTGGAAGTTGATACATCCTTGTAAATTTAAATTGTGTGTTAACTTTCTCAAAGAAGAGAGGCAGGAATTTATCTTAGAAGTTAATTAATTTGAAATAGCTATTAATTAACATTATACCTAAATTTGCCAATCATCACACTTGACTTGAATTTGCATACAACTGTTGCATCTAAAATAACTGCTGAGGGTACCTCGGGCTTTGTTCACTGCAGAAATGCCACGGCTTGCTGCTGTGTCACCTTCTGCCTCCCCCTTTTCCCCCCACCCCACGCTGGGCCCTGCCCATCCAACACGGGACCTTCTGGGAGACCCCCCTGCACAGGTTATGGCTGGGAAAGTACAACCCTTCAAGGGGATATGTTCCCAAAGCCCTGGGTATATTCCCAGCTATTTCACCCCAATGAAGAAGAATAAAAATGATGCTTTTTAACCTGTGGTAGTGAACGTGCTGCTTGCTTCTCTCCCTTGTAAAGTACCTTCGTTGTATTAATGTGACTGTTAAGATAATCATGTTTTTTGATGAAAGCATAAGACTGAAATGATGTTTCCAAATGAAGGTTGTTTTGATTTATTCCCAGTATGCAGCACGCATAATTTTGCTTCCCCAACTCTTTGAAGCAAGCTTTAATTTTATGGCTTTGGCTGTTGCTTCTGCTGTGCCGTGCTGTACCTACGAGCTATTTAATGTGCAACATCCAGGAGTAATTTAATGCGGGTCCACAAAGAGAGCGCTTCGATTTGCTAATTGCTTGTAGAGCGGAGGGTATTGTTGTGTGGAGAAAGGACTGTTCATTAGAGACCGAGTAGCTAATTTTTTCCTACAAGCGAGTCTCACACTTGAGCTGTTTGCCCATCGGTCAGGGCCGCCGGCTCTCGTTCAACCCTCGGAGAAGATCGTGGGGCTGGGGATGCTGTTGCTGTTAACACCCGCACTGCAACCACCGGATCGTTGGAGTCACCCTCCTTAAACCCTCCCTGATGACCTCCTCCAGCATGGGCGGTGAAGGCTGACTTTTGGAAGGTTCAGGAGATGGATTATTGATGCAGGGAAGAGAGCTAAACAAATCAGAGATATCTCCTTAGGAGCCAAATTGGCTCCTCTCCTTGGAAACCGTTCCTGCTCCTCTTTCAGCCCTGAGCTGCTGTATCCCAGCGAGGCCGGAGCACGGGTTATCTCTCCTCTCCTGCCACTCGCTTTAAGGATGACAGGAGCACTGACGGTAGATTAGACTCTGTTGTCATGTAAGATGAATGTTTTGAATTGACAAACCCTTTTTTCGGAGGCTTAAAGTAATTGACTGAATACTTGAGAGGATTTTTTTTTTTTTCCTGCTTTGCTACTTGATTTTCTTTTACCCAGTTCTGCTGCCTTCGGTGGGCAAATTGGACTTTACACGTATTTGTATATCTGATTCTTAATATCTGTTTGCTTATCATATTTCTTAATGCTCGAGCTCGGTGGTCCATGGGAATTTAACGTGTATTAAGTAATGAGAAATTTCCTTGGAGCTTTAAGTTAACTTCTATGCATAGTCTGAAAATTCAACACGCAAATCGATGCTATCGAGAGATTCCTGAGGTGAATGTGAGAAGTTTAAAAGCCCCAAAACCAAAGCTGAGCTACATATAGGTAGGACGTAGGTAGGTGGAGATGGACTCTTGATCAGGGAGTGGAGCCATAGGATGAGGGGTAATGGTTTGACACTGAAAGAGGGGAGATTGAGATGAGATCTCAGGAAGAAATTCTTTGGTTTGAGGGTGGTGAGAGCCTGGCCCAGGTTGCCCAGAGAAGCTGTGGCTGCCCCATCCCTGGAGGGGTTCAAGGCCAGGCTGGATGGGGCTTGGAGCAACCTGATCTAGTGGGAGGTGTCCCTGTCCAGGGCAGGGGTGGGACTGGATGGTCTTTGAGGTTCCTTCCAACCCAAACTGTTCTGTGACATCGCTTTTCCCAGTGTAAAACTGAGGTGGGACTGGCAACTGCTCCCGCATCTGCTGCGGAGAACCCTCCTGGCCTCCGTGGCCTGGGGCACATCATCTCCTTCCCAGCCCCAAAATGGCTCGGGGGTCATGCTCATCCTTTTATTGGTTGCAGGTAGCCAGAGCTGACATTCCTGAGAAGGTAAATTCCAAGAAACAACATTCTTTCTGTCAGTTCTTCCCTAGTTTATGTCCAACATGGGGCTGGTGCCAGGCCTGGGTGCCGGCCCCCCGTCCTCAGCAGCTCTGTCCTTCCATGACTGTGGTGGCAACTCCTCCCGAGCACTCTGATTAAGTGAGGTGTGAGGACAAGTTCAGAGCCTAATTTCTTCTTCATAATTAAAAATGTGTGCATCTGTCATGCTGCTGGTGATTAGGTTGTATTTTCTCGTGGCCTAGGAGGAATATGGCAGTGAATCACTTCGCAAGCAGCTGTCCTCTAGCAGCTGAGCTAGGTTCAATATTTGATTTAAGCTAATAAAAAGTCTGGGGTAGGGCTAATGTTTACAAACTGGATGTGATAAAGCATTCGGATCATCTGTTTTCACAGCCAGGCGAGAGCAGGCCCGGGGGGCCCCGGGGAAGGTTTAGGCTCTGCCTTGGGCCTTGCTGCAGCCATGGGGACAGGAGGGTCCCGGCTCTGGGTGGGAATTGCATCAGAAGGGATCATCCAGGCTGGAAAAGCCTCCTTGTTTCCAGCTGTAACGGCTCTGAACACACTAAATATGTCCCTTTTGCTCTTCTGTGAGGGTTTGTAGTCAAACCGTATGTTTAAAAATCTTTTAATCTTCATAAATCATTTCTTCCAGCAGTCTAGTAAGTTGAGTTGCTGTTCCCTGATTTCCCACTCTTTAGCTACTCTGTCCCTTTTGTGATGAACTGCCTAGAAATAAATGCAATGAAGAAAACCTACTTTGTGATTTAATTCTTATCTGATTGCTTCTCCAAATTGTATTGATCTGCTGTTATCATGCTGCGGTGTTGGACTTGCTGCCCAGGTTGCCTCTAGATCTCTGTTGCCATAGCGGCTTGAGAGGTTTGGATTTGGTTATTTACCCCAAGACAGATTATATAGAAGGTAAATTATGGAATAATTCCTACTTGTATTTCTGATTTATCCCATCCCTTTGTATTATTTCTCTCCTGTCTAAACCTTTTCACAACTTCTTCCTGAAGATATGCCTTTTCTATACTTTTGTTCTGAATTTTATCAAGGTCTGGTTCTTTAAAGGCCTTTTATACCATCTAGTGCAACAAGTTCCTAGGATGCTGTTGTCTTGGTATTCCAAAGGAAAATATTTCTGCTGTGAAAGTGGCCAAAGGCTGGCACAGGTTTCTGGGAGAGGTTTTGGAATTACCCTCCATGAAGATTGTCAGGACCCAGCTGACTGAGAGCTCTGAGCATCCTGATGTTGCTGACTCTGCTCGGAGCAGGGACTGAACTGGCCTCTTCCAGTTGGAATTATTCCATGGTTCTGTACAAGTCTGTGCTAACAGGAGGCTGAAATGACCCTCGAATTCAGGAGTGGTGGCTACTATAAGCAAAGATGTAATTCTTAGTGGCTGTTTACATCTAGTTTAGAATAGGCAGTAATTTCTCATCTATATGAAGTGTATCTTCATATAGATAAGACTATTAAATATACGGAAAAGTTGGGGGGATTGATCAAGAATATTCAGTCTTGGGGTGTTTTGCAAAGGCTTTGCTGGTTTCTCTCATAAATAACATCTCTGAGGGGGATGTTTTCTAATTCTTCTCTGTGGGATTCTTTGCTGGCTTCAGCCTGCTGGTGTAATTCTACCTGATTTGATATTAGTGGGGAAAAAAAATTCATTCCGAGATGTCTGCAATTTATAGTTTCCTGATGCTTCAGCATCAAACTTGGTGATAATTTCATTTTTTCCTCTCGCTTGCTTGTACACGCACTCCGTGTTTGGTGGGGACTGGCATCTCCCGCGGTGTTTAATGAACGTGTTTCATTTCCCTGTGCCAGGTCTCAGGCTTGTATTAAAACTCTTTTCATCTTACTTGAGTGTCTGTTCCTTAAATAATGTCACATCATCCCAGGCCCCGCACAGCAAGAATCTGTAACTTTTTTCAGTTTCTGCTGAGCTCTGGGGCCGGGGAAGTCTCGAAATATTTGGTTGGTTGTTTGCAAAACGTAACTTGTGCTGTGCTGAACCCTAAGACTGTAATTTCTTTGTTTGCATTTCTGTGCTGTTACCCTTCAAAGCTTAATGCTTTCCTTTTCGTTCTAATAAACTGCTTGCTATTTGTCTCTGGGTTGGATGTAGTACTCAAAAGACCCATTTCTTGTGTGGCGAGAGATTGTTAGAGGGACTCCAGAGGGTTTTAATGAATATCTGCTTGAAATTACAGGAATTGTTTTCTGGTTGTTACTTATTTATTTATTTATTTCTTCGTGCTTGTTTTGTATGTTTACATTGTTTAAATTAGCTTCTCTGTCATCAGTTGTGACTGTTGTTTGGGCTTTCTGCTAACCAAGGAAAGGCTGATTGCAGGCTAGCAAAGAGTTGGGAAATAAAAGATCTGAGAAGTAGTAGCACTCAGATGGTTGGTGTGACTTCTCTTACCTCCAAAATATCCCTTTCATTTAACACTTTTTTACATAAAGAAAACTCTGTGAAAGATCCTCCTCTGACTCAGATCCCCCTTTCTCCCCAGATTATAGAGTGATAACAAGATATTTCCACTCCGGCATGAGATCCTTTACATTTCAAATTTCCCCTTTAAAAAGATAAAACCTTGCATTTGGGACCTTATCTCACAGAAATTCAATAGGGTGATGTTCGGGAGAGGATTTACTCTGGATTCTACCACAACAGTTTGGAAGGCTTCTAAAACCAACCTAGAACTTCCAGGGGACATTTTCCATGAAGTTTTCTTCACCCCTCAAACACACCTCTCAGGAGCAGTGGAGAGAGCAAACCTCTTCTTTCTCTAAAGCTAAGCTTGGCAGAACTGGGTAGGGTTTAGACCCCTTTTTATGGAACTTCAAAGAAATAGAGAGTTCTCTGACTGAAATTTGGGATAGCAAATCCAGTGGATTCCTTCTCTGCGAGTAATCTATTCTTTTTCATGAGTGTAGATTCTTTGAGGCAGCGTTGGCTGCTGGAATGTGATGCCAGTAGGACATAGTGAGACCTAATGCTTATAATTCTTTGGCAACACCATGAAAATCATCTTGCCCTTGGTGGCTTTTTTGGTCGGGAGGGAAAACCTTTCTATTAAACCTCAGAAAACATGTCCTAGATTTAATTCTCTATTTTTTTCTTTTGTCTTGAAGGCTCAGCTTGCTCAAGTTCTGGAAGAAGTGGGAAATCATAAGCAAAGAGCAGAGATGGTAAGTGCTCAGCTTTTGGGGCTATTTTAATTGTTTTACAATTAAGTAAATCAGTAAAGTAAATCTTATGTGGCAATTTGCTTAGGTGTCCCCTCATTTCAACAGTGGATCAGTTCCAGATATTCAGAAATAAATAGCAAATAAGCACTGTAAAAGTTTATATCACTGCTGCTCATCTTGGCACCCTCTGTACTCACCTGGAGCAAGGGTTGGATGGCATCTAGTGGTCTTTCTTTCTCTTTTTTTTTTGTGGCAATTTGCTTTCTCTCTGTTAGCAGTTCTAGATCAGAAGCAAGCATTTAATTTCATACTGAATTAACTCCTTTCTTTGGGGGCCTTTGATTCAGTCTCCACTGTGCAAAGGACAAGCAGATGAGATGCCACAGAATTACCACAGATTAGTTTTTTTATAATATCTGTTAATTTTCTGCTGGGTTTGTCTGTATTATTGGCAGTTCCCCCCAAAACCAAAAATAATAGAGGCCACAAAACTAGGCAGTAGGGAGGTTTATGTGCAGTTTATGACTATTGTACACAGTTCTTCCTGAATAAATGAGGTGTGAGCATTAAGCTGTTTTGTGAATTCGTATTTTTGATAATGAGCAAGTTGTGGAATTCCTGGAGCTTTTTCTGGTCACCAGAAAAACCTGAGCAGCACCAGAGATGTCAGCACTCATTTTGTAGATGTGTTTTACCCTTTCCTAATGAAAAGATGGACACTCATCACTGGCTAGTGAGTAGGTGCTAAACAGGTCTCTGCTCTGAAACCCAAATCATAAACCACTTTGCCAACACTGGTTGTTTTAGGCTTCTGCCTCTTCAGGGCACCGAAGGGCAGAGCTGGTGAGTCCATGTTTCTACCATTAATAGGTTGCCACACATCTGCTAATTTCTTTTTTTTTCTTTTAAATTTGTGCTCCTTGCTGTTTCAGCAGCAGATTTTCTATAATGAGAGCGTTAATTGATTCCAGTTCTGGGGTGGTCTCACATTGTGGGCAAACATTTTTGTATGCTCAGCCACTTTCTCTGGAGACAGAGGCCAGAACTGGTATTTCCCAAGAAAACTGATTTAATCCTATTTACCATCTGATCTTATTACACGCTGCCTTGTTATAGTTTTAAGTTCTATACAATCAATTTTACGTTGTGCTCACTGGACACATCGGAGGATGAATTTGCTGTTATGTTTTAAATGTTGTGATGTGTGGGGTTTCTGGGTATTTCCAAGTTGTTCTTTATGGCTCGTTAAGCCTGGGGTTTGAGTTATTTGTTTGCCTTCAGAAGTTTGCCGTGCTAAAACAGAGTAGCAAAGAGCTGAAGAAGCTGCAACTTCTAGCGTTGAGGCATTAATTGGTGTTGTGCATCATCCATCAGCAGAGGATAAAGCAGCAGTCAGTGCTCAGTGCCTATTCCCAAGGGTTACTCGGTGGAAAACTGCAGGTCTTGTGATGTTCCAGTAAAGTCCTACATCAATCTCCCATGAATAGGCTGTATCCTGGAGTGCTTCAGAGGATGGATTGCAGATTGTGGGGTGTGGGCTTTATTCAGCGTTTAGAGTTTTGTTCAGTAAATATAAGAAAATTGCTTCAAACAGAGGGAGAGAACTCTGTTTTCTTTCTGAGAAGAAACTTGACAGTATAGTTCTGGTTTTTTACGGGTGGTGGATGGTTCTCCTCCATCTCCCTGGTAGGAAAAAGTATGGCACTTCTTGTCTTCTCCAGTGTTAGGGGTGGCAGCGGTCTGTCCCCTTTGGATGGGACACCCAAGGGCTCCAGCACTTGCACCATCGACTTCACTCTCCTTCCTGCATCCAACAAAATCTTTTTTATGTGCTTTTTTTAATCCTCCCTCCCCAGATCAGTGCCTCACCTGGATGGCCTTATTTTCAGACTCCTTTAAAGCTGACTCTCCAGCAGTTCTTGGCTGGTTTGGATACCTGGCATCTCACCTTCTTCTTGGTCCTTCTCTCCCTCGTTTTTTCCATCTGTGACCGATGCTAGTTAGGTTGTTGTTCAGCCTCTGCAGCTGGGAGGGGGGATGCAGAGGGGCTCATCCTGCTCTGGGTGCTGACAGGTGTGGGTAATGCTTTTCATCAGCCGTTCTGCAAACCAGCTTATGGCCCTGAGTGAAACGGAATAAACACCTGCCAGGTGCTGTCCTGCCGTCTGATGGGTCTTTGAGCTTCTTCTGGGATAAACCTCCGTAGAGTTGACATTTCTGCTGCCACCCTGAAGGGTGCTAATGGCTTTGCCACCCTCCCCGGAGCTCTGGGAATGAAGCTGTGTCCTCTGGGGTTGGTGAACTCCTTGATTGGATCTCAGTGATGAGTGTGATGAGGTTTCTCTACGCGCCATGGGGAGCATCTCAGGTGCCCTGGTAAATAGTTCATTCTTTACAGAGCAATATTTAAAAGTAAAATACTTGGGGGGATAACTCTGATAGGATCACGGCCTTGATAAGGCAGGATCTGCATGTTCTGTGAGGATAATTCCTTTGGTTCTGGGAATTGTGTCCAGGGGTTGCTCCCTGAGCAGCCTGCTCTAGGGAGAGGTGTCCCTGCCCAGGGCAGGGGGGTTGGAACTTGATGATTTTTAAGGTCCCTTCCAACTCTGACCATTCTATGATTCTATGAAAAGGAGATGAAGGGTGGTGTTGGCTGGAGGGGACACGGTTCTGGGCCAGGGCATGAGGTCTTCTGGAGGATGGTGGGACAGTTTTGCTGCACTGACTGCAGTGAGCACTGCAGTGCTCGTCAGCTAAAGGGAGTTTACTACTGGAAAAGCACAACAAAAACAAAAACAAACAAAAAAAAAAAGCAGAAAAGAGGCTTAAACATCTTCAGCTAATTGCAGTTGACAAGACAAAGGCAGTTTGACTTTCCAGTATTAATTAGCAAACCCATACTAATTAGCTTGTATAAGCACAATTCATGCTTCTCTCCCTAAATGCAATTAATATTGCAACTGAAGACGTCTCTGGGCTGTGCCGCTGTATCGTTAACATACTTTGCCCTAATTAGACACGGCCAGTAGTGGCTGGAGAAATGAGTTTGTGATTACAACCATAAAAAATCCTCTAATATTTTATATCCTTCAGGGAGCTCAAACCTAGAATTTATTTTCTGATTTAAGAGAAATTACCCTTATCACTGTGCTGTGTAATTATAACAATGAAACTTTGATTTTTCTCTCCCTCTAACCCTTGGCTTATTTATTTTTCTTTATTCACCCTTTGATGGTGTTTCTATTGTGAGGCACCAGGGCTTGCCCAGGCTTCTGAGAGTTGGTACAGAACAGAGTCACCAGCCTGACAGGACTCTGGTGACATAATTGTCCCACTAATCTATGGGTTTTGTGTTTCTTTTATTTGCTGAAAGAATGTTTTTTGATCTGTGGGTTTGTTTTTTTTTGTGCCTAAGCACACTGCTTTACTGCAATTTTTGTGTTTGTATGTGTGCTTTTGGCAATTTTATCAGTGCTGGAAGTTTTCTTTCTTGAGACCAGTGCTCGAATATCTTTATCTCCAGGATGTGGCAGCCCAGAAAGCCAACCCCATCCTGGGTTGCATNTGGAAGTGTTTAAGGCCAGGCTGGATGGGGCTTGGAGCAACCTGCTGTAGGGAGAGGTGTCCCTGCCCATGGCAGGGGGGTTGGAACTTGATGATCTTTAAGGTCCCTTCCAACTCTGACCATTCTATGATTCTATGTGGCAGGAAATTGCTCGGGGAGCTCACAGGTGTGTTTCCCTGTTTTGTGGTCTCAGCAGAATTAAGAACTTCTTGTAGTTCCATGCTCTACACAGAGCTGGGAGCTGGCTTCACTCGCACCAGAATATTACTTGTAGGGAATGCTTTCCTGCTTGTTATACTTTCTTTCTCTCTGTGAGGGAGGGAAGCAGAAGATGTGTTAGTTTTTCTAACTTTCGTTTGCCTTTTTCATCTCCTGTTGTAGACAGGAGGGAATTGTTTGGCTCCAGCTCACCATCCTTCAACAGCTGTGATCCCTGGTCTTACAACTTCCTTTCAGCCCAGTTCTGTAGCAGGGGGCATTTGTGTCAAGGGTTGTTTTTTTTTTTCTCCATCATTAATCCCTGAGGGAAGTCAGCTCTTGGTATTAAAAAAGCATCACCTGTATTTTCATTGCCCTGAGGTGCTCTGGGTATCTTTTGCTTTTCATCTTCAAAAGATGGCTTGGCCCGTGTGGGCTCTGAAATCTATAGACTGCTCATCGGAACAAATTATATTTCGGCCTCCAGCAGATTAAAAAGGATGGATATAAGAATCTGAAGGATTGCAGAGCAGGGTGGGAGGTGAGGAAGATTTGAAGTCCAAGAATGTAGCAGTCACAAAATGAATGGCATAAATTGAGTGTCCTTACAGAAGAAATAAAGTTGCCTTAAAATGAAAATAATGAATTCCCTCTGCCTTGAGGAAAAAGTGTTGGTTAACCCTCGGCAAAGAACAGGAGACCTTTATTTAAGGGCAGCAGGTCAGGAATGGTTAAGGAGCCAAATCATGTGTTCGGTCTGATGAAACCATAATGTTTAGGATTAACTTAAATGTCAGTGACTGCCTACACTGATGGGTATCAGCAGAAGTAATGAAGACAGAAAGGAGAATACATGAAACAAATCAGCGCAGAGAACCGGGCGCGTAATGTAGTTGGGAGCGAGCTGTTCACTCAGAGGCAACGTGGAAAAATCACAGAGAGTCTGGGAAAATCACAACAGGCATCAGTACTTAAACAAGAAACCCACAGAATGCATAAACCATTTGCATTATTATTGAAAAACTTTCCTTTCTAGTGGTTACATCAGACCTCTGGGCTTTTAAGACCTATAACTTTTGATACGTAAGCAAAATAGTTGGCAAGGATAAAAATTCTATCGTGTTTTACTTTATAACAATATGTTATGCATACATATTTATGTTTACTTTATGCATATGATAATATGAAAGCAGTGAAAGAAGGGCCTGCCCTGGATAACTTGACAATGTAGCTCGTTTAATTCTTATTTAAGAGTAATTAAACATAAGGCCAGGCTGGATGGGGCTTTGAGCAGCTTGGTGTAGTGGGAGGTGTTGCTATCCATAGCAGGGAGGTGGAGTGAGATGATTTTTAGGGTCTCTTGCAGCTCTAACCACTCTGTGATAAAGCAAGAAATACAACAGAGCCAGCATAAGTGGTGTTCATTAGTGGAAATATAAATTCTCTGTACTATCTACAATGGGATGGCAATTAAATGTGGGATTAGAGTACTGAAGCACGGAGTTATGAATAAAAATGAAGCTTTGCTGGAAGATACACGGAACCAAGAGGCTGGGAGGGGAAAGGAGGCGAGGTCTCCATCCATCACAAGTGTGTTTTATCATTTCCAAGCTGATTTAGGAAGATAACAGCAAGCCTCCTCACAACCTGACAGATTTTATCCTGATGCCTTATGTGAGACGAGCAAACCCAAGACGGATGAGGATGAGCAGCACAACATTCAGCTGAGCAGCAGCATGAACACAGCAATGGTTTTAGTAAGGCAATTTGAGGGAAATAGCCAGTTCTCAAATCAGATTGAAAAACATGAATCTGGTTATAAAAAGACAGCAAAAAAAAAAGCTGGTCCAAAATGAAATGATGTAGTAACAGAAGACTGGAAGAGGACTCTTAGATCATAAAGTCCGGTCCTTTGGTAACTGAGGCAATTGCAGCAAATACTTTAGTTCATAAATTCATCAACCTTGTCTCAAATCTGCTTGGGTTGTTTGTCCCATTACTGTCATCGAAAGACTGCTCCAATAGCTGAAATCTTCTCAGCTCCAACTGAAAATATATGTGCAGTTAATAACCATTTTTTTTCTTGTGCTAATGTTCTCCTTAAACTACAGTGACTGTTCTTCCTCCCTCATATTTATGCTGTGACATATTTATAGAGAACAATTGTTCTCTCCCAGTATTTCATTTGTCTAGGTTAAACAAATCAAGTCATCTCTTAAAACAGGCTCTTCAGTCTCCTCATGAATCCTGCAGCTTTCTTTAAATCTCCTCCCTTATTTCCCTGTCTCCTTTGAAGATGGGTGGCCAGTGTGGTCACATCATCCCACCTGATGTTTCAGCAGTACCTTCTGCAGAAGTATCTCTTCAGGCAGGTTCCTCTGTCCTGGAAATGGCTCACCTTTTCCATTTCAGACTCATGTTCCCCATTTCCACTGGGCACAGCCCTGATGTTCATCCTGGGATTGATTCATCCACCCAGCTCTTTGTCTTCCTCTCTGGTTCCTGGCTGATGAAGACTCTGTTTGTAGCAGAGGTTCTGGATGTTGTGTCTTGCACTATTACGTTGCATTTCTGCTGCTGTTCCTTCAGTTTTCCATGAGCTTCTGTCTCATCTATTTGTGCTCCTCTATGACAGAGCCTCCCTGCTTTGTGCTATCAGGAATTGTGGTTGTGTGTTTATATTTTTTTGACCCAAGATCTACAGTGAATTTTGTTTGTTTAAAATATGTTTTGATGATCAACGTCTGAGGCGTCTTTTTTTTTTCTCTATCAGGTAGTTTTATTTCAGCAGAGCCCTTTATTGCTTGTTTGTTCTGTGTATACTTCACAGTGTTTCTATTATTCTTTACTTTATCATGTTAGTTTAGATTTGTGATTTGTTGGAAGGAGAGGGATGAGTGTGCAGGAATCATCAATGATGCCCCATTTCAACTCTTCTCCCTGTATTTTTACTGTAGAGCTTTGGTTTTCCAAGTAGAATAAACCCTGGAACGGAGGGATGGGAGTACTCAGAGTTCCTTCTCTCCTTTTCTCTTCTCCTTTTCTTAGCTGAGAGCACTCTCTCAGTGCTTGCTGTAACACTTATGTTAAAATTAGTCCTTGCGGTTCCCCACGGTGTAGGAATATCATGAGCTTTGATGCCCAGAGACAGGATTTTGTTCTTTGGGTTTGTTTTTTTTTCTTCTCTCCCAGCATAGGAAGTGATGAATGGCCTCAGCTGGTTGTGTTGCATCTTCTACACGTTCTCTCTTGGAAAATTCAACACACAAAACTGTGGCAACATCAGAGGCATCATCTCTTGCATGTGACCGTGGGCAAAGCAGAGTGTGGTGGAAGCTTTGGGATCCTGGTGGATGAGCACTGACAAACTGCCTGTAGACCAGAGGGACAACCAGTCCATAACACTCCTGCATCTTCATATCTCAATGCTATTTAAATTGGAAGAAGAGACTTAGTGAGACAATTCTTGTGGTTTATCTCTGTTTTAAAAATCCAGCCAGGCACGTGGGATCAAATAGTACGTTCCCTTCAAATTAAAAAGAAATAAAAGGGTCTGTTTAAAAGTCCCATTACACAAATGAACCTGCTGTTGGATGCATTAATGTGAAAGTTCTATGGAACTCTGTAGCACCGTTTGGTTTCAGCAGGGCTGGTTTCATTTTCTCATCAAGGGCATCAGCAGTTGATGTGGGGTTGGGACTTTTACAAATGTGGTGGCTGGAAGTGCAGAGCTGCCTCTGGGCTCCCCGTGGGACAGGGAAAATCATAGAATGGTTTAGGTTGGAAGAGACTGTAAAGATCACCTAGTTCCAACCCTGGACACCTCCCACTAGACCAGGTTTCTCAAAGCCACATCCAACCTGATCTTGACACTCCAGGAATTTCTGCTCCTTTTTCTTGCCTTGCCTAAAAAGCTGTAGAAGGTACATGTACTTCCAGAGAGAGAGAAAGACTTGGTTAGGAGTCATGTTAGGATGGGACACAGTAATTGTTGATCTCCAACTTACTTGTAACGTGGATGGAGATCAGTTTCCTCCTGGTTTCACAGTCCTGGGAAGTTTTACCTGCATCAGAAGACGACCATCCTGAGAGATCTGGTCTGAGAAATGCAATTCCGGAGGCACAGTTTATCCTGAGCATGAGGAAGGATGTGAAGAGGGATCTAAGGGGGCATTGAGGGCATGTTCAGTGGACATGCCTGCAGATCAAAGGTTCCTGGATACTTTTCTTCTTCCCTGGGGCTGGAATTTTGTGTACAAGAAGAGAGATAAAGGCTTAAAAACCGTGCAGTTTCAAGGCTGTCTTAGTCCTTGCACTGACAGCCTAATCAGCTTGCTGCATTATTTGTTTTGCTTTTGATCTTTTTGTGTCTCTGTGCCCTTTGAAGAACTTGTTCCTGGTGTTTTTTGCCGTGGGCTGTGAAGTGCTGGGGGTAGGCAGTAGTGGTGGCAGGTTGGGGTCTCCAGGAGCTGCTTGCTCTGTCAGGAAAGCAGCAGAGTCCTCCAGCAGGAGCTGTAAAACCAGAATTATCCACAGAGAGAAGAAGATCATAGAGCAGAATTTTTCCTGTGACCTCTTCCTAAATAATGAATGGCAGTGCCCTGCCTCCTTGGAATCGCTTAATTGAGGCTGACAACTCTTTGTTGTATTACAGGATCTGGCTTGTCAGGAGAATTTTAACTTATTTATGAATATTTCATTAACCTCTAAAGACTGGCTGGAGAAAATCGAGCTCCTGCCAGGCCCTGTCCTGTTGATGCTGTATTCAGTGCTAATGTCACCCACCACACATTTATTACACCTTCCCTCCCCTCCCATCGAACCACGGACTTTATTGTTGGTGGCAGCAAGAACATGTTCACCAAAGGTTAAAATGCCAAGATTCTGCTTCAGCTCCAGAACCAAACTCACGCTCTTTGAGAGGGAATTGATTAGAGGGATGGAGCTCCTCTCCTGTGAGGACAGGCTGAGAGAGCTGGGACTGTTCAGCCTGGAGAAGAGAAGGCTCCGGGGAGACCTGAGAGCAGCCTGCCAGGATCTGAAGGGAGCTCCAGGAGAGCTGGGGAGGGACTCTTGGTCAGGAAGTCTAGTGACAGGACAAGGGATAATGGTTTTAAATTGGAAGAGGGGAGATTGAGATGAGATCTTAGGAAGAAGTTCTTTGGTGTGAGGGTGGTGAGGCACTGGAACAGGTTGCCCAGGGAAGTTGTTGATGCCCCATCCCTGGAAGTGTTTAAGGCCAGGTTGGATGGGGCTTGGAGCAACCTGCTCTAGGGAGAGGTGTCCGTGCCCAGGGCAGGGGGGTTGGAACTCGATGATCTTCCAACTCTAACCATTCTATGATTCTGTGAATTGCTGGGTTTTTTTCTGTGGTTGTTTGCTGGCAGCTGAAAGGGACTGCAGGGATAATCCCACGAGGCTGGGATGGGAAGAGCAACCCTGGCAGGGCCCGGTAACCTTTGCTTTTTTGGCACAAAGAGAGAGATTTCCCACTTCTTAGGCATTAAAAGTGTAAGAAATGATGTGCTTGAGGGCTTCAGGATGGGTGATTTAGCTAGAAAACCTTCAATCTGCTCTTTTTACCCTGTTTTTTGGGGGAAGAGCTTGGGGAACAAGGCTCATTCAGGCATCTCCTGCTTTCTAGAAGACAGCTGTGGGGATCTGTCAAGAGCTTCTGCTTTCTCATAGCTGGATCCCTTGCCCCATCCTCCTTTTCCCATCTCTGGCAGCTCAGGAAGCACCTTGAGCATGAAGCTCTCTGCTGGTCCCCTCTCACCCTCCCTCCTTCCCTCCCTCTGCCGAGATGTGCCAGAAAACAGTGCTCCCAGCTGTAACGAACCGCAAAATTGGGCTGGAGATGCAGCGGGAGCGAGAGAGCTCTTCTTAAAAGCATGTTGAAGTACAGGCTGTGGGGTTGTTCCATGTGAGTCGGAGCAAGAGGATTAAGTTCAATTTTCAAGTCTGGCACTCAGCGAAGGCTCCTTTCCTCTCTTACAGTATTAAGCAGAGATTGATTCCGCGGTATTTATGTGAGGAGATGAAGGAACAAAAATGGATGTTAGATTCCTCTTTCCTTTCCCCTTTGATCTTCTTCCTAGGTGGTTGGTGAAATGCATAAGATTCTCCTCTGACTGTTTATTATGTGCTGATTTTTTTCCACAAGGAAACTGATGGGGGTGCGAGAGGTGTGATTACAAGCTACCATTTAATGAGAATTTGTTGACTGAATGCTCCAAAAACTCCTTGAGGGTATATTTTTCAGGGAACAAACTGTATTCAAACTTTGCATGGAGGAAGGGATGACATCTTTGTGGATTTATTTGCCGCTTTGCCTCTGAATTACAGCTGCCAGAAGACTTGCTTCTAGCAAAAGTGTCTACTCCTGAGGGAAAGAAGTGACCTGTGAGATGCTCTCCTCGAGGGCAGCCAACTCCATTGTGTCAGTGTCACGGCCACGCTGGCTGGGGTTGTGACACATACAGTCTGAAACCTCAACAGGTCCCTAAAGAGGCTGTTGTTGTGTGTTTTTTGCCGTTCTAACTGAGGGGAATGGGTAGGAGGTGTCAACCATTTAAAGCTAATTACTCCGGAGTTCCCTTCTCTCCGTGGACACCAGCTGTTTTACTCTCTCTGGTGGGAGGAGTTTTCGGTAGTAATTAAAGGCAACAGTCATCTACACGCTGGTGAAAGTGGTGGAGCGAGGCTGATAACAGCAGAGAGGCTCTGAGCTGAGTGAACATGGAAATGAGGTGATCCTTCTTCAGAACGAGCTCGCAGAGCAAAGGGAGGGGGCTTGGATGTGGAGTTGTCCCTCCTCTGCTCTTTCTTCTGGAAGCAAGAGTTGAAATATGTAATTATACTCGAATAAATTCCTGGGTTTAAATTAACATCTCCAGTTCTCTTGCTCGGTGGGTCTCTTGCAGAGGATATTTGCTCCTTTTCCCCTCAAACTTCCCAGTTTTGGTCATCTTGAGCTCTGAACCAGCTTCCATCCTACTGAAATGCCCGGGGGTGCTTATTTCCAAACTGGCACATCTTTCACCCATCCCAGAATACCAGCAAGAAATAAATACAGCCTAAAGTTGGGAACAAAGCTCAGGAAGGTAAAACAGTCAAAACCCTCCTGAATTGGTACCAGTGTGAGGACTGGGACCATGTTACTTGCTGTTGACATGGATGGAGTCTGTGCTGGTGGCCAGGGTAGTTGCCTTCAGATGTGCTGGAGCACCAGCAGGACATGTGTCCTTCAGACAGAAGGACAGGCTCCTTCCAGAGCCTCTGCAGGGTTTTGTAGGCACCATTTGTGGGTAAAAGGGGTGAAGTGGGTCATCTGGAGAGTTCAGGTTGTTCAAAGCTTCAGGGTTTTGCCCACCCTTCTGTACCCCCAATTGAGATACCAAGTCTTGGTCCTTGGTGCTTTGCTGCAGAATAACAGTATCAGAACTGTCACCTGATAACCTGTTCAGGGAACTGCCCTATTTGCCGTAGATAAAAAGGCAGGAGAGAAAATAAATGTTTTTCCTGAGTTGTTTTTTTCCCCTCTTAAGTATTCTGGCCAGGAGTATTTGAAGTGCATCTTCTGAATACAAGTTAAGACTTTCCCATTAGATGTTGCTGCTCATCAACACTAATTTACCACTGTGTGGAGCACAGAGGGGAACAGGGTGCTGGGGTGGGATGGAGAGATGAACAGAAAGAGGTGGGTGATGGAGAGGGTTGGAGAGATGAACAGAAAGAGGTGGGTGATGGGAGAGGGTTGGAGTTTGGAAGCTTTGAAGGGGGTGAGGAGAACCTTAAGCAGGGGCTGGGGCTGAGCCCTGGAGCAGAGGGGTAGGTGTTTGGGTAAGAAGGTGGGAGGTGAGTGCTTAAACTGTTGGATGGGCCATGCAGGAGGAGGATGGGGTTTGGAGGGGCTAATGTGGTGGTGTTTCCTTCTTCACATCCTCCCAGCTGGGCACACAGCTCAGGCTGATGCTGCTCCTTTGGGTACGTGGTATTTTTGGGACCCCTGTGGCGTTGGCATTACTTTGCAGAACAGAAAGCATTTCCTTTAATAGCCTATCCCTTTGGGATACAGGGAAGCTTTAGGGTGAGTGATGTTAAACAGGGTGTCTGTGCATGGGTGGCCTTCAGCCTCAGCAGCAGAGCTGTGTTCCCTCTGCAGCAGGGCTGGATTTGGCTGGCTGAGCCCGTCTGGAGTTTCACTAAGTTGTGCAGCACAACGTGGAGGGGAGGTTTTGGGAAGAAAAGCCGCCTGCAGATTGGGAATCAGAGAGGAGAGAGGTGAAAGCTCGTTAGGGCTCCCTTGGGGTAGATGAATTAGTTAATGACTATGCTGTGCTTTGAAAAATGCAAATGCTGTGTCAGAGCTAAGGCTGATTATAATAATCAATCTTCCTTTTGAGAGGGTGCTGGAGATGGTGAGGGGGGGTGAGGGATGAGGCTGAATATTTAGATGGCAGATCTGAGCTTCTCAGCTGTCCTTAAGGAAACCTGAGGTTGCCTGAGAGGTCAGAGGGGCCGGGGGGAGGCAGGAGGTGAATTTGGGAGGGCTGATCCTTGCAAGCACCGGTGGCTCCTCGACAGCCTGAAGTTAATTTTGTAATTTCTTTCCTTATGATTGTCCTGCTTAGAAAGGGAGGGCTCGGCGACTGCTCCGGCTGTGAGCCCCCCCCTGCTAATAGGGGAGATAGAAACTGCCTCATAAGCAGGATCCTCCAGGGATTGGGGGGGAGAGGAGGGCTGGCTGCTGCAGACGTCCAGCAGTGACAGCTCCTTCTCCCTTGGCACTTGATTCGTTTGTAGCAAGCGTTCCTAGTAATTACGCCTCTTAATTTAGGAGAGCGAGTGGGAGAAAGGAATATAAATTTGTGTATTAACTTTAGAGATTGGAAATAGGGCAAGCGAACCTTCTCTCTGGGAGATTATATTTGGAAATGAAATGGAATGACATTCGGTATAAACTTGAAAAATTGCTCGCTTTTCACTGCAACAGGGGGAGAAAAGCCACAATCCAGACTATATTGGAGAGAAGCAGAAGTCAGCACATGTCCATTTCCCAGTTTGTGTGTATCTGCAATAATAGATATGCATGAGAATGTTTTTAGGAAACTGGTTGCTGGGATGTTGCTTCTAGCCCTGTTTTCTCAGTGATAAAAGCACTCCAGGTTTGGTACAGATTGGATGAGCCAGAGAGACCAGCAGCTCTGACCCAGTTGGCCTTTGTTTTTAAAGAGGAAAAAAAAAAGATATATATATATATTTTTTTGCTTCAGCCAAGTGGGAAATAGGTAATTCTAAACCACTTTTTATTGAATATCTGATTTTCTTCAGGCTTATTGCCTTTGTTTCGCAAGAGCATCAAGGATTACTTTTCCCAGGAAAATGTACCAACTAATCCTGGGCTGCTCAGCCTGTTTCTAAATGGCAAGTGATATTATTTTGTTTTGCAAGTATTGTCCTATTTCTGTGATGAAGAGTGAAGTTCACTAAGAAATCTGGTGAGGTTTCATTCTCCCCATCTGTGCTTCTCTGCAGGTGTTTTAGGGGAACAGCCCTTCAGCACATCGTTGTGTTGAGCGTATGGAAGAGGTGGTGCTGCTTTTGCTGAGCAGAATGATCTGTGGAAGTCCTCAGCCTGGTGGCTTACTACCTCATGGAATTGCTGGGCACACAAATTAAACTCACTGGTCATGGAGTCAGAGCATCCCAGGCTGGAAGGGACCTCAAGGATCATCTGGCCCAACCTTTCTTGGTAAAAGCCTGGTCTAGACAAGGTGGCCCAGCACCCTGTCTAGATGAATCTTAAAAATGTCCAGGTTTGGGGAACCCACCACTTACCTGGGGAGATAATTCCAATGGCTGAGTGTTCTCATTGTGAAAAATTTTCCTCTTGGTTCCAATCAGAATCTCCCCAGGAGTAACTTGTGCCCATTACCCCTTGTCTTTTCCACGTGACTCCTTGTAAAAAGGGAGTCTCCATCTTCTTCATAACCACCTTCTAAGTTCTGGAACATGATGATAAGGTCTCCCTTGAGCCTTTTCTCAAGATTGAACAAACCCAGCTCTCTCAGCCTTTCCTCACACGGCAGTCCTTTGCTCATCTTGGTGGCCCTTCTCTGGACCCTCTCCAGCTTGTCCATCTTTTTTGTATAGAGGGACCAAAACTGAACACTGTATTCCAGGTGTGGCCTGACAAGCGTTCAGTAGAGTGAGATAATGACTTCTTTACCTCTGCTGGTGATACCCTCATTGATACAGCCCAGCGCCCTGTTGGCTTTCCTTGCCTCAGCAGCACAGTGTTCACCACATGGTTCACTCATCTTGAGCTTGTTGTCCACCAGGACCCCCAGGTCCCTTTGCATAAAGCTGCTCCCCAGCCAGGTAGATCCCAACCTATGCTGCGCTCCTGGATTATGTTTTCCCAGATGAAAGACCCTACACTTGTCCTTGTTGAACTTCCCAATGTTCCAGCCTGTGGAACATTATGACAATAGACTCTTCCAGCCTATCCAGGTCCTTCTGAAGTATCCATTTCCCTACTCAGTTTGGTGTTACCAGCAAACTTCATCAGGGCACACTAGATCCCATCATCCAGGTCGCTTATGGAGATCTTCAACAATGTTGGGGCCCAATATCCCTTGTGACACCCCACTAATGCTCGCATGGGTTTGATTTCTGTCCTGATGGCAGGTTTGTAAGCTTGCAGACAGCAGGAGGTCACCAAGCTTGTCATGCTGCTCTGTTGGGAGGAGAGACAAATGAGATCCTTAGTCACTGCTGCATCCTTTGGAGAGAAGCACAAATAGCAAGTACATTGAGCTCCTGGGGAACAGGAGTTTGCCTGTTTTCAAACCTCAGCGTATGGGTCATACTCAGGGTCTCATTTCTCTGTTCTTGTCTATTTTAGTGTACACCCTTCCTTTCCAAGCCTGCTTGGTTTTCCTATATTAAAATATTTATGTATTTAAATACCTTCTTGAATTGTGTTGAGACTTGTAGTCAAACACAACCTCTCAATTCACCTTTCCACGCTGGCACCGTGCAATTCAGCTCCTATTTATCTCTGCCTTTTTAAAATCAGCTCTTTTGCTGAGGAAGGCCTTTCAAAGGATGTTGCATCAGCCCATTGTTAAATAAACCTTTAGACATTTATAATGGATTCAGCATTTCCTGCTTTTTTACAGTTCCAAGAATGCTGAATGACGTGCAGGCACACTTCATCAGGGTAAGATTGCTGTATCAGCCCCTCACTAAAATTCACTCATTATTCAAATAATAACTCTGTGTCTCCAGCATGTGTTCTGTGAAATATGTGTACGTGGTGTGGGCGAAGAAACCAACCCCTTTTCTTCGACATGCAAATCCCAACTTTAGCAATCAGTTGAAATCTTTTAGGTTTTGAGTCCTTTATGACCCAAAATGAGGCACCTGAGCAGAGATCGGGTCGTTATTTTGGGCTTTGGGTTAAAATTTCCACAAGTTCGCAAGTGGGCTTTTCAAGGGGGACTGATGAGATGGGTTTAGAAGCTTGAGTCTCATGATAAGTCTCCTTTTGGAGATGGGGGGTGGATGGTAGGCCAGTGGGATGCTCTGGAAAGGCTTGTCTTCAGGAGGACTTGAAGCCACTGGAATCAAGTGGGAGGAACAGCAGGTCCGTGGCGTTGCGGAGGCTCAGATACTTCTTTTGGAGGGGACAAAAATATGGGTCAGACATGAAAAATGCCAGAAATACACCAAGAAAATCAGCTCCCTAAATAAAAGGTTTGTTTCTTCTAGCTGTCAGGAGATGGATTTATAATTTTATGTTTCTCCTGTCGTCTCATATATCTTTAAATAATTCCTGCAGAAGAGAGAACCGGCGAGGAACACGTTTCTTACACTGCTGTGGGTGTTTGCGATGTCATTAACACTTGGAGGAGAACCACCACCTTCAAATCCTGTCCAGGCAGGTTTAAAAACAAGGCTGAAAGAAAAACGATATCTCATTTAATTAAACACTAGACGAAAATCCATCCACGTTCTTCCTTCGTCTCTTTCTCGGTTTTGACTAGTTATTTTGGAAAAAATATCTGCATTTCATCTCTTGGGAAGAAGATATTCTGTATCTTGGATGTGTCCTGAACACGCTGTGATGAGAGCAATAAAGCTGGACTGAAAGTCATGGTTTGGAAGTGAAAGAGAGTAAGAAAAGGTTTAGGATAAACAGGACCCTGTTAGTTTGAGAGCAAGAGGGGCTGGGGAGACCTTCTAGAGGTTTCCAGT
>VXBW01006791.1:1466554-1518775 GCA_013400375.1 Thinocorus orbignyianus
ACCATTCTACGTGACTATTCTAAGAGGCTCCAGTGTCTTCTGAGAAGAAACGTCACGACCTCAAAATGTTAACTACCTATTTATGTCTTTACAACTCAGAGCCTCTGACATTACTCATGATTCTGCCTTTTCTAGTGTCAGGAAAACCCTGGGTAACTTAAAATAAATTAAAAACAATAGCTTGGTTTCTTCTCAAGATGCTAATGTGTTGTGTGCAGTAGGGACATCACTGGGGGGCTGACCCTGGGTGATGTTTAACCCTGAAGCTCCTGCAGGAATCGTTGGTACCTGGAGTTCTCAGAGTGGAAGAGCTACAATGCTGTAGTTGGGGACAACGTTCTCTCTCTGCTCTTGGTGCCAGTTAAGAGCCAGAGCAACATGAAAAAGAGCTGAAGGATCCAAGCCTGACCTGGGTCATTTGGGAGTGAAGGGGGGAGTACAGCGAGGAGTTGCAGTTTGAGCTGCCCTTTTCCCCTCTCTGCTGGGGAATGGCTTCTGCTGGTTTAATGTATTCAAAGTAATGAAAGTTGAACTCAGCCTGTTATATAAAATTATTGATAGAGATTGAAAGAGTTTAGACAGGAATATTGAGTTAGCCCAAAAAAGCAGAAAGTGCCTGCTGAAAGTGGTATCTGGTGAACAAAAGAGACCAGAACCGGAATTAATTGAGGAAGGGGGAAGTGATGGGAATTAGGCAGAGAAAACAGCAGGAGGAGGTGGAATTTTCTGTCTTTTATCTCTTCTTGAGTCTATTCTGTGCCACTGACCCAAGAGGTCAGGGACAAATTGCCAACACAGGGAGTCATTTCATGCATCTCACCCAATCCCCAGTGCCACCCTGAGGGGCTGTGTTGAAGGGAAGGGTCTCAGTGACCTCCCCACCCTTAGGCTTGTGCAAAGTGCTGAAAATTACTCAGGATATGGGTTTGTATTTCGCTCTCACTGCCTTTATCCTGCTTATTTTCCCCATTTGGTTCTGCTGTGTTTCTCCCTCTTTTCTCTGCTTCCCCCCCACATTACACTGGTACCAGTGTGGCAGGTCTCACTGGTGCTTGGTGACAGCACCTTCTGCTAGACCTGCAAGTCAGGGAAAGCTTTTAATCAATGGATTCATGATATTTATTTTTCTCTTTTTTGCTGTTCTCTTCATTCTTGTTTCATGAGGACCTCTTTGCCTGCACTGTGCTGCCTTTGGAAGAGCAGAATTGGATCCCAATGATAAACCATTCCATCTCAACTAACTTGGAAAGACATAAATAACATTTTCCTGTAAGACTGGCAGGCAGGGTTATTTTCCTCACCAAACCCAAATAATTAAAGGAAACAAGCTGCATATTTTGAATGAAATACTCAACAGCTTAACTGGTTTACTTTCTTCTTTATATTTTATTTTTTAAGTAAACTATTAATGAGGTTTTAGTGACAATAATTTGCTGTGGCACAAAGATGTGTCTTGGCCTGAACTCAAAACTCTCCCTGTCAACATTGAACTGCTTGAGCCCATTTCATCTCTTGAGGTATCACCGTGCTCTCTTCTCCCTTCCCACCACAAACACATCGGATTTTTACTCCAGGTAGTTTTGGTGCTTGAAAACTGGGAGAACACAGAAATTCCAGTCCCTGAGCCCTTCCCTCCTCATTCTTCTTCAACGACATACTCTTAGAAACCCAGCAGGATCTCATGATGCTGCTGCTGAGTCTGCCTGGCCCTCGTTTGTCACTGCTGTGTGTCAGGAGAGCCCTGCACTGATGCTTTCCGTGGTGGCAGTCACTTGAGTGTGGGGGCACTCACTCTCTCTTCCCCTTTGCCCATTACACACTCTGTTTCTTCCCCCCTTTATTCAGCCAACACAAGAGACCCCACATCACAACAGCAAATTACTATATTAGGAAGAAGTTCTTTGCTGTGAGGGTGGTGAGGCACTGGAACAGGTTGCCCAGGGAAGTTGTTGATGCCCCATCCCTGGAAGTGTTTAAGGCCAGGCTGGATGGGGCTTGGAGCAACCTGCTGTAGGGAGAGGTGTCCGTGTCCATGGCAGGGGGGTTGGAACTTGATGATCTTTAAGGTCCCTTCCAACTCTGACCATTCTATGATTCTATGATTCTACTCGCCCACCCTCTCCATCCCCCCTGAGAAGGTGGCTGTGATTTATCTGCTCCAGGTGGCAGTCATACTCAAGGCTGAGCCTGCTTATCCTATGATAAATAACATCTTTACCAGCCCTTCCATCTTCAAATGCTGTCCACACGCAGTCCAGAAAGCAGCACAAAACTCTTAAATGGCAGACACATCCAGGCTTCAGCAGACGTGGGAAACAGGAGCTATAATGAGTGTTTTCCTGCTAGAAAGAGGTTGGAATTGAAGCCCCCTCCTCGTCCCGCTACCTTTTATTCACATTCCTGGAATTATCTGGCATGCTTGCTTTATCCCCAGCCATCTGTGATGGGCTGAGCTGGGAGAGATAAGCTCAGTAATCAGAAAATTGAGGGAAGCATTTCTGGCTGTGATAATCTTATCAGGCAGCTAATATACATGAACATTTGTACAGCCTGATGATGCAGGTGGGCTTCTGCTTATTTTTTTTTCTTCCTTTTGACAGGCAAGGGGGAAAATGCAGGGCTTGGGGTACCAGGGGGGAAATTGGACTAAAATCTCTTCCTTCTCCTGTTCTTCCCTATGGAGAAAGGGAAGGGGGGCTAATCCAACCATCCCTTTTTCTGCCCTTTCCTGCTAACGGTGCTGCCATGCTCTATCTGTCTTCTCTGCTAAGCATGGAAGGGCAAAGAAGCAATATGTCAAAATTTCAGTTCTGGCTGAACAATATGATTGTGTGTGTCAACATGTTCCTCTCCCCTGGAAAAAGAGGGAGTTTCTGCCAGCTTGAGGTTTGCCATTGCAGTGGGATTTTTTCGGTGTTGTTCTGCAAGCCTAGTTGTTGCTGTTGAAGGCCATGGGGTATTAATGGATTATTTCCCTGATGCTGCACACTGAGCTCTCTGTGGTCACAAGTTTTGCATCTATAAATAGTGTTGGGTTTTGCTTCTTGTTTGCCTCCCGAGTGAAAAATAGAGTTTCTGTCAATAGATTCATTAAGGGAATTAGTTGCCAGGTGTTAAAAAGACAGATGACGAAAGGAAATCCAAAATCTGAAGGATGAGTGTGAGGATGATCTAAGCTGGGAGACGGTGCTGGAACAGAAGTTGGAGTATCCTCCAGGTAGTTTGTCTTTGTTTACACTTGGTAATAAATCGTATTCTTGAGGGGTTTAGAAACAAGTAACATCTGTCGTTTATCAATCTGTGCGTTGTCTTCATAGCTGAATTAGGGATACAGATTCCCGTGTCAGGGAGCCTGGGAATGATAGAGCCTGAGTAAGAAGTTTTCGTGTCTGTAGAGTTTTGAGATACTTTCTGGTGAGTTCCTTCCCAAACGAGGCCAGAGGCAGAAAGTGCTCTTAATTGTTTGTTTGTTCCACCAGACCTACCTGAGCAGCTTGAGCTAGAAGTGTATATTGGAAAGGGTGGGAAATATTCCCTAACCTTTTAGATTCAACCTGGGTGTTTCAGAGTTGCCTGGGATGAGAAAGTATAATCTTACAGTTCGTTTCTTCCAGGGAGGAATTGGAGCTAAATGATGTTGAACTGTCAATACCAAATCTGGGGTGCCAGTGAGCTCCTAATGCCACACAGATAATTCTTTGCATCCTGCTAGCAGCGTGGGGAAGGGTTGGGGAAATATCTGGAAGTTAAAAAGCAATCAACTTGCTGTGTTGAAACCTTGATGAAAATGTTGGGGAAGGTTAAAGGGATTGCAAAAGGAGGCAGGGTTGGCTATGGCTTGTTAATTCAGCACGTGAAGAGTTGCACTTGGCATCCTTATCCTGAGAAAGGTCTGAGCTGTGCAGAACATCATGATTTCCTCCTCCTCCCTTTGCTGTTCCCGTGTCCCCCCTTATTAGTGCTGGAGCAACTAATGGCTTTTCTCTTCTGCAGCTGGAGGTGGAGATGAAGGTGCTGAAGTCTCAAGAGTGCACAGCTGAGCCAAGTACTGCCATCACCAAGGAGGAGGTTGACACGCTCAGGTAGGCAAAGCAAGGGGAATGATGAGAAGATTCCATCTTTTCAGTGGGAATAAGAAGGGAAATGCCCAGGACGGTTTCACTGCCTGCTCTGGCCATTTCCATCTCCAGGTATGGGACCTCACCACACTAAAGCACATGCTGTGGACTGTCTGTGTCATCTGCTGTTCAGGGAGCAGCATCAGAATGTGTTTCCCTTGTTTTTCTGAAGCAGGATGTTCTTTTTCCCGAGCTCACTTAAAATTCTCTCCAGCTTTTATGGACATGAGAAATCCATGAAGCATTAACAGAAAGCCTCAGCCCCTGATCTTTTCTTGCATTTAGATATTTTATAAGCTTGTCTGACTTCTGGAAGGCTGCAGGCTCTTTAATGTTTGGGGTCTCTGGCTCTCAGTTAATTCATAACACTGGCTCCTGCATCACTGTTCCCTGTTGACTTTCCCGTGGAAACGGCGTTGCTGTTTGTTTCTTGTTTTGACCAAATCTTGACCGTAAATTCGGGATCTGTTGGCGTGTGTGTGTGCAGAGGTTTAGCATCCAGCTTTTGTGATAGCTGTGTGCGTGGAGCACTGGAGATAAAAGCAGGCTGTTTCCCCTCGTGCATTGCTGCAGATGGCAGAGGGGTACCTGTTGTGATGCACTGAAAGAGGAGCTACAAAACAGCATTTTTGCAGAGAATACATGAGCATTTACAAAAGCTACAGCAAAGGTAGACAAGCTTTCCATGTTTTTATTAAAGCATCTACAGCTTCCATTCCGGAGCAGGTGACACAATAAATAGTGAGCACAAAAAAGTTCATGGGCTTCTGAATGTTTAATAAAGTTCCTTTTATTTAAGCTGAGCAAATCAGATTTTGACAGGCTGAGGGTTTTTTTTTTTATTCTCGGCTGATGTAAGACTTTGGCTGGAGTTTCATTTCTTAATTCTTTTATATTTTCAGCTCCATCACTATAAAGCCTGAGTGCCTCTTAGGACCCAAAGCAAGGTTTTGCAGCAAGCAGAATCTTTCAGAAAGCAGAAATTACTGGCCTGTACGTTATGACTTCGCTCCGCTCTTCCCCTCTGGAGCTTGTTTTATGGCTTTGAAAGCCTGGTGCCATAGCAGAGGGGAGGTGTTTGTTTGAAAATAACACATGTTCAGCTGAGCTATTCCAATATGTTCTAGGGCTGTACACCTAATCGAGGGGACTCGCTCCTATAGTTCCCTTAAGGTGGTGTGATAGTTCTGAGCATCCAAGGCACACACCTCCCTTTTTTTACTCTCTCATATGGTTGAGTTCTGGTAGAGGATGGCATGCTCTGGCTTCCCTTTTTCAGGGGGATAAACCTGTCTCTGCTTTTGAGTATCGTGGGTGTTTGAACTGAGCTCATTCAGGTTTTTCTTCTGCTGAGGGCACACGAGACCCTCTGAAATGTGATTTTTTACGCTGCTGCAGGAGTATTCACCGTCTCCTCAGCAACATTAAACCCGTCACTCCTGATTAATATTATGCCTCTCTATCAGCAGAGCCAGCATCCTATTTGCTGTCTGCTGGGAGCTGAGGGTTTTCGGAGTGTTTCTACAGAACCTGGGCTGGGCTGGACGGCAGCACCCTTTCATCCAGGAGATGTTTGGGCTCTTTATTTTCACCTCCAAACCTCATTATTTGGGGTTTATCTTCACTGAGCAGCATTTGCCATCTATTCACTGAGCAGCTTCAGAAGCATCGTGTGGAGGGGGAAAAAGCTGGTTTATACATAGTCCAGGACCACTTCCTATCGTGGAATGCTCCTGGCAGTGGGGATGGAGATGTCCAGCTTTGCCCTGAATGAAACCCTATTTCCCAGGCAGGGATGAGTGGAGCTCCTGGGTACCTTGTTAGGGGATTGGGGCATTGGGTTCTGCTCAAAGGTAGCCCTAAAACCCTCTAGATAAAAAAGAGAGAAAGGAAAAAATCATTGTTTTTGAAGACTTTCTTTGACTACTCATCTCATCTCTCTCTTCCTTTCATGAAGTTGTGTTGGAGCCTCCACACAAAGTATGACCTATTCCCAGTAAAGCCACTGCAGAGCTATTCTCCAGTGAGGAACCGTGCACTAGAAGCTGTTTCAGCAGAGGGACTAAGCTTCTGCAGTTCTTTCATGGTGATATTTCTGTCTTTTCATCTCTTCCCCATTTCAGTCCCCTGTTCTCCCGAGGCTGTGGGTGCACAGAGGCTGCAGTCCCAGGATCCGATTCCAGGCTGGTTTTTCTGTCGCTTTTTACTGAACTGCTTTTTAGTTGTTACAGCTGATTTAAATACTTATCCCAGGCCCTGATGCTCGTCATTTAGCTACAAAGCTGTTCCAAAAAAACATGGATTTGTTTGGTTTTAATCACCCTTTTCACTGCTCAGCTCTAACAGTAAATGCCTTGGTGCAAAATGTTCTCTTTCTGCCTGAGTTCTCTTTGCTGGAGAGCTCATAAACCAGTCCCTGCTCCTTTTTTCCTTACTGGTGGCTATTCTTGCTGCTTCAGGTGTCTTCTCAGACTCTCAAGGATTTCATTCAACGTCGTAGAAACTACTCCATGAAGATTTTTTTCTCATCCTTCTACACTGAAGCAGTCAAAAGATATGGTTGGGCCTTATTTTGTGTTTTCTGGCACTTTCTGTGCATTGGACAAGAAACTGGGCCACCTCCTTTCTTCATGGAAGAGACTCCTTCTCAAAGGAGCAGAAGATAAATCACTGTCTTCCTCTGGGCTTTTGGGGTTCAGGAATAAAGGTGCTGTGGTCCACACCAGGGCACTGCTCCAGCCTCGCTGGATGTGTCCTCCCCAGGCAGCAGAGGTGAATTGGGTAGCTGTGATTTCAAAACAGAAGGGGTTTGGAGGAGAACAGAGATGAGGATGGGAAGGGAGTAGGTCTGCTGTGCTTGGGAATAGGTCTGCTGTGCTCCTCCTGTGTCCCTGTGGGTCCCAACAGGACCAGTTTACTCAATTCTACATGGCTGCTAAGGAGTAGTGAGCAACACAAGCTCCACTGTTACTCCTTCCTTAAACTGTTCTTCAACTCCTTCCTTCCTATTTGGAAGTTCATTCTGGCAGAAACTGGGGGAAGAATGCAAATTTTCAGATTGGAAAGCAGAGAAAGAAGTACCACACCTTATGAGGGCATTATTTCTATTCTGGTAGTTTGTTGTGGTCTTTGAAATCCCATGAACCTACACTATAATCTGGCTTCTCTTCTGGCCAGAGCCCAGCCTCTCCAGTTAACTGCTGGCATGGAGGACTGTGAAAAAGAGAGGAAAAACCAGCAGAAACCAGCGAGGGGAGTCTGCAGAGCAGGAATGGACTGTGAGCCTCTGGGCATCTCCATATGCACCCCGTGGTTAGGAGCTGCCTCCTGAAAACAAAAGCAGAAGAGGCATAAAAGAGGAAAAAAACCACCAAAACCTATATTGATCATTTGAATCCGTATTCGCCTCCTGTGAGCGAATGAGAGCTTTTAAAAACACATCTTTTCTTGCATTTTTCTTTAGTATGGAAAGTAAATTTTTAGGGAGGAACTTGAAAGACTTTATCAGTTTTTCCTCCTCCTCTTGAGAACAAAGTGCTCTTTCGTCAGACCTTTTATAACTTTAAATGTGAAACTCTCTCCTGGCATCATCGTTTCTGAAGAGACAATAAAAGCCGGTGCTAATGCTGTCATTTCTCACACTTCTTGCTGCTCCCTCTGAAATCCTGTTTGTTTATATTCTGTGGATCTTCTGACAAGGAAAAGTGGTCAAACTGTTGGGTCCCTGCGCTGTGGGACAGGGCAGAGCAAAGGAGAGAGCGTTGGGGCATTGGCACCTTTTAGAGGGAAGGTGATAACTGTGCAGGAACCTATAAATAAAGGGAATATATTTAAAAAGAGCTTCACTACAGACTTAAGTGGCAACAGCTGAAGGACCTTTTTGGCTGGAACAAATCTGAACTTTTCCTTGCTGCTGTCAAACTGCAACCCCAGTAAATCCTAAATGTTTTCTATGGATTTAGTGACTGGGTAGAGTTACAGTAATTCAAAAGAAATTCATGTCCTTGCCAATGCCTATTAGTCACACTTGCTGGAATTCTGTCTGCTCGGCTCCTAACACCATCTCAATGCCATCTGGATCCCTTAATAGCGTCTTCCCAACACATACATTTTCTGCTCCATTCAGTAGTTTCCTCTTCAGCAATAGCTTTTCCACATGGCCACGTCCTCCTCGCAGATGGGGCCTCCCTGAGATGTGGCCTCACCGGCGACATCCACGCTGCGCTACAAGCCAGCGTGTAACGCGCCTGAGAATGTTAAAAATGAATCAAAGAACGATGAAGGGGTGATGGTAGACAGTTGTTGCTGGCTGACTCCACTGAAAAGCTCTGGAGACTTTTGGAAGAGCCTTGATGCTGCTGAGAATCGATCAGATTCCCCCCTTCTGCCTTTCAAAAAGAGGAGCAGACTGGCCTTTCTCGCTAGAATCATCCCTCATCGCTGAAGCGCTTTTTAGAGACTGAATGCACAGGGTGGGATGTCTCCTGGTTCTTTCAAGTGTCATAGAATCATAAAATGGTCAGAGTTGGAAGGGACCTTAAAGATCACCAAGTTCCAACCCCCCTGCCATGGGCGGGGACATCTCACTAGAGCAGGCTGCTCCAGCCTCATCCAGCCTGGCCTTGAACCCCTCCAGGGATGGGGCAGCCACAGCTTCTCTGGGCAACCTGTTCCAGTGCCTCACCACCCTCACACCAAAGAACTTCTTCCTAAGATCTCATCTAAATCTCCCCTCTTCCAATTTAAAACCATTCCCCCTCATCCTGTCACTAGATTTCCTGACCAAGAGTCCCTCCCCAGCTCTCCTGGAGCTCCCTTCAGATCCTGGAAGGCTGCTCCAAGGTCTCCCCGCAGCCTTCTCTTCTCCAGGCTGAACAGCCCCAGCTCCCTCAGCCTGTCCTCATAGGAGAGGTGCTCCAGCCCTCTGAGCATCTTGGTGGCCCTGCGCTGGACCTGTTCCAACAGTTCCATGTCCTTTCTGTGTTGAGGACTCCAGAGCTGGACACAGGACTCCAGGTGGGGTCTCACAAGTGCAGAGTAGAGGGGGAGAATCACCTCCTTTGACCTGCTGCTCACGCTGCTTTTGATGCAACCCAGGATGGGGTTGCCTTTCTGGGCTTTTCTGTGTCATCTTGGGAGACCTGAAGATGCAGGTTTGGGTTTTTCTTCTTGTTCCCTCTTCCGATCTGGGGCAGTGAAGGTTGCAGTGGGGACAGTATAAAGCTCAGGTTCTCAAAAGTGAGAAAATCCACAAACCTGAGCACGTGCCAGTGAATCTGTGGTCTTGCACTTCATTTGATCTTATGAAAGGTTTTAGAAAAGGCTTGAATTTACCTTGTTCCCATGGAACCTTCGACTCTGGGCTCAGCTGTCTGCGTCGGATGCAGAAAAAGTCTTCCAGGAATGAGAGGAGATCATTGTCACATTTTAAATATTTTCATGTTTTCAAACCCCTGAGAAATTGGTAAATTTTTGAGAAATGAATCGGAATGATTTTTCCCTGTATCGCAAAACTTGAGAACGCTGTCAGTATTTCAGAAAGTAACTGATGTTTCTTCCTTCCTCGTGCCACGGGGCTGCTGTTAAAGTGGCCAGATGTTGATGGATGGGTGTTTCAGACCCCCACGTTTCTGTGCTCTGCCTTTTGTGGTTCTTGCAGGAATTTATCTTGGATTGCTCTCCCTTCCTGAGTAAATCCCGTAGGTACCAAGTCTAGGCATGCAAGTTGGTGATAAAATAGCATCGCCTACCTCATCCAGATGTCTCTGGATGGAGAGAGCACAGGTTTGTGGGGACTGTGGCTGCCTGCATGGATGCTGATGCACCCAAAAGCCATACAAACTTGGCCCTGTACCTGAATTTACGTAAATAAAAAGATTCAAGTGCCAAGCAAGTAAATATTTTTCAATATTTGACTGCTGTATCTTAACCACCAGCTGCAAATGCTTTGCTGTGTTTATATATAGATAGGATTTCCCTTGCTTCTCTCTCGCTTTGCCATTGGGAAGAGTTCCCCAGGGCTGGAAAGCAAAGCTAGAATAGCACAAACTGTTTGCTAATGGTTCTTAATGCTTTCCCACTGGAGATCCAGGACACTTAACAGCGTTAAAAATAGGTTAGAAGAGGGATAAGCAGTGAAAGCACTAGTCAGTCCTAAAAACCTCTCTGGTGCAAAGAGGTTACAGCAATGTTCCCTGTCTTCAGCACAGAGGAAGCAGCAAAGGCTGTCTGATGGGTGCTGGGAAGGAGGATACCCCAATGATACCCCAGCTGTGGGTGTTGGGAAGGAAGATACCCCAGAGATACCGCAACTGTGGGTATTGGGAAGGAGGATACCCCAGTAATACCCCAGCTATGGGTCCTTGGAAGGAGGATACCCCAATAACATCCCAACTGTGAGTGCTGGGAAGGAGGACACACCAGTGATATCCCAACTATGGGTGCTGGGAAGGAGGATACCCCAATGATACCCCAACTGTGGGTGTTGGGAAGGAGGATACCTGGGTGATATCCCAACTCTGGGATGATGGGAAGGCACAGGTGCCTTGTGGGATGAACCCAAAGATGAGCTCCTGAGGGAGAAGCCAGGGATTTCAAGCATGCTCCTGGTGCTGCTGCTCACAAAATCCATGGTCTGGGTATGTCTCCTGCACACCTGTGAGCACCCAGGCTACAACTGATCACCCTTTCCTCCCCAAGCCATAAACAGCACAGACAAATTATTAAATCTTAAAATTAATCTTAATAATCTTAAATATAATCTTAAATATAATCAAAATAATCTTAAATATAGTGACTTAAACCTGCCCTTGTCTCACATCCTTGTGAAATGGTTTCTGGCCGTTGCTCTGAATGATTTTTAAAGGGCATCAAAGAGGCCTGAGCTTAAAACCTCACCTGGAGAGAAGTTCTGCAGGCAGATAACAACAACATCACAGCTGATTCGGGAGGCTGGATGGAGAGAGGAATGTGTTCTAAATTAAAATTCAGCATGTCAGCTACGGAGAAAGTACTGATGAGAGTCCTGTGTCTGGCTCTGACCTTTCAGTAGCTGCTGCGCTGTTGTTCCTTAGAGAAAAACGTTGCTCTTCTTGTGGCCTGTTCTGCAATCCATTTAGAGACAACGCTGGTGAAAACATTAATTCAAATTTGAATTTCCATTTTTCCCGACCTTTTGAGTCTCCGGCTTCTTCAGCCTCCTCCATCCCCGCTTGCTTTGTGTCTCTTCTGGAAATTATTGATGATGTCTTTTAATGGCCTGGACAATGCTAAAAGCTGCTCCTCGGCATTTCAGAAGCTTCCAAGAGTGGGGAAAAAAAGATGATCCTTTATAATATCTGAAAATTACCAGCAGGGGTCAGGCTTACAAATAATTTAAGCAATTTGAGCTGCATATTTATAAAGGAGACATTTCTGTGCCGAGCATGTTTTAAATCAACCAGCTTCTCTGGAAGAGTTTGTAACTTTTACCCTGTGAACAGGAGACTTCTCAACTGTACCTGAGGTTTCTGGTGCGTAAGTGTGGGGTGTTGGCAGATGGGTGCGTTGTTTGCTGTCACGGTGCAAGGATTTTCAGCTTACTTTAAGTCATTTAAAAGTGAGTACTATCAAGTGAGATAATTAATTAAAAAAAAATAAAATGATAAAGAATCCTGAGAAAATTAAATGCAAAAAACCAGTGTTAATATGCATTAGTTGCACAGTTAATCCCAGGAAGTTAACATGCCAAAGGTGAGGTTCTTGAAGCAACATTAAGGTTTTTGTGCTCTGGACTTAAATGCAAGCAAAAATATCAGCTGTTTTATAGTAATATCCCCTGCCCAACGAGCTAAGGCTGATGTGGTTGATGTAATATATTTGACCTTTCAGAAAGCTTTGAGCTGCAAGAAACTTTACTCACAAAGAAACTTTACTCTGATGGACTAAGAAAGAAGGTTCTTTGTTGGATTAAGAAAAACATAAGAATCCCAGAGAAGTGGTTGTCCCCATCCGCAGGGGTGTCCGGTGGTGGGTCACCATCTGAGCCAGGCAGATCTACTGGGCTTCTTGGCTTCTAGTCCCTTGGCTCCAGGGTTTCCTGAGCTAGAGATCATATAAAGTCTTTTTTTTTTCTTTCATTTTTCTTCCATTCTGCATTTTTCTTCCTTTAATAAAGATGGTAAAACAAAGAAGATGGCACTGAGGGTTTTCCATTAGGTCCTAGAATGTTTTTTTTTGGTTGGAAATTTGTTGTCCAGCCCTAAGAGGAGTTTGTGAATGGTGAGGTGATAGAATTTGAGATAACGTGAAATTATTCAGCTTATCAGGCTGTTCAGAGTTTCAGAAGAATCTTATGATGTTGCTCGAGATGGGAAATGAAGTTGTACATCAGTAATTGCATGGAGGAAAAAACACCTTTACTTTTACTCCCACAATAGAGGGCTCTGAATGAGCTGTTATCACTCAAGAAAGAGATCTTATATTATTGTGAATAGTTTTCTAAAAATACCAGGTAAGTGCTCTGTAGTTAAAAAGACAAATAGAATACTAGGAATGATGAGAAAAGAAGTTGGGAACAAAACCAGAAAGTCTCATTATACCACTGAATCCATCCCAGTGCTGTTTGTAATTCTAGCTTTTCTCATAACAAAAAAGTCTACATAAAACTTGCAAGAGAACAAGGAAGGGCAATAAAAATGAGTAGAAATCTGGAAAATCCTTGATGTGAGGAAACACTAAATTGAGATTCTTCAGGAAATAATAGAGGAGGCCTGGAACGTGGTGTGGAGAGGGGAGTGTGGTACAATTATTCACAACTTTTCATAGCAGAACTAACAGGCACTCAGTGAAATAATCACATGTGAAGTATAAAACAAAATGAACTAATTTTTCATACAGCACATAATTAAATTTGGGAACTTCCTGCCAAGGAGCGTGGTGAAGGCCAAAAGTATAAATCAGATCAAAAAGAGATTTGATGCACTCATGGAGATTTTTAGCTGCTGGTGGTTATTAACCGTGATGGTTTCACTCACTCTGTGGCTCGGGAAGTATCTAAGTTGGATTTGCTTTACATGCAAGTTGTATATTTTTAATATACTTGTACAAATTATGTTTTCATCATACAAACTTGTATCTTTTAGTTGTGTGTTTTAACTGCCTCAGTGGTGGTACAAAGGAATAAGCTGATACAGCTTGTGATTTCATGGTTTACTTGGTTATTTGTGGTGGGACCGGGAAGGGGGACAGCATGCATTAACTTTCCCATCTTCTCCAGGCTGAAAATCGAGGAGCTGGAAGCTGAACGCAGCAAACTGGAAGAGGAGAACAGATCTCTGGAGATGAAACTGGAGAAGCTGACCCTGCAGGTAGGAGATGTGGAGGCGTGGAGTGGCTGGGGAGCCTGCTGTGCCCCGTTGGCCATCGCTGTCCCATGGGATGGGCCTGAACACTCATGGCACAGAGCTTCACTTCCCTCTGTCTTGGGTGCAAGACATTTTTCAGCAGCCTTTTGCAAACTGCACCAACACCTGTGTCTCTGACTGTGTTATTGGGATGTTTTGATATCAAATGCAATTACACATTCCCTATGCCTTTACCTAGAACTTTGGCGTTTTCTTCTTGGAGCCTCAAAAACCAGTTCCATTTTAAATAACAGGTTGCCTCTCTCCAAATTCATTCCTGCCAAAGCCAGGCTGTAGGGAGGGGTTAGCAGCACGGAGCCAGTATGGAAACTTCAGCTCCCTTCGTACTGAAGCCTCCACTGCTGCCACCAGCGATGGAGACAGAGGCCACCGGTTTGTGGCCTCCTTGGGTAGTATTTTCCCAAGAGAGTGCTGTTGAGATGACACAGCAGTATCTCCAGATCACAAACACCAAGAGTAGAAAGTGTGGGGTCAGAAGGATGAAAGGGTGTGATTCCTTTGCTGTGCTGTTGTTAGAGCTTTACCTTTTCTTGGGGTAGAGCTATCCTGTCCTATAGAATGTCTTTGGCTTTTCACTCAGGGTAGATCAGTGAAGGCTCACCCTCCATGAAGGCAGGCAGAGACACCCTAGTGGAGTGGTCTCTTCCTCCAGCTCTCCTTCTGGGAGCAGCTTTCCACTGCAGAGGAGAGGCACAGAGAGTCGTTTCAAGCTTTTCTACTGTTTTCTGTTCGAAATGTGCTGGAGCGAACAAGAACCTGAGCCTGTTTGTTTAATCAAAGCCCATCCTGCCATGAACAGTGTTATCTCTCCCTCCTGTTCCCTCTGATATGCTGAACAATTTGGCATTGTAGCATTTCATTCTCTTAATTTTTCTTTCTTTCTTTCTCTCTCCCCCCCCCCCCCCTGCCATTTTTGTGTAAATTGCTTCATGGTAGAAAACCTGCAGGTTTGAAATTACTCAGTTTTCAGACAGACCATTGATTTTATCTTGACACCTATTAGAGGCGAATCAAATCTCTCTCTTTCTTTTTTTTTTTTTTATTACCAATTCCTAGAGACAGGGGAAGTGACAGCTTTGATAAAGCAGGGAGCTAAGAGCTGCTGAGCATCTCTGCTGAGCCATGTTCAGTGTGAAACCTGTCACCCTGCTCTCCTTTAATTGGGTTTCAGTCATCAGAAGGAGATGAAAGCTTTGGGCTGGTGTTTGGATGCTTCGGTCTCCAGCAAACACAACAGCAGCTTTGGTTTCAGAGCAGATTACAACTCACTCGGGTCACATTTAATCTGCCAACGTTGTCTTACAATGGCTGCTGCCTTTCCAAGAAGGCCTAACCAGAGGAATCTCCCGTTTGATTTGTGGTATCTTGAGATGCTCTGCTTTGTTTCCTCATCATTGCTCTTGAGAGGCTGAAACACCAAGTTTTTTTAAATTCCGTGTTCAAAGAGGAAAGGTCTGAAGTCTTCAGCGTAGCCTTGCCTTCTGGTCCTTGGTAGAGGAGAGGATCAGCAGCAGCTCCTGTTGGATCACTGAGCTTTCATGGTGTAGAAAGGCAACGGGGTGATGGGAACAAGGTGGGAAAGTTATTTGGGAAGAATGGGTAACATGTAGGTGCGGGAAAAGAGAAGGAAAGGGCTCATCTGGCTTAGCGGATCTAGGAGAGAGAAATCTGCAATTAGTTCATTGAATTAAGGCACTCATGCTCTTACACCTGCCTGGCTAAGGCTGAGGATGTGGCTTTAATTCTGTATTTAACAGGAGGGAGCTCCCCCCTTCCTTAGCTCCTGCCTTTACTCGGGTCTTAGAGGAAAGCATAAATATCAGAACATGTAAGCTGAGTGCTCAAATGTCAGTATTGATCAGGGCCCACCTGAGTGGTCAAGATTTCAGAACTCCTCAGAGAGGAAAACATCAGCCTTCCCAGTTTTTATTCACCTTGAGAATCAAATATCTTGACAGGCCAAGCTTAGAATGACTTTTTTTTTTTATAAACACGTTGGAAGAAGGTTCCTTGCAGAGGGAGCCCACTGAGTTAAGGATAAGCTTAGAAATTCACCTCTTCTATCAGCGCTGAGCAAATACGCTGAAAATATTATTATGGACTCAGATAAGTTCACTGAAATGTTGGTGGTTTGACATGTTATTTATTCCCATCTCTGAAAGAAATCACTGGGAAATGATGGGTTAAAATAACATCCCTTTATCACAAAAGGTAAAAAAGGAGAGACAAACTTTGTATGCAGAAATCACAGGAAAATTTGGCTGAACAGAAAGAGGATTGAAATGACAAACATGGGAATAGCACGGCATCAAATCCAGTAAAGGTGTAAAAGAAAGTAGGGGTGACATTAAACATGGTCGGATGAGGGTGATTTCTGACAAATCTTTGTCTGCAGTTCCTTCTTTTTTGGAATTGTTAAATGAAAGATACATAGAAGGGATGTATTAAAATTGTCAATTTGGAAGAATTGCTCATGGATGCTCATGGATGCTCATGGATGCTCATGGATGAGAAGCTCCCCATGAGCCGGCAGTGCGCGCTGGCAGCCCAGAAACCAGCCCCAGCCTGGGCTGCAGCAAAAGCAGCGTGAGCAGCAGGGCCAGGGAGGGGATTCTCCCCCTCTGCTCTGTGCTCCTGAGACCCCACCTGGAGTCCTGTGTCCAGCTCTGGAGTCCTCAGCACAGAAAGGACATGGAACNGGTGGGAGGTGTCCCTGCCCATGGCAGGGGGTTGGAACTTGATGATCTTTAAGGTCCCTTCCAACTCTAACCATTCTGTGATTCTAAGAAGAAGCAGGATTAAGACTTTGCTTCACACTGGACTGAAGTCCGTTGAGTTCATGAAGCTGCACGTGTTAATGAAATCTAGGGAGATAACAGCTAATATTTGGTAATTAAAAACGTTGATGTTTGACTGTATTGATGTGGGGAAAGGAGTAGAGTTTCAAAACTATTTGCCTCCTCTCCCATCTGAGTGTCGGCAGATGAATTTTGCTCACTTCTGCTTCGGCTGCTGATGCCCACAACCCATTTGGGGAACTCCAGGACCGCGATGGGCTGGCCAAAGGGCAGGCAAGCACATGGAAAGATGCTTTTATCTTTAGTGTATGATTCACACTCCCTGAGCTCAGTATTAGCAAACAAAGAGAGTGAGATACAGATAGCTACCCTCAGCAGTGTGTGTAACGTCTGACATCTCTTTGTGTTCTCTGCTTGTGTGGGGACAGCTTGAATTACGGCTGAAGGCGCTTTGCACCTCCACGCACCTCTTCTTCCAAAACCCTTTGGCTCTTGACACCTAGCTGCAGGCTGCATTGATTTTCCTTCACTGGTATAAAGACTTTAGCATGGATATTACTCACTGGTCAGCTCTTTACTGCTAATAAAAACCTCAGATTACAAAAACACAAGAAATGGTGGAAGGATAGAGAAATTACACCCTGCTGAGGGTGCCTCCCCATCACCCAGAACGTTATTTTAAGGAAAATGTTTAAACTGTGGCTCAGGAGAGGGATTCAAGTAATATATGAAAAGAGTGGGTTTAAGCAGACAATTCTATCTCCTCCCCCCCACCCTTCTTTCTTTTGATGGAGTGAAAAAGGCTTCCAGGAAACCTTTTCACCGTGAGGGTGGTGAGACCCTGGCCCAGGTTGCCCAGAGAAGCTGTGGCTGCCCCATCCGTGGAGGGGTTCAAGGCCAGGCTGGATGGGGCTTGGAGCAACCTGGTCTGGTGGGAGGTGTCCCTGCCCAGGGCAGGGGGTGGCACTGCATGGTCTCTAAGGTCCCTTTCAACCAAACCATTCTGTGATACTATGAGAGCCAAATGAGCTGTTACTGCTTGGCTTACGGTGGGCAGATCTGCTGAGGTTGCAGTGAAAGGTTTGTGTTCTTTAGTTACCTGAAAAAGCTTGGACCATCTTCACAAGCTGCTGGTGGAAAAGTGCAGCTCGATGCCAGGAACAAAAGAGACTGATCAAATCAGTGCTTTTTGGATAAAGTGGGAGGAAAGACTTGTGAGGAGTGTTCAATTAGCATTTCTTACTGCTCGGAGCCTTGTGTTTGCAGGCAACCAAGCGGATGTGAAGTGTTCCTTATGCAAATACATCTCTCCTGCTTTTCCTGCTCTCTTCTACACTTCGAGCTGAAGGAGAAGAGATTCTTCAAGTTTGGCTGCTTCAAGGAAGATTGATTAAAATCAGCTGCAGTTTGACTTAATTGGATCCATATGCTTGGAGAGGGAGCAGGACTAGTTAGAAGTCCTCGTAATGAGTTCACAGCTGGTTGGTGAGGAAAAATGAAACTCCAGTTAGGACTCAGATAAGTGGATTTTTCACACTGATGTGTAAAAATCACCTCTAGTCCCTTAGCCAAGCCAGCAGCCTGGTCACTTTGAGCACAGGCATTTATGAGGCTGACTGGAAGGAGACATTTCTTGGTCCTTCCTGAGTAAAAGGAATCACCTGTGGGTGCTGACAGCCAAGGATACATGAGCAGGGTCACAGAAAAGCTGGGAGAGGATCTCAGGGATAAGGTGAGACCCTACAAGGGTATTTTGGCTTTTTGAAAGGGTCATGGTTTGGCATGAGCTCTGAACTGATCAATTTTCAGTGTGATGCCCATGGTTGTAGTAATGACTGATTGTGTTTGGCCTTTCTGCTGTTCAGGAATGTAATGGTGACACTTATAAAAATGCAATATTATTTTTACAAGTTGAGACAGTTTATTTTATGCCAAAGAACTGGGAAAAAGTTGACTAGCTTTGTCGTATGGGGACAGTCAGCAGAAGACTTCTTCCCCCCAGAAGCTGGTATTTATGCTCAGTTTTGCTGTTGAAATAGAAGGGGCCAAATTCACTGTTATAGTGTCCACAAAGGAACCCTGTGAGGAAAACACATTAAACATCCCAACACAATCATGCTGACATGGCTTTATTAATGTGTTTTGAGGTGTTCATTAATTTGAGGTGTTCATTAATGCATGTGTGGTTGTTCCTTTCAAAGTGTCCAACTGTGCTGTCATTATCAACCATTTTACGACTGAAGATATTAATCTGGTTAAATTAAATCTTACTTTCTTCCACCTTTTAAATTGATTATTTTTGTGCAAATTAAAGCGTAATCCGCTTGTCCACTTCGGTGGTAGTTGTGTTGTAGCTGTAATGATTTGAAGATAAGAAATAAGTTATTGAAGCAGAAATATTGTAATTTTTTTAGTAAGAGTAGCTGGTATAATTGGTAAAGTTAGAGGCAAATAGAGTGAGTGTCTGAAAATTTGTTCTTTTTGTGTAGTTTGGGTCGTTTTAATTGGCCTGCCCAAGCTGGCATGGACTTGTGGTGGCTGGTCCCACCAAAGCAGGAGGGGTAGGTGGCTGCTCTCTGCTGTATTAAGTTCTCTAGCAGTTAAACATCCATCTGTGGTGGGTTCATCCACCATGATGAAGGTGCTGGGGCATCCAGAGTACGCTCCTGTTTCTTTTCCCCCTTATCTCTACAGGCTTTGTGGTTGAACAGGTCTCCTTCTTATCCAAACACTATGTTTTGAGGGACCAACAAAACATCTGGAAGCTCTACCCCTGGTGCAGATTCCTCTGTGTGGTTGACCTGGAGCATTTCTCCTCTTTAAGCATTAGTGATGGTGACTCATTTTGTAGTTAGGACTTTGGCGGCCAGGCAGTAACTGGCTTGGAGTTAAGAGCTCAAGGCAAAGTTGAGGTCATTTAACAGTCTAACTGCTCATTATGTGACCAGTGAAGAATGATGAATGAATCATTTACAGTTATAAAACTTCAAGGGATATTGTCAACCCTTCAAGGTTCCCTAATTGACCTCTCAAATGCTTATGAGTTGTCTTTCTGGATTCTCTGGATGCTTTCCCTTTCACAAACCTCCTGTCCTTGTCTCCTCATCTCTGCATGATGTGATCCACATTAGCACAGCTGCTCCTCAGTGAAAACCCCACGTAGTCAAGTTCAGCCCTTTTTTTGTTGTGTTTTTTTTAATAAAGGTCTTCTTTTAATGGATTTGGGCAAACCACTTGGCACCTCTTCACTCAGATACAGCTTTTGGCAAGGTGTAGGAGCAGATTTGTGTGCTTCAGAGGGATTTAATTATGGGATAGAAAAGGAGAGCCAGTAAAATGAAGCTGAACTAAGCAGAGAAGTGCAGGTCCAGGTCTGCGGAAGGCCATAGCATATTGTGCTGTCCCACTTACCCAGTATGTTGAATTTCTGGGATTGGGTGGGGAACGGAGTGATTTGTGATCTTTCCACAGGCTCCTGGATTTTATCAGCTGTAAGCTCATCTTTTGCAGGCAAAGATTATCTTCTAAATTCCATAGGCTGCAGAACTTCTTCCCTGAACTAAGGAAGCACGTATCTGCTCACATGTGTTGGCAGAGACCACTCTGGGGGTCACTCCATAGATTTTTACTCAAAACATCTATGAAAACCACATGCATTAAAAATCTGTATTACCTTGGCTAAATGAATACCGTTTCTGTTAATTATTGACCCAACAGCTCAGGTGTAGCACAGGCTTTTCACTCCAGGATTAGCATTCCTCATTCTCAGCCTCATTGCAAAGGTCTTCTCAGGTGTTTGCAGCAACCTTTGCTCTTCCAGGAGTCTCCCCACCACCGAAATAACTCCACTGCTCAGTGTAAGCATATATTAGAATTTATTAGAATTAACAGGAATTAGAAACATTCCGTGGGAGCAGAGGGGAGAAGTATAAGCATGTCATCCAGTTGTAGATCTGTCACTGGGTGGTTGAAGGAGAAGCTGTTTTTTGGCCTCGGTGGCCCTGAGAAATGTGATGTGCAAAGTGGAAGTTGAATAAAACACGGACATGGACGGTACAGACTTGTTAATATTTGTTAACATCAGGGACCAGGAGTGCGTAGATTCACATTTGTGCAGGGAACTTTTTACCAACATGCCCTTTAAAAAAAAAGTGGTTTTTTTTTCAAGGAATTTGCACATTGACTATTAAACACCTGAAGGTTTATAAATTTTGCTGCCAGAGCGAATGCTGTATTGTTTATTTCATGCAGCTCCTTTCTCCGAGTTCTGCAGAAGCTGATTAACATTTGCATAATACATTTAACACAAAAAAATCCATAATAAATTCATTGGTGTACCTCTGCCACTATCCCTGAAAATACCAGCAGTGGGTTGGCATCACGCAGCAGAAGAACAAGGAGAGGGATGAGCTCTGGGTTCCCTGGACAGCTCTGAACCAGGGAAAGGTCACCGCGCCGGGTGGCAGCACGGAAAGCTTGGAGAAAGCCAGGAGAGAGCTGGGACAGGGGAAATGTCTCCTGGAAAAGGTCGCTGTACCAGTAGACATGAAGCACAAAAACTTTTAAGAGGTGCCATCCGTGCTAGAGTGGAAAAATTGGCAATGAACACAAAATGGAGATGAGGATGCACAGAGGAGGAGTTTACTCCTGGAGTTCATCAGTTCTTCTGCTGACGTCCTGCGGTGGTGAAAACCAGCTGGCTTGAAACAGTCCTCCTTTTTCTGAGCAGGTATTACAGAAAGAATGGTGAGGTTTTAAAAGTCGTGCAAGACTTGGTTGTGTGGCAGGAGGTCACTAAATCGGGGGTGTTCTGTGTTTGTAGCACTTTGGTGAATGGAAAGTGTAGTGAGAGGCACCCCCCTGTTAGTGTTCTTGTATGATAAATAGAACAAGGATGTCAGAAAATGAATTATTTCCTCTATAATTCCATGCTCAGACACATGGTTGTGTTTATAAAATGCCCCCTTCCCCCCAAAACACAACACTTGCTGATAAAGTACAGCTTTATTACAATTAAGTCTAAATTACAGAAGGCTCCTGCTCCACAAGAGGGTTTCTCCAATTCCCCACAATCATCCTGAGGTGAAAGCCAGGGCTGAGGAGACAGACACAACCGTTTTGAAAAGAGACTTCACTTTTAAACTCCTCTAATCTTATTTATCACACAGCAAAGGAAAAGCAAAGTTTGGGGAAGCGATAAGAGTGACTGTCCCTTTATAGTTTTCTGGTTTGTCTCTGTAGTCATTTGATGGCACGAATTAGTTTTCAGTTGTTCTTTCTACAGTTTCTCTTCTGCTGCTTTGAATTCTGCTACGATGTCACAGCAACAAAACAAATACGTCGTTTAAACCTGAATAGGGAAAATAGAGCCTGGCAAGGTCTGTTTGATGAAGCTTTGTACTTTTTCTCAGATTGCTGTGAATATCACATCCATAAACTACAGCTCTTTCCATGTTGGGCTTTTAGCTTTTCGTTACTTGTTACCATTTCAGCCTTTGATGACCCAATTACTTTTGAATTTTTGATTAGAACAAAGCAATAGGTCACAGTTTCATGCTGTCCCTGTCTTTGCCAGTTCTTCTGTGGTGGTCTGGCTTTTTGCCACTGGTCTAAAACATTTCAGTGATATTCTTCAGCAGTTTTATCCTTCTGATAAAGAGGCTGGTTATGGTGCTGGGTTTTTCCTCTACCACTTGGTATGTGGACCACTTGACACCATCTCTACGAGACAGAAGACCAGGATGTGTTACCCAGATTATGGAAAAGAAATTAAGTCAAAGTTTAGCTGTCTTTTTGTCTGTGTGTTGGGGAGAAGAGGAAAATCTGCCTGTTTTGTATCACGGTGAAGAGTGGACAGGAATCCTCGTGATGTTAAATACACGGGAGAAAACAGGGAGATATTCTGAGTTGAGCCACTGATGGAGATGGCAGCGTGCTCCAGAGAAACATGTTTTCTTGATTCAAGCTTGTGAGATGTTGGTGCATTATCTTGTGTATCCCAGAGCCCTTCCCTTTGATCTCACTGACCTGCCAACTCTTAAACGCCTGGAGGTGGAGATCTACATAAAGAAAATGGGTTTTCCCTGAAGAATTTTATCAAACGGATGAAGGGAAACTTGCTGTGGCTCTGTCACTCAAACACTTGCCATCGAGCACTTCGATCTGTGGTCCAGCCTCACTGGGGATGGGAGTTTGTGGTGCCCCTGGGGAGATGTGACACTCCGATGTCAGAGCATCTCTGCCAACGCACCCCAAACGCAGTCGCATCACAATGCGATCTCTTCCCAGCCTAAGTTTCCAAATTTGCCTCAATTTCCATTTGCTATTGTATAAGACTCCAGAGAGACATAGATCCAGATGAGGCAGAAAAATGTAATTGGTTTTGACAGCTTTCCTGCCTAGATGTGAAAGATGGGTAACGGCAGCATGGAAGGCGATTCCTAATCTAGGTGGAAGGGCTGCACCCTTTTAAATAAGGATTAACAGCCAGGGTGTCAGGGTGAGTGAAACGCTGTGGAAAGAACATCTTCTTCCTCTCTTGTTTTCAAAATCAGAAGTGCCACATGAGGTTGTGCAGCATCTCCAAAGGAGCAGTGGTGTCTGTAAAGCCCTGTTGTGTTTGACACCGACGGGAGGGTTCCCAGGAGATCCATCACTTGTGTTTAGCCAGGGATGGGGTTCAGCACATCGGGAACGCCGCTGCTTCCCCCATCAATGTTTAATCCCCGTGTATCTTAAATAATGCAGAAGCTGTGCCTGTTCTCTGCGGTTTTGGCAGGACATTTGAAATGAAATAAAAAGTCCCTGCAAACTATTGTGCGTGTTGGACTCGACATAAGATGTTCCGTTGAGATTGTGACCTTTCAGAACAAAGAAGCTGCTTTTGAAAAGGGGGTTTCATTGTGCTCCTGGCTCTGCTAAGATGAAAAACTTGAAAAACCAGTAACATGAAGGCTGTGAAGCAAAGATGAGCTGCACAGAGATTCTCTGGTGTATTTTTGGTTGTCTTCCAGTGTCTTCCATCCTTTCTGTCTGTGCAGTACTACCACAGTAGCAATCAGGAGTAATTACAGAAATTTTCTCATTTTTCTGAGTAGGGGGATGGGAAGAGCTGCTGGCAGAGCAACCTCTGCACGGGAGCTCAGCTGCAGAGCTGCTTTCCCTCTAGATCCATCACAACTAGAGCTGCTGACCTTAAGGTTATTTCCCTGGGAGTCTGGGATTGCTCGTGGGTTGATCTGTTCAGTGTGCAAGGAAAAGCATGATGAGATACCTGCGATCTGTTGTCATTAATATTATTATGGTGGAGCAGCCTGAACCTTCAAATACACCACCAGGGAATTTAATTTCATATATATTAAAATGCGTGCAGTTGTATTTATATGTAGACTTGACTTGATATATTTGGATGTAAAATAGGAAGCACCATCCAGATTGTTTCAGCAGAATCCCACTGGAGTGTGGTCCAAGGGATCATAGAATCATAGAATGGTCAGAGTTGGAAGGGACCTTAAAGATCATCAANCTTTCTCTGTTGAGGACTCCAGAACTGAACACAGTACTCCAGGTGGGGTCTCACATGGTGATGGTGGCCCGAGGGAGAGGGAAATACCTGCTCTGGAGGGAGAACAGATGGAGGGTACGGGCTGGAAGCACTGCCCTGGACGTGCTGCAGCCGTGGTACCTGTCAGGCTGTTCACTTCAGAACACAGAAGTTGAGATGAAGGAGTTGACAATATCATAGACATTCATTGGAGTCCTCTTCAGGTGGATGGTGGGAAGGAGCAGTGAAGATGTAACACGAACTGGTTTTTCTGGTGGCACCTAAACACTAACTTCTAGCTCCCAGTAATTTGGGGATTGAATGTACAATGTCTCCTGGGTTTTCTGCTTCCCTAGGGTCTCTGATACCTTCTGGGTAGGGGGCTGCTGTTGACACTCATCACTTACAAGATAGATCTGCTTCTGCACTTGGAGGTTTTTGTGTGGTCCGTTCTCTCGAGCATTCCAGAGAAAAAAATCCTGCAAAACAAACCTGTTGGTCAACTCATGAGTGTATTCCTCCTGGGCCTTCCCTTTCATCCTCTCATCTCAAGTTCTTGGCTGTTCTATACCCTTAATGCTCTTTACTGATGTTGCTTGATCCCAGGGGATCAAAAAGATAGTCCGAGTCCTCTAGAAACGTGTGAAAGTTAGAAATGATGCCCTTGTCCTGATTTGCTCAATGATAGCTGGAAAACTTGTTACCAGGCGAGGCTGCTTCTGAAGTATTTATTTCTTTAGGCAGGCAGATCAAGATAATGTTGAATTCTCTCCTTGGAGCAATTAACTCAAAGCCCTTCTGAATCCAGTAGACTGCCCCATAGCCATTCCTCTTATTGTTTCAGTTTATCCATAAATCTCTCTTCTTCTTGTAAATTCGAAATGAAGAGATGACTCTCCCCATCTGAAGAGATTTTGTTGCTGCTTGAAGTCTCCTTGTACTGGCAGAAAAAAAACCCACAACTGAGCTTTGAGCTTGAACTGAGAGATAGATAAGATCACCAGGAGATTTCCACAGCAAATGCAGAATATATTCTTCTCTAATATATTCTTAGTGCTGTCTGGCAAGTAATTGAATTGCTTGGGTAGGACGAGGGGACTGGGATGCATTTTTGCTGGGGTTTTTTTTGGTTTTCTTTTTCAAGTCCCAAATATTGTGTGGGTCTAAAGTGAAAGGTGGTGTCTCTCCATGACCCAGGATGTGTCAGACATAGGGGAAGCTAATTAAAATATCACTGTGTATACTTGAAGGTGATGAGGCAGAACAGGCTGATGGCATCCTTGGTTCAAGGGACCTGTCTGTGTCTTTGCTTCTGTCTCCTTCCTCTGAAATCTGCAAGTAGTTCACGTTCTGGGGGTAGGAGTGAGGCCACGGGGTAAATCTGGCCTTTTTCTCACTGTGGAGTAAAGCAGAAAATAAATTCAATCCATTCTTGCTCTGCTGCAATTACTGAGGCAGTCTCACCCCAGCTGAGTGAGAGTGATGGTGAGGATGCTCCAGCCTGCTGTCCCATCGGAGTCAACATGTTCTGCTCCTTGTCACCACACCAAGTCTGGGAGAGGGTGGCACTGGGACATCGGGGAGGTTTCCACAATGTGTGAGGACACAGGAGCCAAGCAGAGTCCTTCTCGTTCCCATCCTTTTGTTTAAAAGTATGGAGTGTGTCCTGGTAAGCCAAGGGAATGATGGAGAGAGATAATAACCCACCCTTTGTTAGAGACTTTGGAAAGACTTGAGTGGCGAAGAGGTGGTCCAAGCCACACAGCCTGCATCATTGAAAAACACTGAACAACAGCAAAAGGGACCAAAAAAAAAGGATGATCATCAGGGAAATTACTATAATAGTAAGATAATTAGGATGTAGAATGATTAACGTTAGTCAGTGTGCTGCATTGGCAAGGATTCTGCAAGCTGACATAATAGCCCTCTTCCAAATCCAACGGGTGGGTTTTCAGCGTTCAGTTTAACACTTTAATAGAGTTTGAAGCTGAAACAGGCACTTAGTTCTTAGGAAACATCCCACGGTACTTCTTCTCTCCCGTGGCTGCTAGAAGGACCTTCTTGTTTTCCCTTTTTGTGGCTACTGATTGCTGAAGGAGAAAAGCCACTCACCATGCAGTCATCCTGGGTTGTTTGAATGATAGCCAGGTGTGATCTGCCAAGGTGTGCTCCTTCTCTTGTGTCTGATAAAAATAGACTTCCCTAAAAGAACTCCTCTCTCAAGCATTTCATAAAATGGGGGGTTGGACTAGATGTTCTCCAGAGGTCTCTTCCAACCCCATATCATTCTGTGGTTATCTTCTCCTCGAGGAAGAAATGTGAGGGTTCAGGAGACCCCATACTGACATTCTCTTAAAAAGACATCGAAGGCTCCTGCCTGTTTGTCATCCTTACCCTGATGCTTGGAGATCCCTCCTGCCAGCCCTCTGGTGTGGACCTCTAGTAAGTCCCTTTAATTTGTCAAGACTAAACTGGAGCTAGAAGGTGGATTTAGCACCACGTTTAATCACTGGTTTTGTAGCCTGGTTCAGTTTGGAGCAAAACTTTGAATGCAGAATGACTTCAGTGAACCCCTCGTGGTTCCCCATCTCTTCCAGCAGTTGCAGACCTGTGAACGTTTGTTCTCTTTGATACCAGCAACCCCACGTGCTCAGGGACCAGGTCATTTGACATTTTGTGTCCCTTCCCATTTTAACTTGCTGCTTCTGACTGGGCTGGTGAGGTTTCTCCAGCATCTGCAGTGGCTTTCTCTCGCCATGCTGGGACATTGGCTGGTGGCTGTTGGGGCACTCACCATACCCCAAGCTGGGTTTTTCCCCAGGGATCAGGCACATCCTTCATTACAGCCAGTAAAATCTGATGGTGCTTTGTGGCAGAAGATCCTCTGACTTCAGTAGTGCTGGTTTTCCTCTCATCCCTTTACTATGTAAATAAAACCCATTTTTTCCTTAGAATGGGAGAGAGAGCTCAGTACCCAAATTCTCTCTCTCAGCCCTCAGGAGAAAGGGCCATCGGAAGGGAATTGTGGTCCTGCAGCCGTGCAGTGAGTATGGAAAGAGTGGTTTGTGTGGTTTTTATGTTCTAGATTGTTTTCTCTCTCCTCCTGACCCCACCTGGGATGAAATTCCTGCCCTTTCTCCATGGCTCTGGGTAAGGAGGCAATGGGCTGTAGGACACCGAGCAGTGGCGTTGGGACGGGGGGAACAAGGCTGGTAAGAGAAAGCAGAGAAATATGGCAGAAGGAGATTCATTAGGGATCAGATTCAAGAACTGGAAAATGATGAGAAGTTTAAAATGCTTGAAGTAAGCCTTTGATCATAATGACACAGTCTTTTAATCCGTTTAAAGCAGATAGATAAGGAGTTAAGTGAAATCTACAGTAGTTGTCTTTGGGAGCTGTTTGTGAACCTGTTGGAGGCTGCAGGAGGCAGAGGCTGGGTGCCTGCACTGGTAATTGGGTGGTGTGTAATGGGCTGTGGGTCTTTACAGGCTGATTTATATCTGAGGTCAGTAAAACTTAATGTAAAGGCTTGTGGTTTGTCTTAAGGGTTGTGCAGTTCCTCAGCTGTTTTTAGTGTGCGTGTTACTTCCCATGAGTCATTTTAAAACCTTTCTCTGCCAGGATATGTAATTCCCAGAGGGTGTCTCTCCTCTGGAAGTAGCCTCAGGACAGGCTGTTGTAGTGACGGGATTCGGATGAGCTCTGACACTTGAACCACCGTGTCATCTACCATAGAAATAAAAAATTACCAAAAAAAAAACCCTGAAAAAAACTTGGTGGGGCCAAGGGTGGCGCAGAAGTCATTCCTCATCTTTTTCTTCCACAAAGTGCCTCCCTCCGTCCGTCTCTTGGTGACTCTCCTCGGTGAGTTAACTTCCTTCCCAGCTTTTCCCACCAAACACTTAAAAAAAACTTTGGACAGCTCTAGAGCAAGTTGGGGACCCTTTCGATCCCTCCTCCTCTCCAGCTTTTAGCCCCCTGCCCACTATGAATTGCTTGAAACCAGTTACCACTTGAGCACTGCGTGTGTCTCCAGGCTGCACCTTTCTCTATTTCTCAAATAGTTTCTTTCCCCTTCAGAGCTCCTCTCCTGACACATCCCCAGGTCTATAATGCAGGAAACATCTCCTCTGCCCCCCCAGCCGCTTCCCAAAGGAGCACTTTGGTGATTTTCCCACCCACGGAGGAACAAGCAGAGGGGGCTCTTTCTCTACTCACGGCTCCAGCCTTGTTGAGCTGCTGGAAGCAGAGTCCTCGCTGCCACCACATTGCCTAAGGCTGTGTTACAGCCCTGGCCCCACGAGATACAGGCACAGCAGCAGAGCTGGTATCAAGCTGGTCAAGAAGAAGGAGAATTTCCAAGGGCTCCAGACCATCTTGTTTTCTACTTGTGCAGAATGTTGCTGTCCCGCAGTGGTATTGATTACTTTTACACCAGGGAAGTGATAAATAGAGATTTCAGGTTGGTTCTGGTAGATGTGACTGCAACGCATGGAGGTGTTTAAATCCAGCCTGGAATATCTTCCCCTACCTCATGCTGCTATTCTTGTCCACCCCAGGAGGGACATGCTGATGTCTGGCAACAGTGTGGTCCCATGGAGGGGCTCTCTCAGCTCTCTTCACTTGTGCTTTCCCAGCATCATGGAATCAGGGAATTGTCTGAGTTGGAAGGGACCTCCAGAGATCATTCAGCCCAACTCCCCTGCCAAAGCAGGATTGCCCAGAGCACATCCCTCAGGATGGCATTCCAGAGCTGATGGATCTTTGTATCAGTGGAGGCTTCTTGAGGCTCCTCCTAAGGAAGTGGCATGGACTGCCCGACCCGGGAACCCCTCATCTGCTGACCATCTCCCCCCCCCAGCAGAGCAGGAATCCATCTTTCACCCATCCTTGGCCTGGCACTGCTTTGTTTTGAATAGGAGACTGTCTTGTTTAACAGCTTTTGAGAGAGGCAAACACATTTGTGTGTGGTTTAACTTAACACACAGGCTGCAGAGCTGAAGTGAAGGCACTGATCGGTTCCCGCAGCTGAGATAGCATTCAGAAAACAAATTAGAGTTTGCAGTTGGTAAGAATCCAGGCAGAATTCATAAAATTGAGTAGTATTCTCAAGTTCAACATGGGCAAGCTCATTACCGATCCAGAGAAAGCAGGTGTGTGTTGAGGGATTGGGGATGTTTGGGATTTATTTTTTTTATTGAGAGACAACTATGTTATTGTCTCCTGCAGGGCTTTTTAAATATGGATTAGAATTACCAGCACTGGTTAGGAGGTAGTTGGTGGGTGTCATTGCCCTCTACAGCTCCCCGAAAGGAGGGTGTAGAGAGGGGGGTGCTGGCCTCTTCTCCCAAGGGAGTAATGACAGGACCAGAGGAAATGGTCTGAAGTTGGGGCAGGGGAGGTTCAGATTAGATATGAGGAAGAATGACTTTACGGAGAGAGTGGTCAGGCACTGGAACAACCTGCCCAGGGTGATGATGGAGGCACCATCCCTGGAGATCTTCAAGAAACACATAGATGTGGCAGTTCAGGGCATGCTCTAGAGGCCAAGATTCTTGGGTTGGGTGATGGGTTTTTTTGGTATGTGTATGGTTGGACTCAATGATCTCAGAGGTCCCTTCCAACCGTGAAGATTCTGTGATTCTGTATTTGTAGCTGCCTGCTGAAGCTGGCTCTTTCAATTTGCCAACTCATGATGTTCCTGGTGTTTCCAGAGTGCAGAACCATAATTACTTATCCATCTGAACTTCTGCTTGATGGACAGAAAGACCCACAACGTTGTTGCTCTAACGTGTGCATGCTAGGACAGAGATAATCAGAGATAACAGGGGTAAATTGTGCTTGTTCAAGCTGTTTGCTTCCCTGCTCCTCTTCCACTCTTCAGTCTTTCCTTCAGGTGCCTTCTTGTTTCTCAGGCTGCTCAGAACCAGGGGCAGATATTGCCTTCAGAGGGTAGCTTTGGGAGATGGATGGATGACTGGTAGCAGGATGTTAGATGGGAAGGTGAGAAATAGTTTGCTAAAGCTCTGGCTTTAATGAAGTTGAACATGCGTGTGGAATGGTTATTTAGTTATTTTACAAAGGACGTGTGTACAGATGGTCAAGATGAATGTATGTAGAGATGTTTGTGTGCTGTGACTTCTTTTCTTGAGCTCAGTCCATCTTTGTTTCTCTTCACCATTGCCCAGAACAGCAGAAGTCTCCTTAAATTAACTTTAATCCCTTTTAATCTGGGGAGGGACTCTTTGTCAGGAAGTCTAGTGCCAGGACAAGGGGGAATGGTTTTAATTTGGAAGAGGGGAGATTTAGATGAGATCTTAGGAAGAAGTTCTTTCCTGTGAGGGTGGTGAGGCACTGGAACAGGTTGCCCAGGGAAGTTGTTGATGCCCCATCCCTGGAAGTGTTTAAGGCCAGGTTGGATGGGGCTTGGAGCAACCTGCTCTAGGGAGAGGTGTCCCTGCCCATGGCAGGGGGGGTGGAACTTGATGATCTTTAAGGTCCCTTCCAACTCTGACCATTCTATGATTCTAATCGGGATGGAGACTCCCTGATTTAAATCCCAGTGACCAAGGAAGATGCAGATGACAAACCTGTTTCCATTCTCCCTTTTTTTTTTCACCTGAATCACCAAATAACCCTTGTAGTTTTCCAGTGAGCTGGATTCCATCTGTATGGATCAGCGTGTGCGTGTTCAAGTTGTTGTTATGACTGTGAAAGAGACATTTCCTTTAGGGAAAAAGGGAAAAGAAAGCACAATCTCAGTGGCTGTATCTTAAGTGTCATTCTGCTTTTCCATCACCTGAGGATTTGAGCAGCTCTACCACCCTGAAATATTAAAATGAGCATAGATTTGAAAGTATTTTTTGTATTTAGAGGCATTGCTTCTAATATAATTTTTCCACAAATTAAAACTCCCCTTGAAAAAGATTAAACTGTCAGTGATAACATCGAGGTTCTTGTTATGTCTAAGAGGAATAAATGCTGAAGTTACAGAATTGTCTGGAGGCTTAGGAAGTAAGAGGGGGAATTAACGATATGAGAGAGAATGGATGAAAGTATTGGATAACACTTTTTTTTTGAATTGGAGGAAGTGGAATGAGTTGAATTAAGAGGTTTATAGCGCAAAAGAATACCCATTTAGTCTGATCTGCTGTAGAGCACAAAAAATACAGTTTTACTGTAGAGAAATCTCTACCTACTCACTTGTGGTTGCTCGACAGCCTCTTTTTAATAAGATATCAAATATTGATTTAAAGATACTAAGCAATAGACAGTGTTTTGGTTTCCCTGGTCAGCCATCCCTATTAAAAATATATATTATTTCCAGTTCTCTGACTTCACCACAAGCTCTGGGGTCCTCTCTATGCTTTTGTTTGCTGGATTAAAGAACCGTCGCCTAGCGTCAGATTTCCACCGAAGACCCCGATCAAATTGCTTCAGCCTCCTCCATAGTGAATGAAATCCTTTGATTTCCATTCATTTCTCATTGTCAGACCATGAATCATTCATGGAAATCTGCTCACAACTTTCCTTAATTTTCAACAACCCTCTTAGGCCTTCCCCTTACCCGGGTGCGTTAGTGCTGCAGTGGCCTCATCACCGCTGCATTCAGAGACAATATTGTTTTCTCTAGTCCTCCTCATACCTACGTAAGGATACTCACTGTTCCCTCTTTTTTATTTTTTATTTTCTTTTTTATTTTTATTTTTTCTCCCCACAGCATTTCATCAGAGGTAACCCTTAGTTTTATTCCTATGACTAGATTCTGTGCTTCGGGATGTCTCGGGATGCATTTGAATTCAGGAGGAGCGACTGTGCCCAGCACAATCAGATTCCTAAGCTATCTTTGTGGGCTTTGTGGTTGGCTACAGTCCTGCCTCTGTGTTATCTGCATATTTTAGTAAGGATTTATTATTTTCTTATGTCTCTTAGAGAATGTCTGCTGCATACCATTGGCCAATTCTTATTGGAAGTAACGGGGAAGTGTCACTATGAGTTCATCAGCTTTTGGGTCATTTAAAAACTGCCGCAGTCTGATTTTGCTTCATGCTGGTTTTGAAAGAAAATGTGATTTTGATCAAATGTTTTGGGCAATATTTTGCAGAGGCAGATATTTTACAGGATTCCTCTTCTGTTATGTCAACACAGTTATCTTAATTAACTGGACGTGAAATCTCCTCAAGTCTATTTGGCAAGACCTGTTTTCCACGAAATTGTGTTACTTGCTTTTTCTGATCTTCTTTCATCTAATTGAGTTATGTATCAGTCCTGTCTTGTGAGTTAAGGGGATTCAGTTTGCTGCATTCTGGAAGCTTCAGGAAAAGCAAACGAGGCAGCAGATAACTCCATCTGTAGGGAGGTACCTGCTTGATCTTGTTTTTTGGTCTTCACAGTCTATCCAGCCACCGCTGCAGTAGATGCAGAATGTGCAGATCAATACTGCCGATGGGTGATTAGTATTTTGCTAACTGCAGTAAGTGAATTCATCCGATCCGAGGTTTTTAAGTTGGAGAAGAAAGTGGAGAAGGGAGTGATTGAGTGGGCTGAAATAACGGAAACGGATATTTCCTCTCAAGTGAAATGTAAGCATTGTTGAGCTCTGTTAAGCAAGATGTTGGCAGAGATCTCTGCTCCTTTCACAGAGATAACAGGCAACTATATATATATTGTTTTTTCTTTCTTTCTTTTATTCTTTTCTGAAGTCACTAACATCAAAAGCACTTTTCCCTTATCACCTCCTGATCTTCCCCTCGCCCTCTCCCCTCCGCCCCACCATTGACCTGCTGGAGGATAAAAATATTTAAATTCCTGTAAGTTAAGATTTTGATCGATATTCTTGAGGCCACGTTTTACTGGTTCTGGCAGATGAATCCTGAGGTGCTTGTCTGTTGTTTGGTATCAGTTTTGGGCAGAAACTCCCTGGTTTCTGTCAGAACATCCCAGCTGCATCAAAGACTATTTGGGAGTTGGTCGGAATAAACACCTCCAGCTCCCTGGGAGAACCCATGTACTGCTGAAGATGGCAGCTGAAGGTGTGGATATTTTAAGGTATTAAAACTCTATTAAAACCCAAACGGTAACTAAGATATGAAAAAACATCCAGGTAATTGCCAGAAAAGCCTAATGAAGGAAAAATGCATTCCTCCGTCCCAAATGCAATCAGAGCCCTGATGGTGTGCCTGGAGATGCCGTCTGAAATTGTGTAGTTAGCCAAGAATGGACAGGCTGTCTTTTGGGTTTACTCAAAGAAAGTTGAAAAGATGCCTCTCAGCTGCAACCGCTCAATGTTCCTGAGCTACATGTGTGCTGCCTAATTAAAACTTAATTGCAAAGAGGTACCTACTGCAGTGTGAGAGCGCGTTGTGGTGGCTGCTGGGCTGGCCTCTCCTTGGTGGTTTGTTCATGGATGCTGGAGAGCTGGTTTCCCACTGAGAAAGACTAGAAAACTAGAATATCTCCTCATTCACAATTTTCTTTTCGTAAAAACATCACGATTCCCATTGACAATGAGGAAAGTGATGATAAAAATCAAAGCCTGAATTTTATATGGCAGGAAGTTATTTGGAAGGAGGGTTTGTAGGGTCCTACCAGTTTATAGGCTGACCTGGCAGTCATAATTCTGGGAAAACTTGGCAGTAAAATTTGAAATCATCGCCCCATCACATCTCCATGCAGAATGTGCTTGTTGCTCTCCAGTCCATTAGCAAGGAGAAGTAGAACTGGAGAAATAAAACCCAACAGGGGACGGGGCAGTTATATTTCAGACCATTAAGCTGTGCACTCATGTCCAGATGCTTCTGTGTCTTCCAAATGTATTTTAAGATAGATTCAAATCAGTTTTGGCTCAACTTTGTAGCGGTCTAAGCTTGAATAAAGAGGAGATGAATTGATGTAAGGTGGATTTAGCGGGTTGACAGAGTCATTTTGCTAAGAGTGATCCCAGTGTGACGTTCCTAAGCGTTTCCTCCTATCTTTGGATCATATTGCATTTAAGAAAAAATGGATGAATAATAGTCCAAGCTTTTGCAGGCAACAGAGAAGTGTTTTCCCCCAGTGGAAACCAAGAAAGCTGATGGTGATGCTGATGGAGGTGCCCCGTGGGTACAGCCTCACACAGCACATGGGATATGATGTAGGGGGGATGTAGCTTATGTCACCTACAGAGGTCCAGCATCAATCAAATAACCTGCCCTCGTGCCTGGGATGTTTTTCCCTTTGTCACGGAAGTAGAAGGGTTTAAACTGAAACTTTTCCCTGTAGACAAGGCTCAGGTGGATCCCTCGTGCCATCCGCACGGCATGGATGGATGCTCCTCCTCTGGCCCTGCTGCGTTACAGCTTGAAATTCCCCTTTCTCAGCCCAGGGATTGATATTATTATTATTATATTATTCATATTCCTGTAGGGATTTCCTGGGTCTCATCACCACAATGGGTACAGCGAACCCAAGTTACCTGCTCTTCCTTTCTCAGTCCCTACGTAACGAGTGAGGGGTATTGATTTGGGTTTTGATGTGATGTAGTTTATAAATATGCATGAGGATTTAGGGTTATTTAACTGTGCTTTTTAATTCTCCTTGCATTGCTGACTCTTCCAGTCAAGGGTTTCTTTGTATGCGCCGCGAGCGGCTCCGTGACAGCCCTGTTCTCACTGCCTGGGACCTCTCTAATGTTTGTTAATCCCAAATCTGTAGAAACTTGGAATGTTCAAAGAATAAGAGGACACAAAGTGATGCCCTTCTGCATGGGGACCAAGGAAGCAGAGTCAGGTCCCAGGTTTCCTCACCTGGGACCAAAAGGCTAAAGGGAGCAGGGAGGATGAAGGAGATGGAGGAGACCTTCTCCATGCTTCTGGAGAAGGGGAAAAGAGCTCTTTTAATCAGGGATCCTGCAACTTGCTTAAATAAATTAAGTAACCTGATCAAATGGTGAAAACGGAGGGAAAATCAAACATTTGCCTGTTTGCCCTGAGGAGCTGGAAGGGAATGTACCCTCTGAATCGATATCTGGATGTTTAAGATACTCAGGTCTCTCACTTGAAAAAGAGCAGAGCAAACAAAAGAGGGTTCTGCATATTCAACACACCCAAGTGAAACTGCAGTGAATAATGCAGGGAGCCACGTGGATGATTAAGAAAGGTATAGGATCATAGAATGGTCAGAGTTGGAAGGGACCTTAAAGATCATCAAGTTCCAACCCCCCTGCCATGGGCAGGGACACCTCTCCCTACAGCAGGTTGCTCCAGGCCCCGTCCAACCTGGCCTTAAACACTTCCAGGGATGGGGCATCAACCACTTCCCTGGGCAACCTGTTCCAGTGCCTCACCACCCTCACACCAAAGAACTTCTTCCTAAGATCTCATCTAAATCTCCCCTCTTCCAATTTAAAACCATTCCCCCTCGTCCTGTCACTAGACTTCCTGACCAAGAGTCCCTCTCCAGCTCTCCTGGAGCTCCCTTCAGATCCTGGAAGGCTGCTGTCAGGTTTCCCCGGAGCCATGTATATACATGGGTGTACGTTTTTTCTGAGATGTTGGACTCTCCCTCCTTGCTCTCTCACTTCTCCCTCTACCAAATTATCCTTTACTGGAGAAGTTTCCTCCTGGTACTGGTTGGACATTGAGGTGGTACTGGGGCACCACGGCCAAGCTGCGTCAAGACAAGCACCACATCACTGAGAAATGTCTGTGATTAAAAAAAAGAAATATTGGCAATTTTTCTCTAACTTTTCTTCCCCTTGACGTGCTGCAGGGACATGTTTTGTTTTCCTTATTTGTCACTTCTGCTTGGCCAAAGCAGAAGGCGCGTGGGAAGCGATAACCCCTCACAGCAAGAGGCTACAACAGAGCTTATTTAAGCTGGAGAACCCACTCAGACACTGCCCAGACTGTCAGAAACGAGTCCTCCAAACCATTTGTGTCTGTCACAGCTTGGGTATGATGTGAAAGAGAACTTGACTTGTTCTTTAGGTGGAATGGCTGGGGTAGCTCTGCGGAACGGCCAGCACCGAGGGTACGTGTTCATTGACTGAAAGTCAACAGAGATGTTCAGGATTTGCTTTGTACCCTGCCAGCTCAGACTGACACATGCAAGGACACAGAATAGTACTTTTAAATGCATTAAATTACAGGATCAAAACCTCCTGGTGTACCTGGGGCCATTTGGAAGCCTCAGCATTGCTGGTGAGGCCGTGGTGGTTGACCTCAGCAACCAGCCTGTGGATGTCTTTGCTGTTTGAATCCGTGCCCTGACTGACAGCTCTTCTTGTCGCTCGCTTTTCAGGCTTGTGTCTGCTCAGCTGAATTTTGATGCGTCCTACCAGCACATCAGATCGTGAAGGCATTGGCTTTTTACATAATTTCTAATTATTCATGTTTCTTTTTATATAAGATACTATCTAAAAGAAAAAAAAATACCCCCAGAGGTTTTGCTCTTTGCTAATTAGATAGATTAACTGGAAAATCTTCCTACTTTGCAGTTTTGCTCTCCTTTATGAGAAGCATTGGAAGAGGGACCTTTGGTGTTGTACTTCTCTCTGACTCTTGCCATCCTGTTGGAATACCGAGGGACCCAGCCCAGCACAGCCTTATTCCTCCAGGATCTCTCCTTGAAATCCCCTCTCAGTTCATTCCAGAGTACATGGAAACACAGAATTACGGAGACATGAAAGTGAGATTTATAGAGCTTTGTTGGGACGGAAAACTTTGAGTGGTTGAATTGCTGGATTGGGATATATACTGCAAAAAACTCCACTTCTTGTATCTTGTATCTTTCTGGTCTATTCATACAGAATCTGTAATTCCATGTTGCATCCAGAATAAGAAAAGAGAGCAGCAGAGTAGTAGTTAATTTATTTATTTTTTAAATCTTCATCTACTTCTCTTGCAAAGCTGGGTTTGGGCTGACCCTTCTCGGCAGCATTCTTAACCAAAGGTGACTTCATATGTATGGGAAAGTTGATAAAATGTTTTTTGAAATTCAGGTCTGTGAGAACCAGCATTTCTCATCCATGGAGTTAAGTCTTATCTCTGAAAAAGAATGTTTATAACTCAAGCTATAAGCTCTTTGGGACTGTTTTCCCAACTTAGGTGCTTTTTATTTTCAGTGTCTTTATCAGAGGTTTTTGAACCCTAACAGGTCTCCTCTGCACGCTACCAGAGAGTAAATAATAACAACTTTGTTTGGACTTTGTTCTTTGGAAAGAGGAATCCTTGACTAGAAAAAACTACTGTAGAAACCCTGAAATTCAAATCTCCGGGTGGCAACAAACCATCCTAGAGCAGGCTGTGATTTTCTTCCTCTTCAGTAAAAGGAAGAGCAGCAATTGAAAAGGACACTGAACATTTGAATGCTCTTTTTTCTTCTTTTTTTTCCTTCTAGATTGTCCCAACTCCGTGCCATTCCCTGTCTTGCTGTCCTGACTCTTAACCTTCTTGTCACGTTTGTTTACATCCCAGGCCTCGTCGGAATGCCTGGCTCAATGCAAATTATAGCCTTGCATCCTCCGGGGGATAATGTGTTGGAAAGTGGGTATGGAAAAAAGATCTCCTTTTAAAAACTGTACATGAAGGGCTTCATCATGCTGGAGAGACAGTTTATTTTATGACTCGGATTTCAACAGGGTCCAAGATGTGTTATGTGTTGTAGCAGAAGTTATGGGCTGGTGCTGGAGCAGTGTGATTAGGGTGATTAGAGCTCTTTGGCTGCGATACATCCTAACGCCAACTGCCTCCCTGTCTCATTGCTAATTTGCTGTAGATGCTGCGGTAAAGGAGGGCCATAGGGAGGAATATCAATGAGGATGTGTGTGGATCAGCTCAGGGAGGAAAAGAAAACACCCTGTAGAAGTTCTTGTGGGAGGAGGAGCTGGTCCAGGTGTTGGAGGTGACATTACAGCTGGAGAGGGGAAGGCAGTGAGGGATTACTTGTGCCACTGTGTGTGAGGGTGAGGATCTGAACTGGAGAGGAGTTACTGGGGTGAAGAGGCACAGCTCAGACTAAGACAGATTATCTTCACCCCTGTGGTCGTGTAAATGGTGTTCATGGGTGTTCTGGAGGTTGTAGAATAGTTGCCTGAATCTAGGCCCCTCACTCCAAGAAGGACATTGAAGTGCTGGAGTGTGTCCAGAGTAGAGCCACCAAGCTGGTGAGGGGTCTGGAGAACAAGTTCTATGAGGAACTGGGCATGTTTAGTTTGGAGAAGAGGAGGCTGAGAGAAGACATTGCTACCTGAAAGGAGGTCAGTGGTGGGTGGTGGCTTCTTCTCCCAAGGGAATAATGACAGGACCAGAGGAAATGGTCTGAAGCTGGGACAGGGGAGGTTCAGATGAGATATTAGGAAGAATGACTTTACTGAGAGAGTGGTCAGGCACTGGAGCAACCTGCTCAGGGAGGTGGTGGAGTCACCATCCCTGGAGGCATCTAAGAAACATGTAGATGTGGCACTTCAGGGCATGCTCTAGTGGCTGAGATTGTAGGGTTTTTTTGTGTGTATGGTTGGACTTGGTGATCTCAGAGGTCCTTTCCAACCATGATGATTCCGTGGTTCTGTGACAAGAGGTCACATCACTGGGGGAGGGAGAAAGATCGTCCTTTTTTGGGGAAGAATTAGCAGGAGTTGGACTAAGAACTGCCTAAGACAAGGTTGAAAAGATTGCCCAACTGAATTTCTGCTGCCAGGTTTTAGGGTTGTGCACCCTGTGGATGTACCCACAGAGAGAGGGAAGGATGACAGGGAACCAGCATGAGACGTGGTGGCATCAAGCAAGCCCTTGCCCAACATCCAGCACCTTCTGGGAGTTTTTTTCCCCCCAACTATTTCTTATTTTGAGTGTGTCCGTACTGGCAGAGCTATGAGGAGCAGGTGATGCTTGTTGCTTATTTGTTAGCTTGCTTTGTCTCATCTTTGCAATAGTTTTTGTTAATACAGCTCCTGTTCCAAGGGCTTTCAGGATCCCTGGGTGCAGTTATCATCTGTGACAGCGAGCCAGGGCCGGGCAACATGCAGTGCTCGGTGGCACTGGGTGCAGAGGAAATTCTCAGGGATGCAGTTTCCTTTGGGTTTTACTCTAATCACTTTAACAAGCCTGAGCAATGAAAGAAAAAGAACAAAAGCAAGAAGCAGAATTTCCATTAAAATGGCATTTCCTGAGGTAGGATTAAGCTTTCTGAGATTGCCTCATACCGGGTGCAGAAATGCCTCCTATATGCTTTTGTAGGAGAGAGCTGAGTAACCAGAATGATTAAAAAAAACCCCAGACAGCTGCTAAAGTAAAAATAAAATAAAGGTAGACCAGGAGGAGCTGCTCACTTGTGTAGCCAGACTGACTCTAGTAAATAAGCTACTGCAACAGGAGCTGTCGATGGAGACTTTACATTCACCTTTTGGGTGATAAAGTCCAATTTTGCCTTCCCACTGTTTGTTTCTTCTCCATCTTTGAGTAAAATTTCCAAGGGGTATTGATGCAGGACTAACAGCAGGCAATTCTTGATGTAAATGCTATAACATTAACTATAAGGGGAAGATAAATACGTTGGAAGATGACTCCTAATGATTTGTGACTTCTCTGCTTTCATAATTCAGCGAAAGCAACAGGGCATTTATTAGCTGTGTGCGAAGCCTGCCTGGCTGTGTTTACTCACAAATTTCACACCCTTTTGGAAAAACAAAACAATAATTCCAGGAACCTGAAGCTGTGGGAAAGCATTTCTGTTGCAGCTTGAACTGCGTGGAGGGTCGGCGGTCAGGAGGTGGCACTGGACCCAGAAAATAAACCTGAAGGTCCCCAAAAGCAGCGTTTGAGCTTTGAGCATCAGAAACTTGGATTTTTGCAAGAATTCAGCAGCTGGACCCTGACACAGAACAAAGACAAGAGACAGTCACGGCTGGGACAGGGACAGCAGTAGATCTGGACACTGGGGTTTATTTTAGAACCAGTAAAATCAAGTGTTTTACCCCATTTTGCTTTTTCACAGTTATTTTCTTCACTCCCCACCTTGGCACCCTCTTCTTTAGGTCCCAGCATCCCTTCCCACAGGAAGAGCACTGCTAGGCAGCAAGGTTGGGCAGAAAGTCCTTTGCTCATGGCCACCAGTCACAGGAGTTACCATCCAGGGTCCCTGGGCATCCCCTGCCTTCATCCGTCTGCATCTCACTGATCTCCAGGGTCTTCCCCCACTTCCAGTGTCTGTCCTTCAGCCAGGATCATCACCTTCATCTTTACAGGCCCTCTACTTTCTGGGACCACTTCTCTTCTTGAGAATGCCTCTTCTCAGCACCACCTTTCTTTCTGGAACCCTGAGCTCCTGGTTCTCCCCATCTAAATAGTCTCAGTCGACGACCAGCCTCCCAAGCAGGGATTCTGTCTTTGGAGGATTTTTGTTTGAGTCCGGGTCTTAGAAAAATTTGCAGCCAGGCTGTGCTCGTGGTCAACAAGTAGCATCTTCTGCTCTAAAGTTCCAGTATTCAATTTCAGACATTCACCACATGCAGATGCCCAATTATCTGCCCTGTGTTAGCATAGAAGAGCCTTTTTACCTAGGAGATAGCAAATGGAAGCAAGAGCCTTCCCCAGCCAGCTGGATGCTTTTCAAACGCTCCCCTTCCACCACCCCTCCAACTGAAGCTCTATGTTTTATATCTGTATTTAAGAAACTCTCCCATCTGTCTCCCACAGATAGACGCAGGCGTTATTTTGGATGCTCTTCCAAGGTAACCACTGACCCATTATTTCTTCAAAGCTGATACGATCTACTGAGCTCCCTAGATTGTTTCTATTTAAGTTCTCTGCTATGGAATAATGCGTCCCAGCCTGGAAACCTTGGAGATTTTTCTCTGAAGAAGCCAGGATGGAAACAAACTCCTCGGCTAAGCAAGCAGCAGTGTGTTTTGCTTGTGTTGGGTGTGAGAGTGGTGCACAGAAGAAATGGTCCTTCCTTTGAAGAGCTTCCAGTCGTCAGCCTTTTCTCAGCAGGGGCAAGCGCAAGCTGTCGCCACGTGAGCGAGGAGCAGCGCTTCAACTCAGCTGTCCATATGCTCCGCCAGAATTTATGGTGCTGCTCAGAAATCACAGTCTTTTAAGGTTGATAGACATCAAGACTCTGAGAAAACGAGGCACTTAAGTGCCTGTCAGCCTCATCTACGGGTTTGGGCTCGCGTTGAAGCAGGAGGAGCCTGGGAGGATGGGAAGTCAGTTGAAAATCTTTGACAACGCTTGGTGACATTGCATCCTGACAGTCAGTGCCTCCCTGGGACGTATGAGCTTCTTTAATTTCATTAGTGATGTTAGATAAACCCTTTTGCCACAGTTCAGTCTATTCCCTTTGCTACCAGTTCCACCTCCTGATTAGAAATATCCGCAGCAGATGAATGGGTCTTAAATGGAGTTGTTAAGCACCGAGCGTTTCATCAAATGAAAAGCAGTCCACACGGTTTTCAGTACTTAATTCTCACCTGTGGGCCTGTGAAAGTGAGTTGAGGAGAGAGAGAAAAGCTTTTATAGCTCTTGGAGAAAGACATCCCTGAATTGGGACTGTGCAGTTTTTCAAAGCACCAGGAGGAGAGATGCCAGAATAAGTTCAGCCCTTTTCAAGATGCTGTCACTGGCAGCTTTCATTGTTCTTCTAAACAACTCCTCTTCTAAAGGGAAAAAGTTTCTGCTTTCCAGAGATTAAAGCAATCCTGTCTTCATTCATTGCTTCGTCACTTGACTGATTCTTCCCTAATGGCGAGATTACTTAGGAAGTTTTTGAGCTATAATTTCAACATGTAGACCAACACACTGACTGTTTGCCGATAAGGTAGTTTTAAAAAATGACATGTGGCATCAGCACAATTATCTCCACAGGGTGGGTTGGTTTTCTTTTTGAGATGGAAGCCTCCGTCTGGAGCCTGCACCTCTCTTCTAGATGGCAAATTGGCCCTGTTGCAAATTCTCTTTTCCCTAATCTTTTGTCAGGAAGTTTATTGATAGCCAGAGCCTGACTAAATAGTTCTGCTACATCCCAGTGCTTGCTTGGAACATATTGCATTAAGACAATATTTGTGCTCTGCATCTGTGGGGGCTGTCACACAACAACTGTGCCATCAGGAGAGAAACAGTGGGATGGTTCTTCTTGGTGGTCGGCCAGAGAGTTTCCCCTTGGGCCTGTGTCTGGGAGACTGAGCTTAACACATCAAAACAACATTAGATTACAAATCATAGAACGTATGAACATGTGGAATCAACAAATCATCTCCAGAAAATGTCCGGGGCCCTTCTGAGAGCACAAAAATGGTTTTGCTGCCTTAAGCACCAAATCAGCTAGTTAGCATCTTGCTTTCCAGGAATGAATAATTCACTGTACTCCTAAGTGTCAACCAGGCTTGGTTGCAATCAATCAAGGTATTTATTACTTCCCCCGAAATTGAAGCTCTGTGTACATTTTTCTGACAAATCTGAATTACTGGCTCGATGTTATTCTTTGAGAGAAGAATCAGTGAACGCCAGCAGTTCTTTCTGCTTCAAGTTATTTACTCTTCAGCGTCTTTACAATTTCAGATTTTGAAAGTATTGGGAAAAATAGGGGTAAAGAGGGGGTGCTGCTGGGAAGCTAGAAGTAATGCATCATCTTTGCTCTCCAAGGCACTGACCGTGATGTGCTGATGAGAATGATTTACCATGTTCCCTACTGAATGAACCAAGAAAAGGCCTGTCTATAGGTCAGATATTGATTGCATCCCCCAAAAGTCTCAATTTTTTTATAAAGACACTATGAGCTTAAGTGGATTTGGTCGATTCTCACATTCAGGCCAAGTTTCCAAACCCAACACATACTTCTCATGCTTCTTGGAGAAACCAGGGATGCATTAACATCCTGCAAGATGCTTTTAAACTCTGTTAAGTGATACCTCCTTGCCTGTGTCGGTTCAGCATCTGAAGCTGCATCTGGGCACTTGTTCTGGGAGTCCCAGCTCCTGTGTTGCTCTCTCTTCTGTACCACACCTTTCAAATGCCACTGTTTTGGTCTTCCTCATCAGCAGCCAGAGATAAGAAACAGTTTTCTAAATGGACAAAAATAAATGGTTTGTGGATGGAGTGCTTTCAATAAAAATTGGGTTCTTCTGGGGTCTCTTACCAGCAGTGGCCAGCAATTCAGGGTGAAGTTGCTCAGTCTCTGCTCTGGTTTGCATGAAAAAAACCAAACATCCCACATAAAATTCTAGCATGTCTTTAATGAAAATGAAATTATAAAATTGGGATAATACCTACCTCATGCTGCTCTTGAGGGTTAATTAGTGTTTACAGAATCACTTTAGGTCCTGAGATTTAATTGAAGGAAAAATATTACCATATAAAATGCCTTTTTATGCGGGCGCTGCTGTAGGGTTTCAGCTGGGCAGAGTGCTGTGGAAACCAGCATTAGCAAATGCTTTACAGCTTTTATGGTCCTGAGGCTTCCTGTAGTTTATATGAAAATTGTCTCTCTGAAATCACAAATGTAACATCAGTGTTTTCCTCTCGCCTTGAAAGAATATTAATTTGCTGTCTTAGGATTTCACTGACTGTTGAAACTGCTCTGAATACAACTCACCTCCGAGGAAGAAGTATAAAATGAAATATTTGTTCCCTTGCTTGAGAGGAGCTGGTACAACTTGCTAAAGGCTCCACCACCGGAGTCGTAGGAACATTGCTGGCTCATAGGAATCATAAATTAGGGGAGTACTGGGTGTCCTGCTGTAGTTTAAGGGTGTATCTGTGTGTTCCTTATAATCTCCTGCCATCAAGAGATTTAAAATACAGCTATAAAACTTAATTTCTGGAGTTAAATTTAACTGTGGAGGTGTCAACCAGGGAGCAGGCTCTGTTGAGGATTTGGGGGGTGGGGGTTTTTTTTTGAAAGCCAGAGTAGCAGGAGAAGGAGAAGCAATGCTGGGCTTGGCTGACTTCATCTGCAGGAATAAAACACTTTGAGTGTCCCTTTTTCTGCTTTCTTTTCCCACAAAGAGTGGGATGGGTTGGGTGGACTTGGAGGTTGGCTGAGTTCTTCAGTCTTCTTCTGTTGTTTCTGCCACGCAGGGTGACTATGACCCCAGCAGGACCAAAGTCCTTCATTTCAGCATGAACCCGGCGAGCCTGGCCAAGCAGCAGCGCAAGGAGGAGCAGCAGCAGCTCCAGGAGGAGTGCGAGAGGCTGAGGGAGCTGGTGAGGGTTCTGGAAGGAGGTGGTTCCATCCCGGAGAACCTTGAAGGAGTCGGGAGTTTTCAGTCACAAGAAGTTGCAGGTAGGCTGCTGGCTCCTTGTCGGGAGGATGCTCTTATTCACCCCTGCTGCCAGAGGAACCGACTGCCGAAGCAGATGGAGATGTAGCAGGCTGTGCTTGATGGAACAGGGACTAGAAAAATGGAAAAAAACAAAAGCCAGGTTGATGCAAGAGACAGCAAATGTGTGGTGGCAATCCTGTGGCAGTTTGGTGCAGAGGGTAGGTGGTAAGGATAAATAGGCGTTCTGGAGTCCTCAACATAGAAGGGACATGGAACTGTTGGAACAGGTCCAGCAGAGGGCCNTAATAATCCATATCTTTTGCTCATGATAAATGAAACACCAATACAACAGCCTTCATAGGCTGGTGCTGCCGATGGAGTGAAAGGAAATATTTCCTTCCTTTCAGGGCTGGTTTAGCCCTTGAGGTAGTACAGACAGCAGGAAATAACTTTCATAGCTGCAGGGAGGCAAGCGGTTGAAATCTTTTCAGACCTGGCTTAAACCAAATTAATATTGTTTATCAGCATATATGTGCCCCATTAATCACAGCTACGTTCAATACTCCACCAAAACAGAGTACATCTTTCACCCAGCTAAATACATTTCACAGAATCCATGGCTCTCCTCCAGTACAGTCTGTCTTCCCTCCACATACCTGAACGAGGCTGTTTTAATGCAGTAACTCCGAAGTCAGCACCTCCAGACACACTCTCAGACTCTGTAAATCAAGGGCAGGATATCAATACAACCTGACCCATCACCTGCAGCACCACGAGGGAACCAGGCAGAGCCGAGTCGTGCTGCAGAGCCCCAGAGATCCCACTGCTCTAATTCTCTCACAACTGCCTTGCCCTCAAAACATTTTTGTTAACAGAAGAGCAAAATAAAAAGAGAGCTGAAGGTCAGTGTGGAGGAAAACCTGTTGAGTCCAGCAGCATGTACGTGGTCTGTGTCTGGAGGTCAGGATCCTCCTCGGATGAGGCTGAGAGGGCAGAGCTTTCCTCGAAAGCCACGTGTGCTGGAGGCTGGAGACCTGCAAAATGGCACAGCCCTGGTTTAAAGAAAATACACGGAAGAAAATAATCTTTCAGTGTTATGACACCGAAATTCTCTGCTTGTTTTCCCATTGCTGAAACAATAGTGTTTTGTTACTGCTAAGAACGTGTTTGTTCTAGCATCTCCTAGTGGATTATGGCACTAGGTAGCCTTAAAAACGCGACGGTGAGAGGTGGAGAGGGGGTGGTTTATGAAATGAAGAGCTGGCTGGGTGTTGGAGGCACAGTGATGGTTTGTCACTGTTATTAGCAGATGCTTTAACAAATCCAGGAGCATTAAACACTTCCGGAGCGTTTGCTGGAGGGGCTTCAAACCCCAGACCCTGCTGAGAATGGAGAGCTTCTCAGGAACAGCTCTGGCATCACAATTTGAATTTGAAACACACCGGTTTGTGTCTGACAGCAGATGCTGCTGCCCAGTGCCCTTGTCTCTCGTTGTGTCCTTGGGGACACATCCCACGCTGTGGATCCACGCGGCCACGGGTGGCCCCAGGGCTGGGGGGGACACAGTTTGAGGTCAGCTTCGTGTCTCTGCTGCTGAGGAATGAGCCTCTGGGGTATCATCTCCAGCAATTAGACCGTTTCTTCTGGGGGAACGCGTTCCTCACGCACACCTCCTGTGATTTGTTATTCCTAATTATTATTCTGCTGCCTTTCACGCCGTTGCTTTTAGCTGCTGGTGAGGTGCTTCTGCGCTGGGATGTCACCAGCTTTGTCTTCAGCTTATAAGGGATGCATTTTTAAAGCTGTTTTCTCCTCTGCCTTTGATTCCGACAGGAAAACAAACCGCTCGCTGGGTTTCAGGGTGTTTCTAGCCTCTCATATATGTGATGCTTTTATTTTCTCCTTTTGCCCCAGTCCCCTGCTACATCATTCTGACTTCTGGTCACCAGCTCAAATGGAAGAGAGCATCAATGGCAGGGCCCAGTGGGGTGGGAAGTACTTCAGTGTCATTTATCATGGTCCCAGGAGGACCCTTTGGGTTGTCAGAGCTGCTGGAAGTGCACGTGGCAGTGGTTCACGTAAACAAACTGGGAAAAGGAGCTGTAAGTGAAGGATGGAGCAGCCCTGTGGCTGGCTGGCTTTGAGACCAGGGCATGTGCATAGTACGTTGGGTTTTATGGAAAGATCTTGGCTTTATTCTTGTATTTTTTGTACTTCATAGAATCATAGAATGGTCAGAGTTGGAAAGGACCTTAAAGATCATCCAGTTGCAACTCCCCTGCCCTGGGCAGGGACACCTCCCACCAGAGCAGGTTGCTCCAAGCCCCATCCAGCCTGGCCTTGAACCCCTCCAGGTATGGGGCAGCCACAGCTTCTCTGGGCAACCTGTTCCAGCACCTCATCACCCTCACACCAAAGAATTTCTTCCTGATATCCAATCTAAATCTCCCCTCTTCCAGTTTAAAACCCTTCCCCCTTGTCCTCTCTCTCCACTCCCTGACCAAGAGTCCCTCTCCAGCTCTCCTGGAACTCCCTTCAGATCCTCGAAGACTGCTAGAAGATCTCCCCAGAGCCTTCTCTTCTCCAGCCCCAGCTCTCTCAGCCTGTCCTCCCAGCAGAGGAGCTCCAACCCTCTAATTTCCATTTCTCTCCATTCCCATGGAGTCCAGTCCTGCTCTGCTCAGGCAGCATCCGCAGGGGGGATGCGATGGTTAAACAGGAGCAGTTTAACACCACGAATTGGCCTAGCTGGAATACTTACACCATCTCTCTCAGGATAAGAGATGGAAGATCCAGTTTTTGCTGCTTTCTTAAGATCTCCACACTCTTCCCACAGCAGTGGCTGCCACATGCCTTCTGCTTTCCTCTGTTTTCAAGGTGTGAAACGGGGAGCGTGTGGCAGGAGCTCCCTCTGCTCCCTTTGTCACTGTGCCATCGGTTTGATGTGCACAGTGAGGGAGCAGGTTTCACTCCGGTTTATGCAGCTATTTCTGCAGAAAAATAACCAGAATTGTTTTTTATTTCTTGCCCCTTGTTTCTGTTTCCATCTCACTGTCATGACACGTGCAAAAGTGTTCAGTTCTCTGAGCTCTTGAGGTCCCGCATGCCAGGGATGAAGGAGAAGGGATTTGGGTGGCCTCTGACCAGTGGGGCTTGCTGCCTTCAGCAAGCTTATGTGATCTGCAACAACTATGCTTAAGGTTCAAAGAATTATAATTATACTGATGAAAAAAAATAATAAAAAAGGCATTAAGGACAATGATGTTGATGGTTTTGATAATAATGTATTGGCCGTTATTAAATTCGCTCACTGGACTGGAGTGCAGCACGTTGGGTGGTTTTTTTTTTCTGATCCTGGTTCCAACTCCTGGCTAGGTAATAAGGAAATTATTACTGTGGATGTTAAAGCTCATTAAATGTGACTCTATTAAAAATCAAGGTTATGCTGGACTTTAAATCTCTTTGAGCAGAACCGCTGGAGGCTGCAGCACCGCCTGGCAACCCGCCACGCCGTTCAGTGGCCCTTTCCTCTCATTTCTGCCTTAATAGTCTCTCTTAAAATGGGTAGCAGGGAGGGTTGAGGGGTGTTGAGCTATAACAACTCGTTGTCCTTTCCCAAATTATAAATTCAGGCACGGGGTGGTGTGGCATTAATGGGGCAGATCCTCGGCAGCCGCATTTCGGGAGCGGGCTGTAACTCCCTGGGTGGTTTGTTTCTCTCCCCGTGGCTGCCCGGCTCCAGGTTGTGTAAGAGGAGAGAGCACCAAGGTCAGGCTGGCTCTGGGAGAGGTTCCCTGCATCCCAGACAGGGATGCAGATGGGATAAGTGTTGGAAAAGGTGGCTGCCCAGGCTTGGAGTTACCAAGCATCCCCGTACTCTTCCCATCTTCCCCATATACTTTCCTGCATCTTCTCCTTTTTTCTCCCATCCCCATAGTTTTTCCTTGTTTTTTTTCCCGGTTTTCTCTCATTTCTGTTCAGATCCTCCTCTTTTCTTGGTCTTGTCTTGGTAGGACCTCTTAATTTTTCTATTCTGCTGCTGCTGGAGATGGATTTCAGTCTTAGTTGGAAACAAAGAGGTAGGAGGCAGCTAATGTGGAGCTGACAGAAGTAATGACTTGCGTGTCGTAGGTAGAAATGAGAAGGCTGCAGGTGCTCATTGCTTCCATTTGGGTTCTTATCTTAAAAGGTTGTTCTTCTTATCATCACAGGGTGACCTGTGGAAGCTGGGTCCTGACTAAAGAAGGCAGTAATGTGAATTTATGAGCTCTCATGATTTATTGCTATCCTGTAGGTACAGCCAGCCTTCCCTCCTCTCGTGCAGCCTCTCCCTGTGAGTAAGAGGAAAAGTGCTTTTGATATCCTTGCTGTTGAGAGACAGACTGGCACCCCTACCAGGAAGGAGGATGGGGAAATCAACTCTGATTTCAACCATCTGTGGAGAATTGTAGCGAGTGAACTGTTTTCCTGAACATAATCCCACTGAAAAGAAAAGCTCTTCATCCACTTCAGTGGTTTTGGTGTCCTTTTTCCATTTTTAGGGAAAAGTAGGAAAAGGGGATCCGTGATGGAAGACTGAGGGCTCTCACTCTGAGGCAGATGTTTGACCCTGACAGGCATGTGACATCTGGTGTTCAGCAGAGGCTGTCTCCAGCATCACTGCCATGTCAGGGCCGTGTAAAAATGTAATTAATTGGAACTAAATTGGTTAATGAATTAATATTAAAATAATCTAATCTTGTGGAAGTGACAAGCCGGAGATGGTGAAATTTGTCACTGTCCCAGCGTGCTCGTGCTCCTGATGAATGCGTCTCTGAGTACAGAAGGTGACAGAAAAAAAAAAGGAGCAGATGGAATTTCAAAGTTGCCGTTCTCCATCCACAGTTGGCTGAGCTGTTGGTGCTTGGAAGCCCTGGTGCTTCCTACCATCTGTGTGTAGGAAATCCACACGTGATGAGGGCTGCACCTGCAGATGGAACCTGGGTCCACCTGCTGAAGGGTGTTGCTGTGACCTTAGTTGGTGGTGGGTGTGTGGAAGCACAGTGCCCGTATCTCACTTCGTGCTGGTGGCTCCCAGTATCTAACTGGTCACCCAGGGTCAGGCCAGGTCTTCAGAGGACAGTTCTTCTTCAGTCATATAATACATCTTCCTAAGGCAGAGGAAGGATTCAGGAGGTGACACTTCCCTCTGTGATGTTTAACGTGTCGATTCTCCTTCAGTTTGTACCGAAAGAATCGTCTTCTTTCTAAAGAGACACAGAATGAAGGTCTGAGGTGTTTGCTCTTTTCAGATGTTAAGGGACTTTTGGTAAGAGCAGGACGTCAGCCTGTTGTGCCCTGCCCATATTTCAAGAAAGTAATTGCTTTCTGCATATCCCAATTTCGTCTGAAGTTCATCAAGAGCTTGTCTTTGCCCCCGGTGTTTTGCTGTGTGCTGATGAGGTTCTGGCCTCCGTCGCTCCAGAGACAGCCACACGTCCTTGATGGGGAAAGAAATCCTTCCCTCCTGCTGCCCAGCAGATATGTTGTAGAGCTTTAATGTGCGAGACACAGACATCACGGATGGGAAGCAGCAGCAGGAGGAGTGTTATCAGCCACAGTCCTTGGGACCTGCTTTGCTGACCCTCTCGGACCATCCTGCCCTCCTGTGCTGACTCCATCCCCTTCCCTCTCAACTGGTTATTATCATTATTGTTTTATGGTGCTGCTTTCTCTACTGTGAGACATTTAGACCAGTCTGGGACCTGGGTAGTATGTTAAGACTGGGAATAAGCTGGTAGTTTAAGTAGAGCTTACTTTGATTTCCTTCTTCATCATCCATATCCCTTGGTCCCAGCTCCAGCTCTACAGGTAATGAGGTGGGGTTGCTAAATATACCTGTCTTCCTAAAACAAAACCAAAACTATAGCCATGCTGGGACCTCCTGTACTTCAGCACTGACAGCCTTACTGGGATTGCTGGGCAGGGTGGATAAAACCCTTTTGCATTAGAATGGTGCCCATAGATTTGGGCAGGTTGGCCACAGGGGAGAATACCTGGAAGCCTCGGAGTGTTCTCATTGTGTTCCACATTGCAGATGGCACCTTTCATGGCTGTAGCTCTTCTCTATCCCTCTGATTCTTCTGTATCACTCTGGCTGATGGTTTTGGTGTCAACCAGAGACAAACCAAGAGGCTGTTGAGCTTTTTGGGTCTTGGTAAACCTTGGCAGTTGTGTTTTCCTGCTTGGGCGCTTGAGTCAGGCTCTTGGTGTTGGGTTGTTTGGTTGTTGCCACCGTGGTGGCCATGTGGCAGTCAGGATGCTCCCGCTAGATCTCTCTGGTCCAACCTTTCTCCTGAAGGGAAGGAAACACGGTATTATCTGCAGCTGCCCTTGGGATCCCGCGGGGCTGGGATATGAGCTGCTTCATAGAGCAGTTTGCATCATGGAGTGGCTTTTGATTAGGAGTGATGTGCTCCAAGGCCCCTGGATGTACACAATTGAAAATGCTCTTTCATTCATCAGCAGGATGGAGAAGAAAGGCTTGCACTGATGTCTCAAATTCAGGCCGACACGATTTCCCTGACATCAGAAAAACCAGCCTGCCTTCGGAAAACCAGCGCGGCAGAGCTTGCCAGCAGGGGAGAGCCTCAGATCTCTCTGCTCTGCATCTTGTCAGTGTATTGTTTCTCTGGGAAATTAAAGTTTGGTGCCTCTGTGAGCAGCAGAGAGTGGTGGAAATCCAGTCAAGGAACTTCACGAGGGGTCTCAGGGCACTGGGAACATCTCGAAAAGCCTGATGCTGGCAAGGTGAATGTCCCCTTGGCTGGGATGTTTATTAGATTCGGGAAAGAGGATGTGAATGGGAAAATACTGGACTTATTGACACTTTGCCTCTCAGTGCTATCCAAGATAGCACTGGGGAGGGACTCTTGGTCAGGAAATCTAGTGACAGGACGAGGGGGAATGGTTTAAATTGGAAGAGGGGAGATTGAGATGAGATATTAGGAAGAAGTTCTTTGGTGTGAGGGTGGTGAGGCACTGGAAGAGGTTGCCCAGGGAAGTTGTGGATGCCCCATCCCTGGAAGTGTTTCAGGCCAGGCTAGATGGGGCTTGGAGCAACCTGCTCTAGGGAGAGGTGTCCCTGCCCAGGGCAGGGGGGTTGGAACTTGATGATCTTTAAGGTCCCTTCCAACTCTGACCATTCTATGATTCTATGAAGATGGTGACATTCTTGGTATGGCAGGTTCATAATGGGGGGGAAAAAAAAGTTACTGAATTTGCTGTTTTTTTCTCTGGAGTGCTCATTTCAATTTCCAACAAGTATACGTGGCTGGGAGCTGAAATCTGACTGTCTTCACAGAATAAATAGGGACTCCTTAACGCTGAATCCAAAATGAGCTGGGGTGGATGTGTAGAGACTGAGAAATAAACTACCTCCACTCCTTCCACAGTTTAAAGGAGAAACCTGCAACCAAAATTCAGAAGCCGAAGGATACATTTGTAGGTTTTTCTCATTTACCCCCCCTGTCTCTCTGAAGCTGTATTTTCCTGGGAAATACTGTTTCCCGGTTGCGTTCCCAATTTTTCTTTTCACTTAACTCTTGATTATTTAGGGGCTGCAAATGAAGTAAAATCATGCTGTTTCAATATTCCGGAGCGGTGGCTGTATTTAAGGAGTTTATATTTGATGAGTAAGTTGATGACATTGCATTATGTGAATTTGATGTGCAAACTTGTCACTAAAGTGTAAACAGAGTGACAGCAGGACCAGCAATTCCCAGCCTAATCAAGTAAGCCGAGTAACACAATCTTTGAGCTGTAGAGTAATGGAGCCTGATTTGCATATTAAAATGAGAGGAGCTACACGGATCCAACAATTAAGTTGATGTTTTAATTGCGTAACAGCCAGGAGATTCAAAGTTGTGTTTCCTGCGTCACTTCATTTGTCACCCACGTGTATTGGGAGTGTTTTCAATGGCTTTATTTGGTGGGAAACTTAATGTGGGTTAAAATACGTGTTGAAGAAAGGAGGAGAGCGTTGGAATTCCTGGGTTAGATGGAAAACTGGGAATTTAAAAACAGTAGAATCATAGAATCACAGAATGGTCAGAGTTGGAAGGGACCTTAAAGATCATC
>VXBW01006791.1:1518894-1566974 GCA_013400375.1 Thinocorus orbignyianus
AGGAGCACTCCCAAGTCCTTCTCCTCAGGGCTGCTCTCCAGCCATTCTCTGTCCAACCTGTATTTGTGCCTGGGATTGCCATGTCCCAGGTTTAGGACTCTGCACTTGGCTTGGTTGAGCTTCATGCCATTTGCATTAGCCCACCTCTATAGCCTGTCCAGGTCCCTCTGGATGGCATCCCTTCCCTCCAGCGTGTCAACCGCGCCACCGAGCTTGGTGTCATCGGCAAATTTGCTGAGGGAAACAAATTGCAGGTAATTTCTTTCTTAATGTTCTGGCAGACATGTTGGGAGAGGCAGAGGGAGCTGTATTCCAATGCCACGGGGGGAAAAAAAAAAGAAATTCCCATTGATCTCAACAGACCTTGAATTATATCCTTAACTTCTTGTTTTCTTTTTAAGGCCTAAGCTTTATTTAATTGCAAATTCACACAAAGGCGGCGGCAGCGCCAAGAATTCCATCGATATATGGATCCTGTCCTGGGTGTTGGTGCTGGTTTCACAGCACTGATCTCGCATGCAGATAAGCCCCCGCGTCTCCAGCCACCCTTATCTCCTCCTGCTGATGTTCTGATATAGGAATGCTCCTTCCCTGCGCTCACAAAAAGCTATTCACATGCCAAGCCTGATGATTTTTTTACTTCTTTTTTGTCATAATCCTTCTTTGAATTAGACTACAAAAAGAATGTGTTTGAAAAGGTTAACTAATGGAAACGCTTTTCTTCCTGATGAGGAAGAGAGAAATGGTGAAGTGCTGAAAAATGGTCAAGCAGAGTTTTGATCAGGCTCCTCTGATCAAATACATTCTGGGCAGCGAGCGAGTAGGAGAAATGTTAATCCTTGAGGGATTTATTTTGGAATGGAGGACATTTCTTTGGAAAGCAATCAGAGTATAAAAGCAGACACTTGTAATTACTTTGCTGTCTTAATCGTGGCACTGACATCAATCCCACGTTGTGGTGGCCCTTGGAGCGCGGTGCTGACATCAGACTGTGAATGGGAAGGGAGAGAAGTGTCTTCACACCTTTCAGCTGGGTTTGCTCATGGCCAGGTGTGCTGAGAAGCTTGTCCAGCAGTTAATAATCCCATGGTATCCTAAAAAAACTCTTGGCTTATCTGGGAAAAACCCAGCATCTTGCAATCCCATTGGGAATACTGCACAGTGCTGGCTTTGCAGCGGCCATCTCACCCTCCTGGGGTGATTTTGTGCCAGGGAGGTGAAGGCACGGGGTTAAATCACAGCAAGAGTCATAGAATGGTCAGAGTTGGAAGGGACCTTAAAGATCATCCAGTTCCAACCCCACTTTCCATGGGCAGGGACACCTCTCACCAGAGCAGGTTGCTCCAAGCCCCATCCAGCCTGGCCTTGAACCCCTCCAGGGATGGGGCAGCCACATCTTCCCTGGGCAACCTGTTCCAGTGCCTCACCACCCTCACAGGAAAGAATTTCTTCCCAAGATCTCATCTCAGTCTCCCCTCTTTCAGCTTAAAACCCTTGCCCTTCGTCCCGACACTACACTCCCTCATAAAGAGTCCTCCCCATCCCTCCTGTAGCCCCCTTTAGGTGTTGGAAGGGGCTGTAACAACTCCCCAGACCTTATAGCTCAGAGGAAAGTTGTGCCAGTCCATCAGGGATTTCTCAGCATCTGGGAGCAATCCCTTATTCAGACTGAACTAAAGCTATGGTGTGATTTATGAGGTCCCAGCAGCTGATGCAGCCTTCACTCCCTCTTTCAGTGTGTCCACATTTTCTCCGTTTCACTGCCAGGTGATGTGGCGTCAGCTCCCATCAGAGAGCAGCCAGTCAATCCAGCAGGATATTCATTCTTATGTATAACCATCTCCAGGTCCATGGATGAAAATCAAAGGGATGAAAAGCTGCTCGAAATCAGACTCAGGAGTTGCCTTTGCCACTTTCCAGCTGGCTGGATGCGTTTCGGTCTGTATTGAACAGAAGAGTCTTGATGTGTCCTGTCGGAGTGGAGGATGGAGGGTTATTGGGGAGGTTTGGAGCTTTGTGAAGTTGTACTGATCAGATGCTGTGGCGGGTGTGCAGCAGGAGTATTTAAGTGAAATAGGTCAGAGAGTGTTCCGTGAGGAAAGGCTGGAGGCAGTGGCAGCACCCACCTTCGCTGGAGACTGGGGATGTGTCATCGGAAATCTCGCTCCGGTGGCATCAAAGGCGAGGAGCAGATCTGAGGGATTCCATAAAGGTTTTCTGAAACAGGCTGGGAATGATGATTGTGTGTGGTTTCCCTTGTAGCCAGCCATATCGCCATGGCTTCCCCCCCTACCGAAATGAGGCAGAGTTTAGACGAGGGGAAGTTTCCCTCTTGTTTTACAAAAGCATTAAAAATAAATCCAAAGTTAGAGCTCGATGTTAGATCTGATCACAGACGTGGGCTCAAGGCCTTTGCATCACCAGCTGCTGTTCAAAGTAACTCCTGGTCAGGTTGTTTCAGTGACAATGTCCCTTCCTGGTGTGCTGATGCCTTCACGAGCTCCCTACAGAATGGATTTGGGTTCCCATGGTGCCATGAGGAACAGTGGGAATTACCCTCCGCTTCCATTTCAAAGTATTTCTTTCTGCTTTTGGATCCTTTAGATTTTACAGCCTGAAAAACCTACAGGAAGAGGAGGGGAGTGTTACCCTGTGCTTGTGCGCTGGAGTCCAGAGCAAGTTTTTGGTGAAATGACAAATTTTAAGTAGAAAGTTCCCATGGGTGCAAAGTCTTCATCCGTGGGGTGATGTCCTACATCAAATGGAGAGGGTGCTCGCAGCACTTGGGGACAGATTTAAGACTAATGGCATCTTAGTTATGTCTCAAAGTAGCTCTGAATGGTCAGAGTTGGAAGGGACCTTAAAGATCATCAAGTTCCAGCCCCTCTGCCCTGGGCAGGGACACCTCTCCCTAGAGCAGGTTGCTCCAAGCCCCATCCAGCCTGGCCTTGAACCCCTCCAGGGATGGGGCAGCCACAGCTTCCCTGGGCCACCTGTTCCAGTGCCTCACCACCCTCACACCAAAGAATTTCTTCCTAAGATCTCATCTAAATCTCCCCTCTTTTGACTTAAAACCCTTGCCTCTTGTCCTGTAACTCCACTCCCTGATAATCCCAGGCTGCTAACCCCAACAGTTAGAAATAAATGAGGTCAGAAATGAGAACCACACATATCCCCCCCGTTGCAGCACGTTCAGTGCTGCTGCTCTCCGTTGAAGGCTGTTCCAGCCAGCCAGGGCAAACGAGCAATTAGCAAGAGGTACAGAAATAGCATTTAGGAAGGTATAAAGTTGCTCTGAGAGCTATAAAATGCTTCCCCTTGTTTTGCGCAGGGTTTAGAAGCGGGAAGGTTTGACACTTAACAAAAGCTGACTAATTCTTTGTTGTTCCCCTTTAATGATGGGAATTCAGGGGAGGGCTGGCTGTGACAGGCGGGAGAAGGCGCTGCCGTGAGGGCGAAGCTCTTTTTAATTAGGAAGTCCCTTGGATTATTTACTTTCCAGTGATTTGAGTGCTGGCTGGTTGGAATGTGCCAGGGATGCTGACCGGCTGACAGCCCTGGTTTTGTTTTGCTCTTCAGAGGTGAAGAGGAGAAGGCGTTTCCAACCTGGGGATGCTGTGATGATGATGAGGGAGAAGATACTCACAGCCAGCCCCGCTCCCGACTCCACCATCTGCTCTGAAGTCTCTGGCTTGAATGCCAGCACTTCAGGTAGCAGGAATAATGGTGATGATATTTTCCACTTCTGCAGGACCCTCTGTCCAAAGGTCTCTGAGTCTGCTACAGATACTAATTAAGGCTCACAGCATCCAGGGCAGGTGGGCAGGAGGCTCCACACTCACTTTTCTTGCATGTGGAGTCTAAAGAGATGGTGGCATTCATCTCTGGGGCAGCACTTTGGAACTTGGAACTGCTGGAGAGGGGACAACAAAGGGCTACAAAGATGATGAGGGGACTAGAACATCTCTCTGATGAGGAAAGGCTGAGGGATTTGGGGCTTTTTAGTCTGGAGAATAGAAGACTGAGAGGAGGGATCTAATCAACACCTAGAAATACTTCAAGGGTGGGTGTCAGGAGGATGGGGCCAGGCTTTTTTCAGTGGTGCCCAGGGACAGGACAAGAGGGAACGGGCACAAACTGGAACATGAGGAGAAGTTCCATCTCAACATGAGGAGGAACTTCTTTCCTTTGGGGTGGCAGAGCCTTGGAAGAGGCTGCCCGGAGAGATGGTGGAGTCTCCGTCTCTGGAGACATTCCAAACCCTTTTGGACACATTTCTGTGGGACCTGCTGTGGGTGGACCTGCTTTGGCAGGACGGTTGGACTGGATGATCTCCAGAGGTGCATCCCAACCCTATATCACTGTGATTTCTTCCATGGGGCAGCTCTGGAACACTGCTCTGCACCTAAAGAATACAGCCAGTTCTCAAGTCCCCCGCAGATGTTTCTCCTTATCAGGATTTTTGATGTGAAATCCTCACTACTGGAGTTGCATATAACAATCCACAGTGAGCCTTGCACAGCAGCCGTGGAGACAGCACCTGAAAATGCCTACAAATAGCACAGATTCACCCTGTCTAATCCATGTTCTCTAGTAAGGTCCAGAATTCTGGATGCTTTTTTTCTGTCTGAAGAGGGTTTTTTGGTACAGCTTGATTTTATGTCGTAAAACTCAATCTTTCTTGTAGAAAAGTAGCAGGAAAGCTTTTTCATAGTCTGCAGGAAATGCATGAACGTCATTCCATGGACCATCAGAAGGAATAAGGGCATGAGAAAGGGAGAAATTCCACCAAAAGTCTTTAATGCATGATCCCAGCACTCACACTCATGGCTTCAAAAGTGTGTTCCTAGGAAGTTCTCTCTAACATGCTCTTGAGTTGGGTAGAGATGCAGCAGCAGAGCTCTTCCTTCTACTGAGTGTAAGGTTTAAAGTAAAACCCACTGCTTAAAATCAAAGATACACCTACTGTTCATTGTCTCCAAGAGGAAAAATACTGTTGCCAAGTATCATTATGGGGTGTGTAAGTGTATTCGGGGCTGTTAAAGACAGTTTTCCTCCCAGATTTCTAAATAACAGGTTAAAAAGGGGGAGGGTGGGGGAACAAACCCCTGGCTGTGTTTAATTCTTGCTGGGTGCTGCATGCACTTTTCTCCATTATTTACTTAATCTTAAATGCCAGATGCTAAAGGGCACCAGCATCAATTAACTGCTTAATTAGACTTGCAAAGAAATCATGTAATTTAGTTATAGGCGAATAAAAAAAGAAAAAAAAGAGGGGAAAAAAGCACACAAAACAGAAGCTGAGGGCTCTCTTTGCAATCATTTCTAAAGCTCCCCTCATATGTTCTTTGCTTTCATGGCTCGCTGGGAGCTCTTTGGAGCATTCTCCCTACACTTGGCCCAGAGGGAGGTGAAGGGGTGGAGGCAACATCCCCTTTTCATTGCTGTTTGTCATGGATTTACCCACAGCTTGCTTTGATGTGCCCCAAATTCTTTTTTAATAGAGATTTGGACCAACTGCCCTGTGGGAGGAATTGTGTGGTCCCTCATCTTGACCTGCAGGAGAACACGTTCTTCTCCCTCTCCTCCTATTCCTCCTCCTCATCATCATCACCTGCATCCCCTTCGGTGCTTGCTGAAGATACTTTGGTGAAGAACCATTCCCTCTTTCTACTGGGAAGATTGTGGTGGTGAATGCATTTGTGTATTTTGAGATACATTTTAGTATTTTAGCCAACAAAACACCCTCTCCTTAGCAAAGCCAGCCCTGCTTCCCTCCCTAAGAAATAACAGGAAGCAAGATTCTTTTATTCCATCAGTTCCCACTGGGATGAGCAGGAGCGCTCAGAGGAGCGCGGTGTGTTCAGTTTTGTTTCATCAAGGCCCACAACTCTGGCTGGGTCTTTTATCTTGCAAACAGGGTGATAATCAGTGCCTTGTGCTTGTGTGTACATGGAGTTTTTCCTTCTGAAGAGGTGCTGCTGCCTTTCTGGCTCTGTTGTTCTCATCCCATGTTTTACAACTTTTCTTTCTTCCTTAGTCCCTGGATGCTGAAAGTTGCTGATGTGGTTGGGTTTTTTTGTTGTTTTTTTTTCCCCTCAGATATCCCCAAACTTTCCTGAAAATGAGGTGGTGTTGGGTTTCTCAGAGCTTTTTTCTCCCTGGGTGCCCGTGCTCTCTCAACGCTGCTCTTTTCCCGTCTGAAAATGCGACCTAACCCTTCCAGAGTTCCCAATTTCTTCAAAGCACTGTATAAACATTATCTAATTAAGTATATATAACATGCCCTAAAGTATGGTAAGGGAAAACTGCAGCACGGCATTGAAGTTTCCACTCATTTGATGCACTGTAAAATCCGATTGAATCCCTAATTCTTTTCCAAAACGCCGTGCCTAATGACACGGAGGGGGACGGGAGGGCGAGGGCTGCAGCCAGAAGCCCTGGGAGTTGCAGGATAAGGGCAGGCAGGTGAGTTGGAGTCAGTTGGGAAGTTGCTTTGGGGATCACATTAAAGTAATAAACACAACAACTGAGGGAAAAAAAAAAGGATAATAAAGAGGAGCTGCAGCATTTGGATCTTTCCTGTTTTGCTGTATATAATCAGCTCCACATTTCCTGTCGAAATGTTCATTAAAATCGCAGCCCCTGTGATTAGGCAGCTGCCTAATTCAAATCAATGGGGCTCCTGCAACAATTTCAGGTATTTTTAAATACTGCTGTAGAACTTCCTTGTTTACAATGTTATGATTAAGCCACTTTTTTTTTTTCCTAAGTCATCTAAAGCATTAATAAAAATCTCTTTAGCTTTTCTCTAATATTTTTTTTCTTTACTCCCGGCGGCTGCGGATAACACAAACCTCATTTTATGGCTTTATCTCTTACTTCTTAGTGCAGCACGTCTATTTGTGTTGATAACTGAATCAGAAGCCAGACGACACAAGTTCTTTCTAATTCCCAGTAAGCCATAATTGGCTTCTTTTGTTTTGGAAATCCTAATACAAATAAATGAAATTAATAAAGCAGCAGGATAAATAAGCGCCGGGAATGCAACAGGCAATGCCCTGCTCCCGGCTCACTAACTTTGGGAAGCAGCTGTTGATAACGTCTGCCAGCTGAAGTACTTTGATGTTATAAGTGACGTATGGCTATCCATAAGGAAGCTTATAAGATCCAAAGGGTCAGGAAACTTTAATGGGTCTCACACTGAAAGAGAAGTCATTTTAATTTTGCTGGAAAGATGCTTTCGAGGTGGTTCTGCTTTGGAATGCTCCAGAGGTTCTCCTAAGTTTGTTTTAATGTCTCTGGGTTTATTAACTTTTCCCTTTTCCAATAACTCCCATCCCTTTTACTGTTCCAGAAGCCTTGGCACAATTGGGATGTGTTTAAGTTGCAAACATTACGGGAAAGTACCCGAATCAAAACATTGTGGGAGAGAGACTGCATGGAGGAGCAGATGTTTACAGTCTGACTTCTGCGTCTGAGAGAAAGCAAATACATTTCTGTAAAAGCTCAATGTGGTAAAAAGCGTTTTAGTTGCCTGTGGTTTAGTGCTTCACCTGCCAGGGAAGGTATTTCTTTTGTCTGTTTTTTTTTGCTTTTATCACCTTATCCTGCTGTACTTACTAACTCCTGTGCTCGTTGGGTTGTGGTCCCTCTGGGGTGGCCGGATCAGTGGCAGGAATGGTGGCAGGAGTGGTGGCGGGACTTTTGTGGCTCAGAGCTGGCTCTCATTCCATCCCTTGAGCCCTCACTGAGCACGTCTGCTGGGTCAGGCATCGTGGTGGCCAGATGTTGCCACTGCAGATGTTCTGTCACCTCCACGTGGTTGGATCCAGATGCTCTGCTCCATCCAGCGCTGCCATCCTCGTTGGGAACCTCCTCGTTCCCATAAGGGGAATGGAATCATGGAAACCACAGGTCAGAATCAGTGTGCTGACGGGCCATTGCCAAGTGTACCATTACTGGGTTTGGAAGTAGATGAAGATTTTAAACAAACTCTTATTCTTTGGTGCTGAAAAGCAGGATGCAGCCCGTAGGATGGAGGTATATTGTTATTTAGATACCACCCTGTGTGTCCTCTTGGCATTCAGGGCTTGTGCACCTATTAAAAGTTGAAGGTAAATGCTTTGGATGTGGACATGGGAATGGAATGAGATGGAAGAACACAGGAAAGACCAAAGCTTTTTTTAAAAATTATTTTATTTTTTATTTTAACAGAGAATAGATTGAATGTGATTTGGCCACTGCACCTCAATAGGTAATCCCCGCTCTGAGCCTCAGATGAAAAGAAAAGATCTCTAAGGCCAGGGATAATGCAAGAGGATTTTTGCAGACTTTTCTCAGATGTAAAGTGAACTACTGAATAGCACAGCCTTTAATGATAACTTTCTCTTCGAGCATGGAGCTAATTCATTGATTTAACCTAGTTGGGTAAATCCATTTTTCGTTCCTTGCACATCCCACGCACGGAGACCTTTTGTGTGTCCCATTTTTGCCTTTTCCTCACTTGTTCCTCAACGTGTATTTTTCCTAAACCTCTGGCTGACCTGCCCCAGCAGCAGCAGGGTCCCTGGGGCACTGGGTGTCACTGACCCTGGTGGGAAGAGTTTGCAGCATCAGAGAGTGAAACCTTCTCTGAACCAGAACCGAAATGAATCCTTTTCCTGGAAGGCTGGAATGCGAGAGCAGGTTTCTCTGCACGCTTTCTCCCTGGACACGGGCGTTAGAGACCAAAAGTCAAGGTTAGCTAGGTGGTATGCTCTATTCCTACACCAAAATATTCTCTTTGAAGGCTGGGAATGATGGATTTCACTGTCTTGGGTGACCTTATTTCAAACACACAAGGTCCTGCACTGGGGCAGGCTTCACCTCAGAGCTCACAGGAGTTAGAGAGGTGGAAGAGTTTGAGCAACGCCGAAAAGAAGAAGGATCTTCCAAACAAACACATCCTGAGGCTGTGTCGGGGGGAATGTACGTTGCAATTGGGAAAGAAAAACAAGAGATATTCTGAGGTAGGCTGTTCCTCGAGCTGGTGGAGTGGTTGGTGTCGATGGGACTCTCTGCAGTGAGCGTGGCAGCCTCTCAGGACTCCCAAAGTGCTCTGGAAACTTCACAGCTGTGGGAAATACACACAGGGATTGCAGCATCCAGCTCTAAAATGCATCCACGGTGAGCGCGAAGTACGGTAACTGCTTCATGCCATACAAGAGCCATCCTTACGGCGGAGAGTGAGAAGCATCTCTTTACCTTGAGAGCAGAGAGGACAGAACTCGGCCAGGTGAACTGTGTCCGTGCGGGATGAGGGCTCACACCGTTGTCCTGCTTCATGCCCTTGTCCCCAAATACCAGGAAAACACTTTCCCTTTTTCCTAAAGGGGCTGAGTTTCTTATCCCCTGTGAAAAATGGTATGTGCTCCCTGCCATAACCTTTAGTTCCTTACCGATGCAGGGAGACAGTGCCAGGCACTGAGTCGAGGGGCTGGGACCAAGCTAAAGGTCAGGATTGTTTCTACCTACAGAAAAGCAGGCGTCACCTCCTCTTCTTCTTTGCAAAAAGCACTAAGTACGTGGAGATGTAAAAGTTCACGTCTGATGAATATCATGGTTCTCACATCAGGGCTGTGAAGCAAACGGACAGGTGGGAAAAGGCACTTTCTCCACTGGAGAGAATCAGATGAAGGGATGGAGGGAGTTCAGGAGATGGTGGGCACAGGCGGAGAGTCACTGTTATTCTCCAGGGGAGCATAAATGTGTTTGTGCCAGGAGAAGCAGACAGTACCTGGGAGCAATTTGAAAAGCCAGGCTGATGCGCAGTGCTTGCTGGCTTCCCAGATAAGGCTGTTACCTGTGTCCTGTGTCCCACTGCAAGGATTTCATGAAATCTGGGAATTGTCTGAGTTGGAAGGGACCTCTAGAGATCATCCAGCCCAACTCCCCTGCTAAAGCAGGGTTGCACCAGAGCACAGCACTCATGGCTGCATCCAGATGGGGCTTGAAGGTCTCCAGAGAAGGGGACTCCACACCTTCCCTGGGCAGCCTCTGCCAGGGATCTGACACCCTCACCCCAAAGAAGTTTTTCCTCATCTTTGAATGAAACTTCCAGTGTTCCAGCTTGTGCCTCTTGCCCTTTGTCCTGTCACTGGGAACCACTGAGAAGAGTCCAGCTCCATCCTCCTTCAACCCACCCTTTAGATACTTGTCAGCATGGATAAGGTCTCCCCTCAACCTTCTCTTCTCCAGGCTGAAGAGTCCCAGCTCTCTCAGCCTTTCCTCATCAGGGAGATGTTCCAGTCCCTCCAGCATTTTGGTTGCCCAGCACTGGACTCTCTCCAGTAGTTCCCTGTCTCTCTTGAACTGGGGAGCCCAGAACTGAAGGGAGGATTCCAGTGGTGGCCTCACCAGTGCGGAGCAGAGGGGGAGAATGACCTCCTTCCACCTACTGGCTGCATTCTTCCCATCTCAGGATTCCGCTGGCCTCTTGGCCACCAGGGCCCATTGCTGGCTCATGGATAGTTTACTGTCTACCAGGACCCTCGGATCCTTCTCCTCAGAAGTGCTTTCCAGAAGGTCCACCCCTAACCTGTATCATTGCCTGGAATTCTTCCTCCCCAGGTGCACTTGCTCTTGTTGAAACTCATGAGGTTCTTCTCTGCCCAGCTCTCCAGCCTGTCCAGGTCACGCTGGATGGTGGCACAGCCCTCTGGAGTTTCAGCCAGCCCTTCCAGTTTGGTATCACCAGCAAACTTCCTGAGGAACCTGCTGCTGTGTTTTCCAGCTCCTGCTTGCTTTCCACAGCCTCTGCGTCTCCAGCAGCTTTTGAACTAACTTTGCATTTCCCTAAACTTTTTTGTAGGCCTTTTCTAGTTTGACTTGTGTGACAAAGGACCGAATGCCCTGTGTCTGTAGGGAAAGACAGTCTCTCCTTCAAGACACAAGACTCAGATACCTCTGCTGCATGTTAAATTGAAGGATTTTGCCTCTGTTATTTGGGATTTCTCCATTGTTAAAACATCTCAACGCCTGTCATTAGCAAAGGGACATTGGGTTGACAAGGGCAGTTCCTCAATCCCCCCAATTTACTCACCTGCATCAGTTTTAGATTAATTATAACCCACTGGGTCAGCTGAGCTCCATCAGACCCTTTTCTGTAAGGTTTGCTTTCATTAGAACTTTAGTATAGAACTAATGTTCTGGGTTGTGTTTTTTTTTTTTTCTAAAGCCATCAAATTCAAGGCTGGGCTGTGAATTTTCCTGTTAAAGAGGAAGATATCCCAGGTCTGTGCCGTGATTCAGCAGATTCTGCCTTCTCAGCCCGGGTGCTGTCACCAGATCAGTGCTGGTGAATTAAGCAGCATCTCCTTGACTCTCTTTTCCTTCGCTCCTCTATCTGTGAAACAGAGACAGCGCTAATCTCTCCTCTGTGTAACTCTCCCTAATGTTTGTCCGGCACTTCAAAGATGCCAAGTACAATAAAACTGCCAAGCATCCCTTTCCCTAACAGGATTGATGATTTACACCCCCAAAAATGCTCATTTTTGTGCTAAAACAAGATCACCTGAAAGATACTGCGGTTGGAACCAAACCAAGGGAGGGGGGAGGAGGAAACCATCTGTTACACAACAGCACAAGTGTTTCAGGGCATTCGCCTGGGAAGCTCTGGGTGACGAGTTTGGAATATGAAGGCTTATTTATATGGATGGAGCTAATTTTCTCTTAAGTTATTCAGTTTTCACTTAGGGAATTACCTAATCTTACAAGAGAGCTGAGGAGGAAAGATTCATTTATTCCTTGTCTGGTTCAGCCCCAGGCAAGCCTGGAGACGCTCTGCCTCTTCCACTCCTGCTTTTTAACTGCTTCTATTAACAGAGCTGAAAGATTTGTCTTCTTCTGGGTAAAAAGGGTTAATCCTTCTTGTTCCCTCTCGCCCTTCTCCTCCTCTTTTTCTGGAGAGTTCTTTTTTTGGTGTCTCTGGCTGTTTCTATCATCTTCTCCCCCTAATCTGCCACTATCTGAAGAATTCATTACATTTCAAATCAGAGGCCTTGCTGCATACATTAGCAGGTTTTAATAGACTTGCCACGGCTCAAAAAGGAGGAGAAAAAGGGAGAAGATTTAAAACTCTTGTCTTGCCCAAAGCAGACAGATTGACTCAAAAATGACTCAGTCAATAAAAGATGAGTTTTGAAAAGGCTTCCCTCCGCTCAAAGGGAGCTCGTATTCCAGCGAATTAGGTTTTTCTAAGCCCACTGTCAGAAATTAATAATACATACAGCATGTAAAATGGATTTAGCCCTCTACAGCCTTATACAAACATATCTTTGGCTTGCTAAATGTGACACAACTACCAGGATTTGCCAGCCCTTTATCCCTGGAGTTTGTCATCTCTCCAGCACGGTGACCTCAGTGGAATTTTTAAGCGCGTCCAAAAAAATTGCTAAATGAGATTTTCATTAAGAGTATGTTTATACTTCCCTCACTCTTTTTCTCCACCCAAGCCCTCTATGTCAGAGCATTTTATTATTATTATTTGCAGACAAAATTGTCCCAAAAGCTCTTGTTTTAAACTCTCAAGCTCCTGAGTCCCCTCACTAGGGTCTCAGTAGCCTTCCTTCGAAGAAAGAGGTGCTGAGCCTTCTGCATTGTAGCAGAAATCTCATTTTGGTTTTCACTGCTGCCACAAAAAGCCTTAGAGGCCATTAAAATACTTCTTTCTTATTGAAAAGGAAGGGCTTGTGCCTTATTAGATCTATCCACAATTATTCTTTTGTGATTTGAAATCTTCCCAGGTGGTCCTGCTCTCCTGGCTTAAGGGAATTTGGACGTGCAGGTGTGAAATCAGTGACCACACCTACTTGTTCCTCAGCTGATAGGAATTAAAAGTGATTTTGCCCTGTTTGGTGGCTTGTCTAGATCCTTTACTGAAACTGCTTGCATTCTGTCTTTGGCCAGAGCTCTAAGAATCCACTGAAGGTGTTGGTTTTAGCAGGTAGGTACATATAATCTTCTGGTTGTTCGTGAGCTGGCTCTGTTTTCCTGTCTTTTGTTGTTTTCTCATTCTTTCAGATTCCACTGTTTTGTTTGGATTTTTTTATTCTCTAGATTTTAGAGTGCTCAGCTCAGTCCTGGAATCTTTTTTGTGTTCTCTCTCCTTCTCTGAAAATCTTGTTCCTGCTCCTTTTCTTTTATTATTTATTATGAATTATGCTTTATGTTAAATCCGCAAGTCACTGCGTGTCCTCATAGATCCGCTCTGTCCCCTTGGCTTTGTTGTCCTCTTCTCTGAGTGTATGGCAGTGATGTGATGTCTGGCTCTGGACTGTACCTCCCAGGTGCCAAAGAGAAACTCTTAAAAATGCTGGTGAAGAAAGAAACGTACTAAAGGTTCCGTTTCAGACCTGTGCTGTACAGATGTTTCCTGGACTCAAAATGGGCAGAGCTCATAATTTTTTAAATATATTTATAGGTTGTATGAGAAGACTGAGCTTAGAGTTGTTGACAATAAACACCTAAAAAGGGCAGCGATAGTTCTGTCTTTGCTATTATTGCAAAGAGAAAAATTGCCTGGGTTTTCTTGTGCTTCTCTGTCTCCAAAAAGGAGATCTCTGACCAGGGGTGTTGGTGTTTCGAAGAGGCTTCTATCAAAGTAATGAAAAGCATTTTTCACAGGGGTGAAGGTAACAAACTAGTTCAGCACTAGCAAAAGTATTTCACTTCATAAAAAATTTCTGTTTTCATCTCCAAGGACAGGATGCTAGTTTGATGGTTTGTTTCTTTTAATACAGTTTTGATATGTAACTAGAAATGACCTGTCCTCAAAGGACACCCAGTAGAACGTTGCCTTCTCCACTGCTGAAGAAACTGGGGCGACTGAGGCCCTTGGTTCTTCTTGCACAGGCATGGATGGACATACTTACTCGTTTCTGTCTGGGAACCACCAGTAATTGATTACTTGAAATTAGAAATTCTGCTCTTTGCCCCACTTTGCTCATGAATATTGGTCAAAGAAGTGTTGGTTCTTGGGCCTCGTTGTAAGGTACAGCTAGGAATTTTACACCGGTCCCAGGAAGAGAACACTTGTCAGTCTTGCAGGTGTTTAGTCCTCAGTGCTTAAAAAGTGTTGGAAGAACCAGATGTATGAGACCTAGAAATCACCTGGATTTTTGCAGCTGGAAGAGGTTCTTCCTCAGGGTCTCTTATTTATAACATACCAAGCTCCTTCCCGGGATAAGTCTTTGAAGTCCTGTCACCTTGAGTCAAAACCAGTTAGTGTTCTCCTGAAGATGTTCTCCTAATGCTGGTGTAGAGATGAACAAAATTGAAGAGAACAAGCCTGACCCTTCCTCTAGTTTCATGCTTGTTTCCAGCTTAGTTCGTTTTTTAATCTGTTCCGCGTTCTCTTGACTTGAAAAGGGAGTTTTCCCAGTGAATATTGTGTCGCTTTGGCTTCCAGCTGCTGCTCTGGGACGTAGCCACCCAATAATCTCCTTAGGAATAATTGCTGGTGTCTTTTCAGATCATTTTTGTGAAAGGTGACAAACTGCTCGGCACGGTGAGATGTTAATAACATGGAGATGCCCTTTGTTTGAAAGCTGGTGCAGAAATTACCCCATGTGGTTGTTGAAAAGTCAGAGCTGTAATGGTAAGAAGTGAGGAACGGATCCCTTCATTTGCATATAATTCCAGGGCTTATGTGTCATCTTTTGTGTAAACCATACAATTTCCAGCACGGTAGGGAACATGCGCTCATAATGCAGAGGGACAGGAACACGGGCTCTCTCTCAGCATGGATCAGGGTTAAAGAGATGTCATCTACTTAAAAGGAGGGGGTAGGAAAGAAAAAAACCTAGTCTGCGGGAGCGTCATGGAGAGAAACATGGATATTTAATGAATCCAAGTTGTCAGACCAGCTCAGGGGAAGCTGTAAATCCTGTGGTTTCCTCTGAGCAGGTGTTGGGAAAAGGGAAAGGTTGATCTCCTTTCATATGTGTCTGGAGCTGGACTTTCCTTGAGTCTGCTCAGAATCACACCTGAGGTTCATTGTGTGGTTTTCTTGTTGCTCCTTGTAGAAGAAGACTGCTCAGATGTCCCTTTACTGGTCAGATGCACTAAACTGAGGTGGAAATTTTCTCTGTTCACCAAAATGAAACTCTTAGAGATTCTTTGAACTGCAGCTGAGGGCTTTCCAGCATGTTCCCAGTGTAGGTTTCTCAGCTTTCTCATGAAGTGAATTTTTTTTCATAGAATCATAGAATGGTCAGAGNAGAAATGAATGGCACAGGTACCTGTGTCTTGTGATTCAGAGTCTGAGGCATCCATAAATACTTGGTTTGCCCTTTTTTTTGGCCTCTTCCTTTCTCTAAGAAGCTGGAAGGTCTCTCTGAGTAGCCAGTCAGTCCCAATGATGAACTTAACAATTAGAGCCTTTGTGCCCATCTTCTACAATTTCTAATAAAATTGCATGAATATTTAATACCCAATTATTAAATATTTAAAAATTTAAAACCGGACTGGTTTGGAAGTTAGCACGGGATGAATAATTCAGGGTTGGGAAACGAGACTCGGCTTATGGGCTGAGGTGGATGTTACCATTCCTGTCTGCCTTCCTGGAGGTGATTTTGGTGACCCTCCTGGTTTTGGGAGAGTTTGTGGGGTTTGCTTAGAGGTTTCCAACCTCTTGCTCCAAGGTGGAGGGAGATAACCCTCCTTCTCCATAACGACGCTACAGGCTCCCGTGATGGAAATATGAGCTCCAGAGGCTGAGATAGTGTGATTGAAAGCCTGGTTATCCAGGAGATGGCTCTGTTTCCAAACATCTTTCATGCTCCAGGGAAAAAAGATTGCTTGTCTTTACGTCTGTGTCATGTTCCTGCAGTTTTGTTAGTTGAAAGCCCTTTTTCCCCTGTTGCTGTTCTGCTCCGCGCTGAACCAGCCTTTCCTGCAGCTCCGGCCCCATGAACTTTAAAGGATTGTTTTCATAAAGTGGCCACCAGAAAATGAAGTAGAACGTGAATAATATGCCAATAAAAAATAGGGCAGGACCTACTGTCCTGTGAGAGGAGGTCTGGGGCACTCCAAAGAGCTCATGAAGGAAATGCCTGGTGTGAATTTTGAGTGGAATAAGTGCCTTTGGGACCTGCTGCAGGAGCACGGAGAGCGAAAAGAAGGATCTGGGGAAGGTTTGAGTAGTTGGCATCCAGGGTGCTTTCAGGCCAAGAGCAATACGTTTGCAGTGCCAGCACTTCCAAACACTATTAAGGGGATAAAGAGGGGGAGGGAAAAAAAGAAAAGGATTGAATAGAAGGAGCGAGCGGAGGCTTTTTAGAGCTTAGATTTCCTTTGGAACAAAAGCCCTAAAACAAACTCCCCAATCTTCTGCCATTAAAAACCCAAATCAGGTGGTGTGCTGCAGAGCCTTGCCTTTCTCTGTTGTGGTGTGATTGTGTTTTTGGTCCCTGCTGGCTGGCTGAAGTGGTGTGTGTCCCTCCTGGCCGTGCTGTGCACAGCGGCAGCGCTTCCATTAGCCCCGGCCGGGCAAACAAAGGAAAGGGCAGGCTGACCTTTCAGCAAAGCTGCCGTACCTAGGGATGGGGGCACTGGGCTTTGTCTCAAAAAAAAAAAAAAAACCAAAAAAACCAAACCCAACCAAAAAAAAGTGTCTTCTGGAGCTGTTAATGGTGTTGTGATCTCTGTTGAGGAGAGAGGCGGTTCCTGGGTAGGGAGGGATTTAGTCCAACGCAGCGGCGTGTTCTTATTTACAGCCACCCTCCAAATCGTCAGGGTTTAGAGTCTGTGCATCCCAAATAAGACCTGAAGGATGCTTATATGGTGCCCTGTCCCATCTCAGACTGCCTTACACCACGGAATTATTTGATAAACTGCTTTAGAAATAGTAGAGATCTCTTTTGATGTTTATTAACTCTATTTAGATCCATCTGATGGAGTATCTCTGAGTTGGGAGCGCGGATTTTGCCATGCAGAGGGCAAGGCACTGTAAGCAACATCATCTTGGACACTATCACCGAGCTCAAATAGTATTTCCAAAAGCCTCAGCATCACAGCTGGAGCATAGAAAGCTCCTGGAGTAAGAGCAGAAGGGCTGTGCTGTGGGAAAACCTTGAAATCCTCTCTTGGCAGTGGTGACAAGCTGCTGCTTGTAGCCTCGGTGAACATCGTCAGATAATAAACTTTAAAGCACTCTCTAATGGGCGATTGAATGTTGTCCACCCTGCATTATGAATGAGTACAACTCCTGCAAATAATCTTTGCTTTGAGAAGGAGCAAACAAATATTTCTGGAGCGGAATTTTCTGTGTTTGCTTTAGCAGCAGCTGTTGGGTGCTGTTTGGGAGCTTTTCAGTAGCGGTTGGTGTTTTGGGTTGTAATAGCGGGGATGTGCCGGTGGAAACCAGATGAGGGGCAGGGTGCAGGGGAGGGGATCAGACAGGGGATAACCTCGCCTATTAGATGCTTCTGCAGGCCATCCTGTGTAATTAAGTGTGTTGTATTTGTTAATTACATAGTCCCTAGGATTAACTCTTATATTAGGCACTTGAGTGCTTTCAAAATTACTCCTTTTCTTGAGAACAGCCCAGCGGAGAAGTGATTCTCCTTCCTCTAAGAAGTGATACCAGTGATGGGCTTTGTTTCTGGTCTACAGAAAGGATGCCAGGGCCACCTCGTTCATGCAACGTCCACAATGAGAAGGAGAAACTCTCTTTTCTCAATCCCAAGAGGTGATGCCACAGTCATCCTTGTTCTCTCCAACCTGCACAAGGTGCTTCTCTCCATCTCCATAACATCACACCCCTACACTCTTATCACCCACAGCCACCCCCAAACTGCTGTTTAATGACAGTCCCCCACAGCAGGTCTGTCCTCCCCATCCAACTCTCCACCCAAAACCCTTCCAAGTCATTCCCTCGTTCAAACTCTGAGCTGAAGTTTCCTCTTCCAGCTTCGGTTTATGAGGAGCCGTGTCTTTTCAAGAGAGTTCCTGTGATACTCTGTGAAGGACACAATATAAAAAATAAATTGTGTCATATTAAATAAAAGCTAACAGAAGACAAGACGGGCATTTTCTGATGTAGGCAAGTTTATGACCATTGCTATTGAGAAATAAAACAAGCTTTGCTGGATTTTATGGGAGTGTTTTATGCCCCTGGGTGAGCAGGGGAACCAGGGACCCGGCTGGTGCAGCAGCTCTCCCGACCACGGTCTGGCAGACTCTGATTGTTCTTTGCAAAAAACTTGCAATTTGTGAGATTACAACCACGAATTACAACTTTTCTGAACGGTAAAAACAGTTTTGTATTCAACAGACTGCGCTGGCTGTTCAATTTTAAACCTAAGTGGTGTTTATTTGATCAGTCAACGCTGGTTTATTTTTAAACTGTGTGTGCACCATATGGCTCAGTGCACCCCCAGAGCCCCCCCTCCACCACCAGCTTGTCCTTCCAGCAGCTCAGGAGACAGTTTGCAAAGGTTCTAAGCAAAGGTCTCCACCAGCATGGCCAGCTCCAGCTCCCGTGCTGCCCAACAACTCTCCACTGAAAACATTTCCCATGTGTTTTTTCTTCAGTGAATCACAGAACAGTTTGGGTTGGAAGGGACCTCAAAGATCATCCAGTTTCAACCCCCCTGCCCTGGGCAGGGACACTTCCCACCAGAGCAGGTTGCTCCAAGCCCCATCTAGCCTGGCCTTGAACCCTTCCAGGGATGGGGTAGCCACAGCTTCTCTGGGCAACCTGTTCCAGGGTCTCACCACCCTCACAGCAAAGAAGTTCTTCCTGAAATCTCATCTCAATCTCCCATCTTTCAGTTTAAAACTGTTTCCCCTTGTCCTGTCCCTCCCCAACTTTCCTGGAGCCCCGTTAGGGTCTGGAAGGTCTCTCCAGAGCTTTCTCTTCACCACACTGAACACCCACAACGCTCTCAGCCTTAATAGAGCAGAATTTGGTAAAAATACAGTATTTTCCATAGCGATGTTGAGTGGTTTGGGTCTGAGACACCCTGCCAGGGCCAGGAATTCATGTGTAAATACTTTATCCTGTGTGTGTTGGTGGTGATGACCCCCGAACACGTTGCTGGGGGCAAGTAACCTTTAATGGGGAGTTAGAAGGTGCCTTCAGGCCTTTCTGAGAGAGGGATGTATTAGACGGGATCGTGGCTGAATTAATGCAGCTCCATGGCTTGTGGCGTCTTTGAGGATGGGCAGAACAAATTTGTGTTTTCCCTGGAAAAAAAAAGACTAGTGGTACATTTAATTTCATGCTACTTTTGGCATGCTGAGAGCTACGTTGTTTCCTCCCCTTTCCCTGGGGAAAAGGTTAAGCGTGGATTTGGTTTTTTTTTTCTTTGGTGTAGAGGCTGCTGTTGCTATTGATTGACCCAGCTGAACTCGGAGCAGGAGCCAAAGCTATGGTATTTCCAGGCAGCTGTGAACATTTTCAGATGTAAGGAGTGTAAAAGCAACGGAATAAAAAGCAATGACATTTTCAATACGAGACCAAAAAAGCCCAGCTCATATTTTATTTATTTATCCAAAATAGTTTGAATTATTCATTAAAGTCGATATAAGTGTGTGAGAATACAAGGTGTTTCAAGAAGCAGCATCATTAGGGGGAAGTTAATCATTTGGCAGTATTAATTTTGTAACAGGTTAATGATTTGGGTTTTTTTTTTTTTCTTCTTTCCCTCCCATCAAACTCTTCAGGGCAGGCAACTTTTTGCACATGGTCTTGACCTGAATACAAAGGAGATGGGGCAGGTGATTTCCAAATATTTGCTTTTTCTTTCTGTATTCTTCCTTTATTTTTTTTTTTTCCCTAGGTAAACAGACAGTCATTATCCCTGACCAAGGCACAGCCTGCCAGATCTTACACTTATTTTCTCAGTTCTTATTTGTTTCATTAATGTTTCAGTGAGGGTTGTTTGTGGTGTGACTTTTCCCCATCCTTGGCTTCTGCAGAGCCCACCAGCACCTTTTCCTGCCCGCTGGCTCCCAAGTGTCCCAGAGTCAAACCCAGAACCTCATTTGAGCAAAATACAGGGATTCTGGTGTTCAAATGTTGCCTCTTAAAGATATGATTAAACCTAATTCTCCAAATGTTGTGAAATATCTTCCAGGATCAAAACACTCATTGTTCTGTGGGTGATAGATAGACTGGGTGGAAGCTGTCATTGGAGACCTGCTCCCTTAATGCACCTTGACCCATCCCAAAAGGATGCCCCTCTGCTTGGTGGCCTCTGGGCCTGGAAAATCTGCTCTGGAATGCGCTGAATTGCACTCTGTGCAAAGGATGACTTTTAAATCAATTTTTTCCTGACTGCACTAGAAATTTGGTGGGAATTAGCAGTATTAGGTGAGGCTTAAGAATTAGGGATTCTTTGAATTGAGATGCAGAGCAAACAGTGAGCTGCCTCTTAGCTTAACATCTTCCCTTTGGAGGGGGGGAGAGGAATACTAGAAAGATTAATTACTGTCCCTAAGCCAGTGCTTGTGCTGTTCCCTGGGTAGAGCCATGGTGCAGAGACACTATGTAGGTGTCCTGTCCCTAATTGCAGGCATCCCATGCCATTTTGGACACCCCAGAGTCTCAGGAACATTGGCCTGGGGCTGGCTGATACGACATGGAACCAGTAGGAAACATCTTTCCTGCAGAAGCACGGTAGGAAGCTGTGAAGGATGTCCTAGGGTCTCTCAGGTAGCTTTGTTTCAGAAGTGGGACCCCATCCTACAAGTTCAAGGACAGGGAACTGCTGGAGAGGGGACAACAGAGGACCTCAAAGATGATTAGAGGCCTGGTGCATCTCTCTGATGAGGAAAGGCTGAGAGACTTGGGTCTTTTTAGTCTGGAGAAGAGAAGGCTGAGGGGGGAACTGATCAACACCTAGAAATACTCAAAGGGTGGGTGTCAAGAGGAAGGGGCCAGTCTTTTTCCAGTGGTGCCCAGTGACAGGACAAGAGGGAACGGGCACAAACTTGACCATAAGAAGTTCCATCTCAACATGAGGAGGAACTTCTTTCCTTTGGGGTGGCAGAGCCCTGGCAGAGGCTGCCCAGAGAGGTGGTGGAGTGTCTGTTGTTTTTTCCCCTGAGATCAGCAGAGGAAAGCATTGCTGTTGCTATCCTTGATACATAAGGGTGCAGTTGGACCAGCTCTGCTGGGTGGTGAGGGTGCTCACCATGGCCATGAGCAGCACGGAGTCAGGAGAGACAAAACAGTGGAAAAGGCGCTAACTCTTCCTGAGTAACAAAAGCTGCTGGAGGAGTTAATGAATTAGGGTGCCATCCACCTCCAAGGTTATAAAAGTCAGGAGAGGCAGCCTCCAAGACGTGGTAGGAAAAGGCAGATTTACTTTTCCAAGGCCAGGCTGCATTTATTAGGGAAAAAAATATCACTGCTGGACATGGGCGATATATTAAAGGCAGCGCTGTCGCTGACAGCGGCGAAACGTTATTTACCACTGCAGTGTGGTCACTGAATTTTTACTTTCATATCTAGGGTTTTGTCCTTAAAAGTTGCTTGGCTGAATGAAGGCTGTGAGAATATTGAGGTCAGAGCTGCCAATTAACCTCCTGATTTCAGAGGCTGATTACTTAATTAATCAGGGGCCCAGGCCCAGCTGGGATGATGGGGAAAAGGTTGTAACTATCCAAGGAAGGGCTGAGTTAATCGTGCAGTGATGAGTTTGGCAGGCATGGGAAGGTGGTTGGTCAGGAAAACACAGTGTTTCCAAGCTCATGGGAAGGGGCAGTGTGGAACCCACCACCCTTTGGGCTCCCAGGTGGGGTTTGGATGCTCTTTTTACCTTGCATCCCCCAGCAGTTGGGGGTTTCCCTGTATAGCAGTGTCTTAGTGAACAAACTGGTATGTGATATTCCCTGTGATAGAGCGAGGTGGAGCTGAGGGGAGACCCAGAGGAAAGGAAATACTTTGCTCACACACCACTTCCACAAGCTGCTTGGGAAGGTGGAGTTGAATTAACCAAAGGTAAGGACTTGGCCAGCGTTAACGCTCCCTGCATGGATGCTCTCACTCAGAAGTAAAGGGACACGTAGTTCTCTTTAACCATTAAAGAGTTCCTGTCCTTGCCTGGGGATTAAGCTGAATTGGATTAAGGCCAAAGTACTTCTGAGCAGGGGCATCCTCAGTGGCATTTAAGGCACTTTTAACTTAACATGTTGAATTATCCTTTTGTCCCACCCGGAGTGCCTAACCAAAGCAGTACAGGAGATAAGAGGGGACTCGTGTTCTCCTAGTGCGCTGGCAGCTGCTCCGAGGTGAATCACAGGCAAGTCCTTGGCCTTGCAGTTACCGTCCTACGTGTCTCCCCTGTCACGCTTGGGAGGCTGATGGACGTGCCTTTTGGCAAATACTTGAATAAAAACTTTTCCAGCTCACTTGGAAAGCAATAATCATAGAATCATAGAATGGTCAGAGTTGGAAGGGACCTTAAACATCATCCAGTTCCAACTCCCCTGCCATGGGCAGGGACACCTCTCCCTAGAGCAGGTTGCTCCAAGCCCCATCCAGCCTGGCCTTAAACACTTCCAGGGATGGGGCATCAACAACTTCCCTGGGCAACCTGTTCCAGTGCCTCACCACCCTCACAGCAAAGAACTTCTTCCTAATATCTCATCTAAATCTCCCCTCTTCCAATTTAAAACCATTACCCCTCATCCTGTCGCTAGACTTCCTGACCAAGAGTCCCTCCCCAGCTCTCCTGGAGCTCCCTTCAGATCCTGGAAGGCTGCTCTCAGGTCTCCCCGGAGCCTTCTCTTCTCCAGGCTGAACAGTCCCAGCTCTCTCAGCCTGTCCTCATAGGAGAGATGCTCCATCCCTCCCATCATCTTGGTGGCCCTGCGCTGGACCTGTTCCAACAGTTCCATGTCCTTTCTCTGTTGAGGACTCCAGAGCTGGACACAGGACACCAGGTGGGGTCTCACGAGGCAGAGTAGAGGGGCAGAATTCCCTCCCTGGCCCTGCTGCTCACACTTTTGCTGCAGCCCAGGCTGGGGTTGGTTTCTGGGCTGCCAGCGCGCACTGCCGGCTCCTGGGGAGCTTCTCATCCAGGAGCACTCCCAAGTCCTTCTCCTCAGGGCTGCTCTCCAGCCATTCTCTGCCCAACCTGGATTTGTGCCTGTACTTCAGTGTGGGCTGTGTAAGCCCAGCTAAAACCCTTCCTTCTCAACTCAAGTAGTCACCTTGCACCAAAACTTATGTTAAAATAAAGATGTGTGTCTTACACGTGCTGCAATTATGTCTCTGATCACAGCACAGCTCGGGATGATGAGGAGTTATCCTTGAGGAAGTCTATTTGTTCGCTGTTAGAAAGAGTCAGGGTTTTTTTTCCACCCCCAGACTGCAGCGGTGATAGAACGGGCTGACTTGGGAGCCATCTCTAGTGTATATTAAAGTAAAGCCAATCCCTGTAATTAATGGGGGGATAAATCGAGGTTTAATTACTCGGAAGGCACCTTGGGTGAAAGATTCATGGTAATTGTTGTGTATCCTCTTGAAGGATTCACGGCGCTGGCAGCTCCCTCCGTAGCAATAAAACACAGGGTGAGTGGCAGGCGTTCCCACGGGATCACTCTTCCAGGGCCTGGGCCAATTCGGGTGGCAAATGCAAAGAAGCAGTGGGTTTTTTGGGCTTTTTGTCAGGATAAAAGCCCCTTCCCAAATCCCAAGGGGTTTCCAAAGCAGTGTGTCAGTTTGAGATCAAAGCACTTCCCATCAAATCAAAACTCTTGAAGGAGATTTTCCTTACAGGCAGCTTCCCCTCGATGCGGACCGTACAGAGGTGTGTTTCTCACTGTTTTTCTGCTTTCTTGCTTCCTATAACTCCCTTCTCTTGGCTTCCACATGGAAAATAAGACAGGGGCAGGGAGGAAAGGATGTTCTAGCTTTGATTTTTTTATAATTTTGTTAAAAGGCTGGCTGAGCAAAAGAAAAATCTGTCCCACCACGGCACGCCTGCTTTCCTTATTCCCCAGTTCATTATCTTTTGGTCTGCTGGGACCAGAAGGAGAGGGATTTAGCTTCCCCGTGCCTTTACTCTGCCTGCTTAATTCACTTTTAAAAAATTTAATTAACCTTTCCAATTCACTTAGTCTGGCTAGCACTGTAAATACAGCAAAGGGGTGGGTTTTTTTGCTGTTGATGTCTAACGAAGCACCCGTTTTCTTCCCCTGGGCAGAGCTGAAGAAGCAAGTGGAAAGCGCAGAACTGAAGAACCAGCGCCTGAAAGAAGTTTTCCAGACCAAAATCCAGGAGTTCCGCAAGGTTTGCTACACCCTGACGGGCTACCAGATTGACATCACCACCGAGAACCAGTACAGACTCACCTCCATTTATGCTGAGCACCAAGGGGACTGCCTGCTCTTCAAGGTAGGTCGGCGCCTTCCTCCCTTCTCCTTCTTCTTTGGCTCCATGGTTTTCAGCGTGTTGGAATATATTTATTTGCTCTTTCTCACTAGTTTTAATTGAAAATCACTGCCCCTCTGCTACGTGGCAGGGTGTTTCTTGTGAGGGAAGTAAAGATTGATTCTTCTTTTAAAAAAAAAAATTACTTCAGAAGGTTTGGCATTTGGTCTTGCACTTATATATCAAATTCAGGAGTAAAGAGGAGAGACTGGATGCACAGCACCAACAGCGTCTGGCCTTGCACTTCACCTTTTTATATTACCAGTTATATACACCACGGGAATAAAACATCAAGGTTTCATCCTTACTTCACTGAGTTATACATCCTTATACTCCTTACTGTCTCCAGCTTGTCTGTGTGTCATCATCTTGGCTTTATGTAAATGGGAATCCCGTTTGAGCGGCAGCTCATCCCTGTGCGTGTGAAGTGCCATTGATGTGAGCAGCGGAGATGAGCCTGAATAACCTGTCTTCTCCCAGTCTGATACCTTTATTGGTCCTTCTGGGTGGTCTCTGCTTGGGTTCTGGCTTGATAGGTGCTGTTTTTCTTCGGTGTTGCCTTCCCCCTGGCACAGCTGGGGTGATGCATTAGAGAGCATAGGTGTGACATTGGAGTCATCAAGCTGTTAAGTTCTGCCTTGATGTTGGTTCAAGTGTCAGCAGCCCAACTTTACAGGAGAGTGGGAGAATTTTGTCCTTCCCAGTGGCAAACACAGCTGGCACTGAAAAATCAGACCCCCCTCCTTGGGGTGAGTCTCATTTATGAGAAGGATGAGGGGTTTGGAGATGTTCAGTACAGGAGGGGACTCTACAACAGGGCCTGGAGAAGTTCTTGCTTCTGCAGCCCTCCTGCTGTGTGCCATGTGGATGGCTGCAGTACCATCTCTTTGCATAACATTTTCCTGTTCTGCAATTCCAGAACCTAGAAAAAACTCTGTTAAATAAAGCAAATGAGGGTAAATATAAGACAGCACCTAGGATCCTGAGTAAAACTAGGAAAATATCCCCAGAACAGTTGTATTGCTTGGTATTGTGAATTTTCTGGTCTGACTGAGAGAAATGGGAGCAAAAAAGTAAAACTCAGTGTCCAGAGAGGAGGAGAATTCCATTGGTTTCAATCTGCTGTCCTTGAATCCTGAAAAAGATGCTCTGTTGAGGTGGTGCAATGCACTAAGACTTCCAGAAGCCTGTGCTCTCACCTGTAGTGTTAAATGTTTCATGGATGAAACTTCATCAGACTCCTGGAGATCTCTTGGATGCCATGTCCAGATAGTACAGCTGGTGGCTGTAGGAGTATGTCCACAGGATGGAGCTGAGTGTGGCCAGGTGGAGCAACAGCAATCCAAGATCTTGCCTTTTCCAAAGCCAGGGCTGGATTGCTTAGTGCCTCATGGAATTCCTCAGCCTCTTTTACCTCAAACACCTCTTTGGATAAGACAAGCAGATTTGCTAATTACAGGCGCCACAGCAATATCTCCGTGTCTTTCTCCCTGTTGGGTAAATCACGGACAGTTCCTACTGTCAGCTTAGAATTATGGTGGAATAGAAACAACAAATTATTTCCTTGCTGTGTCCAGGCAGGTGATTCCTGTGTATGTACCAAGGCTTGAATCCTGCCTGTGGCTTCCAGGGAGGTTCTGTGTGTGTGCTGTGGAATTTCTGAGCTGTAGCAGACTGTGGGTGTTTGTGTGCATTTCATTAACCCACAGAGGTCACCAAGCAGGGAATGCTATTTGTATTTATTCCATTCAAGCAGTTTATGAAACAAGATCTATATAATTACACCAGAGAAGTCCCCTGGCACTTTACAAGCTTCTGTAGTTTGCCTGTAAACTTTAGAGCATATTTCTTTAGCTCTGCTGGTGGCATTTAATTTTCAGCCAGGCTTCAATAGCGGGGATGCAAGAGGAGCTGCTGGAATGCAACCCCTTCAAAGCTAAATGAAGATGAAAGATGTGCTTGCTTTCCCCAACCGAGGTGTGTTGTTACTGTAGCAGAGCTTATTATCTGCATGTTGTATGTGTCCAGCCAGTTCTCATTAATTGGAATTACTGCTTCAATGAAAGGGTTAATCGTGGTACCATGCTGTGAATATAAATGACTGCATCCACAAATGAGCAGGGAATTTCAATGAAGCACTTATCAGTATTTATTGGCAATTCCTATCGATGCAACAGATGAGCTCATCAACTTGAAGGATGCTCCGGTGATTTCTCAGCCCCTCCGTGTGCGAGCGCGTAGGCAGCGAGGAGTATCTCGGGCTTCACAGCTTGTTCTTGCTTGTTTGCTCTTTTTTTTCCTAAGTTCTTTTAATTAAATGCTGTGGAAAGTGGTGGTGTGCATTCCTCACCAGCAGTTTAGCTTCTTTACTGTGAGGGTGGTGAGGCACTGGAACAGGTTGCCCAGGGAAGATGTGGCTGCCCCATCCCTGGAAGTGTTTAAGGCCAGGCTGGATGGGGCTTGGAGCAACCTGCTCTAGGGAGAGGTATCCCTGCCCAGGGCAGGGGGGTTGGAACTTGATGATCTTTAGGGTCCCTTCCGACTCTGACCATTCTATGATTCTATGATTCTGATGGTGTTTTAGTGGGATGTAACACGTGGCACTTGACAGTGTGATGTTCTGTTGATGTTGCTGGTACCAGAGATGTCTAGGTCAGGCCATCCAGGAGATATCCAAGGACTGCATTGACTCCCCCTGTGACAATCCATTAAAAATATCTATTAAAACAAACAAAAGCCTCTAAAATCAGCATAGCCAACTCGGAATTAAGCAGTGGGAAATCAGGATGTCATTGCTTGACGTACATCCCCATGTTTACCCTTGTCTCTGGGTAGATTCTGGGTGAGAGTCAGGAAATGAGGTCTTTAGAAAGGCAATGACAGTGGCTTCAGACAAAGAAAGTCTTTTGGTAAACAGAAAGACTGGTCAAATTTGAAGAGGAGATGATTTGGAGACACTTGTGCAAATGAACAAACAGTGGAGAGAAATTTAAATCGTGGACTTTTGTCTTTCTGTGTGCCTAAAGAGACAGCTCCGGCCAAAGCGCTTGAAGCCAATCAATTTAAAATGAAAAGAGTGGAAATCTTTGGATTTTTCTTTTTAGACCCTATGGCTTCAAGGTGCTGCAGAGAGCAGGAGCTCAGGAGGTTTTCTGAAGTGTTAAGAAATCTTTGTGGACACGTAATAATGCCTAGTTTACATTAAATATTTACATTTGACTTAAGTAGGGACATGCAGAGCTCTCTGCTTTGAGGGAGAAAGGCAGCTCCTTACTACAGAGGTTAGGAGGAAGATTCCCATGTGTGCTGCTTGTCTTCTGGGTTGTGTCTACAGATGGTTTTCCTCTGCTGGACCTGGCAGCGTTCAGCTCCATCCCTGGAAATACTTGGGGTTGAAGGCTGAAGAAAGGAGAACAAGAAGAGTGCTCGGAGAGGGGGATCTTTGCTTGAACGTGGTGCTGGTCGTTATCCTTCGTAGGATCCCGGACCGAAAAGGCAATTGATGTAGTCCCATCTAACAGCTACGTCAAATCTAGGGGGTGTTTGGAATTTTTCTGGTCTCCAGTTCCTCTACTTTCTCAGAAAGGCATGCTAAGATTTCTTAGTAATTCTTCTATAAGTTATTTGGGTCCGAGTTGGTCAGTGAGGAAGATAAACCAGACGACCTCTTTCCAGTGTCACGGCGGTGTCATGTGTCTGAGTTCAGAAATGTTCTTGGCCAAAAGGCTGCCTTTAGACAGATATTCTCTATATCCTCAGAGCCCAGTCTTGCAGAGTGCAGAATGCTCTCTCCTTCCAGCTCTCACCTGTGTTGCTGTTTGCTGTCAGAATTGTGAAATGAGAGCCCAAACACCAGCGATAGCTCAATGAAGAGCATCTCTGAGGTGGTAGGTTTAATGCCTTGAAAGAGAATACCCAAGATACCAGGCAGCAAACAAAACCAGGAGCACCATGACACAGCTTGAGAGTGTTGCCAGCTTTGGAGCTGGCACTCCTTGCTGCAAAATAAAACTTTTGTTGGTGACTTCTTGAATTGGTAGTAAAATCAGCTGCTTTTCTGCAACCTGTTAAATTAGGAGCCGGCGTGCAGACACGCTCTTTGCTCACCTCTTTAAGGAGTTATATCAAGAGCTGCTTTGCAGATCTCTCAAACCTCAGGGAAATAAGCAGGAGAACTTCCCAGTGGGGTTCACAGTGTGTGCAGGGGGAGAAGGTAGGGGTGGTGAAAGGGCTCAGGGCTTTGTGTGTGGAAGAAGAGTGCAGTGGAAGGACAGACACCACCTTTGACTTTCCAATCTTCCTTTGCTTCTCACCCACGTTCCTTGCTGTCCTGTTGTCTGTGTCTTGGCAGGGTGTGCAAAATGAGATAGGGCAGCTCTGCAGACAGGAATAGTTTTAATTCTCTTTTCTTGGGGGGTAATGAGGCTGGACTGTATAAGAAAGACCTCAGAGGCTGTTTTTTGAAATACAAAGTGATGCTGGCTGAAAGGGGGAGACAGAACTCGTATGGTTAAATGTGCAGAGAGAGCTCAGTCTGAGTTTCCAGCATGGCCTTGGTGTCAGTTTGGCCAGAGTGAACCAGTGAACAATGTACATCTCAATATAAGCAGAGAAGTTAATACAGGGATTACTTTTGCTCACCTGAGTGCTCTTATTTCGTCCTGGAGCACTGTTGGGAACTCTGGATCCAAGTCCATGTGCTCAGCAGACCTGCAGTTTTGGTTATTTCCTCCTTGAACCCAGCAGAGTATCTCGGAGAAGCACGTTCTAGCTGTTTGTTTCTTTTTGCATGGCTATCTTCTCCCCTCTCCTCCTCCTCCTCACCCTTGATGAGACTCGAGAGGAGGAAGAAATCACAGTTTTGATGGAGTGCTGCTCCTGCACACACAATCAGAGCAAACAATGGGGCTCATCGGTGGAGCAGGCCAGGCAGCAAGAGACTGATTAGAGACTGTGGGCCTCTGTTGACTCCTCGTGCTTGTTAATTACAAGTGAATTTTATTTCTCTATTTTTGTTTTCAATTTACCCGTGTAGTTGCTGAAGACTTGATTTCTGCTCGGCTCTGGGAACGCCTGCCGACACCCTGCGAGCGTCATGCTTTTTCTTAAAATCACAGAATGGTTTGGGTTGGAAAGGACCTTAAAGATCATCCAGTTCCAACCCCCCTGCCATGGGCAGGGACACCTCTCCCCAGAGCAGGTTGCTCCAAGCCCCATCCAGCCTGGCCTTAAACACTTCCAGGGATGGGGCATCAACAACTTCCCTGGGCAACCTGGTCCAGTGCCTCACCACCCTCACACCAAAGAACTTCTTCCTAATATCTCATCTAAATCTCCCCTCTTCCAATTTAAAACCATTCCCCCTCGTCCTGTCACTAGACTTCCTGACCAAGAGTCCCTCCCCAGCTCTCCTGGAGCTCCCTTCAGATCCTGGAAGGCTGCTAGAAGATCTCCCTGAAGCCTTCTCTTCTCCAGGCTGAACAGTCCCAGCTCTCTCAGCCTGTCCTCACAGCAGAGGTGCTCCAGCCCTTTGGGAATCTTTGCGTCCCTGCTAGATTTTTCTGCTAGATAGTTGTGCTGGGATTCCTGGAAGGACTCCTGGGTTGTGCTAATCAGTAGCCCTAAAACAGGAGCTGTGGAGCAATCTGTGGTGTTACAGCATCAAATCCTGTATTTAAACATCCTACATGTTGTTTTCTTTCAGATGTTGTAGCAGCCTGTTTAGTTTTAGGACCTAACCTTAGTTTTTGCTGCTGTCTTCATCTTGCTCTGCTCTTTCTCGTGCCTTTTTTTCCTCCCAGCATAGTTTCTGTATTACTGCCTGATTTTCCCTAAACAACTGCGTGTCCCCTGGGGCAGGGTAGGTTTTTGGTTTTGTTTTTTCCCCCAAATTAAACCCATCACTTAGAGAACAGTGGAATTGGGGGAGATCTAATAGAAGGTTTTCTTTTCACTGCACAGTTTCTGAGCAAAAAAGATGCTGCTCCAAGTCTTCAGTAGGTTGGGCTGAAGCCTTCTTCCAACTGAGCAAAGTTATTGCTCTTTCTCTGCCATACGAGGGGGAGGATGCTCCTTCCAGTGTGGCTAGACTGTTTTGAGGATAAAGAGCCTGTTTGGGATGGCAGAGGAGCTTTGGGCTGGGGAATACTCTCCCCTCTTACCTGTCGGTGTGGCACGATACCCGTTTCCAGCACGTTGGCACCGCTCGCTCCCGTTCCCTGCCAGGGTAGACCCAGCCATGCAGGTAATTAATGCTGATGATGCTGGGGAATTATTCCAGTGACTGAGTCTTCCCTGACTAGCGGGAGGATGGTCCATGTGAAGCTCTATGAAAGGTCAGGGATTTGACTTGCTGATGGGTGTGTCGGGTAAGAGGGATGAGTTCAGGCTTTCCTCTCGGCTGGAGTGGCTGATGCTGCGGGGCACAACCACAGCCCCTCGCTTTGGAAAACATACAAGGCCCATTTTGGGGCAGAAAATATGAAGTTAGTTCACAGATACCATCTGATATTCAGGCTGTTCCTTTGCTTTTCCATGTTTCCTTCATAGTAATCAACTGCTGGCCACCAAAATGCTTTTGCAGTTGCCCTTCCCCATGCTCTGTCACACCCCAAGGACATGGTGGTGCTGGGGCTGTACCCCCCAGTTGCCCTCCCCACAGCTGCTGTCTTGAGCTCTGCCTCTCCCTCTGCACTCCCCCTGCTCTTGGCGAAGGAGTGGGGCACTGGGAAAAGGCAGTTTTCAAGTTATTCTCACAAATTCTGCACCTGATTTCAGCCACCACCACTGCTGGTGCTGCTCATGGTCACATCCAGGCACCAGGATGCAACAGCTGTCGCAGCTGGAGGACCTCAGCGTGTTTCAGTGGCTTTTGCAATAACAGTATGTACCCAAATTCCTGGAATATGCCTTTTTTCTTTTTTTTTTCTTTTAATAAATCACTTTGTAATTCACCTCACTCCAAATCCTTTTCTCCCTCTCATTAAAATATCTCTTCTTTAATGAAACGGGAGAGACAGCCCATGCTTTCCAGGGAGTCAGGTGCACCAACACGGAGCAGAGTTCACCGATGAGAATTTAATTAAAGCAGATCATCATCACACCCCTGTAGCATGACGTGTGGCCCTGGAGGGATGTGTGGTGGAGGACCTCATGCCATGTGGTATTGCCAGATGATCTAGCACCCAACACAGAGGCTGCCACTGTGTCACAGGAGGCAGAGCAGGTTCTGGCTGATTTACCTACCACAATAAAAACCTCTCTTTCTGTTTTTTTTTTTTTTTATTTTTTCCCCTCCCCATGTTCCCAGTACCTGCCTGGCTGCAGTTTGCTGAAGAAGAGTTGTTGTTGTCATGGGCTGTGCCTGCTCTCCCCATGGGGGATCTCAGGGAAGAGGGACATCCATGTCTACCCCCTGCTGTATTTGAAGAGCTTATGAAGGGCTGTGTGTGCTGATGGGCATGTGTTTACACACCCCAGAGGAGAATGCTATCAAATAGTGGATAAAGCAGAGAGGGGACAGAAGCAAACCCCTCCTGGATTCTTGTTCCCATCTCTTCTGCTGAACAGCTGCAGGGCTTGGCTCCAGGTCACTTGACCTTCTGGTTTTTTCTGTCCCTCTCACCTGGATGCAGGTTATTGCCATCCATGGGGGACTCGAAGCTCTTTTGGAATGTTCTGTGATGAGGAAGCTGTGTGTGAGCAGGTTGGAGGTGTAACCTGCTTTTGTTCTACAAGAACAGACACAGCACGTTGTTCCTCAGACATATGGTGTAACCAACGTGGGGTGGCGCAGCCGCTCCTGTCCTTTCTGTGGGTACCCACCACCTAGAACTGGCATTAAATACCTTCATTCTACCTCCAGGAGATGACTCTGAGGTGAAATACAGCTGGTGACATCTACCAAAGCACCCACCAGCATGTGAGAACCCCAGGTCCCAGCAGCACAAAGCCACCAGCCAGAGCTGCTGGTGGCTGCCTGTCTCCTTTGTGGAGTAAGCAGCACGTTGTTTAAATACAAATATAATTAGGACTTATCTCTTGTTTTGGGAGTTATAGCTACTACCCATGCTTGACTGGGACAAAAGATTGTCTGATCTCCAGGGAGGAAACATAATTAATGAGGGAAGAGTGGGGCTGTTTGTGTATATAAAACCCTCTTGACAAGTACGGACACAGAGAAAAAGATTCCCATGGTGGGAATGGGTCTTGGGACACCTGTTGTCCCATCTGAAGAGTGGATCTGAGCTTGTGTAAAGGTCTTCTCCTTTGTTTATTGTGCATATAAATGCTTGTGTTGTGTGTTCAGGCAGGATTTCAGGGTTAAAAGGTTCCAGCCTAAATTAATTTTGGATAACGAGGTGGTTGGCCCATTCCCACAGGGCTTGGCCCATGAGTGGGGACAGATACAGTGGGGGAACAGTGAGAAGCAGAGAGTGGGTGTTGTGATCAAAGGGCCGCTGTCAGGGGTGAGGTGGGAGCCAGGATCTCAGAGCCGTGTGTTCCTCTGTCATCCTTGTGTTGCTTCCATGCTTCCAGGTCTAAATGCTCAATTACTAAATGGTTCTTAACCACGAAGTTAGTGTTGCATAAACCAGTTAATACACTTTCTCCCGACCTGGCTCGTTAGTTAAGGATAAGAGCCAGCATTTCAGAGCAGCTCTGCTTTATGGCATCCCATCTCTGATGCGTTTGGGTGTTCCCCGGGACCTTTACCTAAGCAGAGGTCTCTTACAGCTTCTTTTTGAGCAACCACTTGTAGGAAAGCAAGAAATAACTGCCGTGAGCGTTCCGCTTTGCTCCAAGGCATCCTGGCTCGGCTTGGAGGCAGCTGGAGAGGGTTGGAAGCACATCAAGCATTCAGCCATGGCATTTCTTGAGATTTGATGCACTTCACAGCATCGGGGAGTCTTAAGCACGAGATGCCACGTGGGCTCCTGTACGAATCTATTACTGGTGTCCTTGCCACGGCACTGGGTGACAGAAATCAGCAATGAACTGGAAATCCTTCTGGAGAGCTTTGTTACGGGGAATGGCTGCTGAGATTCCGGTGGAGTTCCACTTTGTGCTACAGTTTTCGCAGCTCAGCTCTTTACATCCTGTAAATTTAAGGAATTAATCCCTAACACGGATACAGATTAATGTTCGGGTTTAGTAATGTAGCAACTGTCTTTATTCCTACACATGGAAATGGCAAAAAAAACCTTCCCTGTTCTCACACTTGCTTCAAACAAACCGGTATGTGAATTGTCCCAGCTCCATGTACGGGAAAACATTCATTCTGCCCCATGTGAAGGTTAGTGGTAAAATCCAGTTGAGTTAGTGATATTTCAGGACTTTGGATGGAATGTATTTTCTCTTTTGCCAATTGCATGAGAACACCCTTTAAGGAAGAAGTGTGGAAAGGTATTTTATGTCAAATTTGTCGTGGAAGGCTTCAAAGCTGAATCCCGTTGCTGCTTTCTCTTCCCCGGGGGAAGCGGGGAATTTGAGCACTGAGGATGACCCTCCAGCTTTGGCAACTCCCAAGATTATCATTTGATGGCATCATTAGCTCCTAGAAGAAGACAACCCTGTCTGCCTGGATCTTGGAGGGGATATATCAAGCTGAAGCTTACAAATTTTAATTTGTCCCTAATCTGTATTCAATTTCAGCCGGAGCGGGCGGCTGGTAACGGTGGATCTGTCTCAGCTACGTTCTGGGGAGCTGACATAAATTTCAACCTTAAACTGAAGGGTTTGTCTGTCTTAATGGAAGACTCTGGAGAGCATTCCGTGTGCTGGCTGTCACTTTGCATTTCTGGGATGTACCCAGCTCTGGAGAAGGGACTCTGTAGGTGATTTTTGTATGAAGCAGGCAGTGGAAGAAGCACACGGGGCTGGGGTTCATAACCATGTTGGTGCCTTCAGTGATGAGTTCTCACACCATGTGTGATGTTGTTATGATGAATCTTACCACTCAGCTGTCAGTTTGCTGCTCCCTGCAAAAGCTCGTGTGTTTCTGGGTGTTGAAAAGACCCAGCTGACAATCACAGGCAGGCCCAGAGGTTTCAGACATGTATGTAGAGAGCTGTCCCTCACCGTATCGCCCAGGAGGTTCTTGGACATCTGTGTGCATCTCCATCAGGCAAGAACCTCGCTGTGTTGTCTTGGGAAAGCACAGGAGATGTCCTTGGCTTTTTGGCAGAGCCTCTGCAGCCCAAAGTTGTTTTTCTTCATATAATTCCATTAGAGTGATGACAGTTTCGAGTCGGAACAGTAAAAGACCTGATGAAAGGACCACTCTGTAAGTGGGGAAGATGGACAGAGTGGAAGCAGTAACTAGCAAGGTAATAGACGGTGATGGATCTATAATCTCCGAGGCTGCTGTAAGCAGTAAATTCCTAAATGGTGTCCTTTCAGCCTTAACCTATTTATTTGCAAAGTGCTAAATTTAATTTTCCTGAGTCTGTAGGAAAGCAGCATCCCAGGAATAAACCTTTAGCCCAGCCAAGAAGCTGTGCCAAAGTGCTTGTTCCAGCACTTCCATTTCCTCTCCGTGTGGAGCGTCGGGGCCGTGCGTCCCAGCACGTCACCTCTGGGGTCTGTTGGTGTCAAGAGACCAGAGCCAATGCTGCCGTGAGGTGGGATGTATCCTGTCCTCAAGCCTTTTTGGAAGGGGAGATTTAATAGCCATGGGCTCAGTAAAACATAATTTGCTAATATTGCCCATACAGATGATCTGTCTGTCCTGTAGATACAGGACCGTGGTGCTGAAGGCTCGCAGCTCAGAATAACCTCGAGAGTTGAGCTCATGTATTCTGAAACCTTCATGAAGCCACATCTTCATGAAGAAAAGCAGTGAGTTTTCCAAGCAGCCAGTGTTCTGCACATTCACCCTGCAAAATGGTAAAAAGTAGGTTTCAGTCAGCTTGCCAATGAGTGATAGACATACAGGATCAATTAATATTTAGATTTGGAGATACTTTTTTTTAATTACATAGGGAATTGCGTAGAAAGCTGTGAGTACTTGAGGCTTTGAAGAACCTGGAGTTCAGTCCAGGCTGAATTAAGTGCTGATAAAGTATTATAGCATCATAGAATGGGTTGGGTTGGAAGGGACCTTAAAGATCATTGAGTTCCAACCCCCTGCCCTGGGCAGGGACACCTCCCACCAGCCCAGGTTGCTCAACTGAAACAGTTTCTCCACAAAAGCAGAACTTGGTCAACCTAAAACCACGTTTTCCTACCAGATTCTTCCCCCTTGAGCTGGATCTAGAGGGAGGCTTCTCAAGCAGGGGGTAAGCAGGCAACGTACCAAAGGCCTTCAAACTGCAAAGGGGCATCTCCAGCTTGCCTGAGCTGCTTCCATCACTCGGGGACTTGAAATTTTAATCATTGAATTAATTTTTCAGAAACCAAAGTGCAAATCTGTACCCCCAGTGGCGTTAATAATGAATGCAGGGAAGAGAGACATTAGAAGGAGAAAGAAGGGCTAGGAAACTCAGGGTTGAGGAATGAAATTATTATTATTTTTATTTATTTTTAAGAGATACTGTACGGGTTGGGCCTCCTTGTGCCTGGACCTTTCTGCTTCTCTTGTCCATGCTTTGTCCAGCAGAGTCTTCTTCATTCAAGGCATCTTTCTAATACCTTTCACCCTCTGCTTATCTTTGCCTGGGTTTTCTTTTCTGGGATAAATAGCCAAGCCTGTCCCACAAATGGTCTCACTCCTCTTCTCCAGAGCAGCCCTCAAAGGGTTGTGGAGGCTTTGGTCGTGCCATGGAGAAGGGAGCAGGAGGCTGCAGGGTTCACCCCCAGGTTTATACAGGACGAGGCCTGAACCGTAGCCAAAGATGCCTGAGGTTTCTGCCTGACGTTTTGGCTCCTTCCTTCCTCTCTCAAAGAGGATACGGATTTATTTTTTTCCCTAATTAAAAGTATTATATACCAGAAGATTAATTAGAAATGAGAGGAGGTTTTTCTTTGGTTTTTTTTTTTTTTTCTTCCATTTGTGTCAGTGGAGATGGTCTGTGCCAGGCGGCTGCCAGAGGGAGCTGGGATTTCTCCCTTTAATGGATTCCAGGCAATTTGCCCCTGGACAGCTATCTTCTAAATAATGAATTTTGCACAGATTTTTTTCCCAGTTCTCAGGCAGCGCAGGTGGTCTTCAGTTCAACCATCCCAAACAAATCTGGCCACAGCAGGGCGTCCCCATCCTGGGTCACTACATGAAAAGGACAATTCATCACGTTCCTCCTCCTTTCTTCATTGTGTGCATCACGAAGCCCACTCACAGCTTCGGGTTTGTATCTCTATTTATTCAAAATCCCATTGAGCAAACACAACCACACTGTGGTTTCTGCTGTTCCACGGTGCTGCCAGCAAAGCCACCGCAGTAAATAGACACCTTTGCAGAAGGTCTTCTCCTGCTCAGATGGGCTGATGTTCTCCAGAGCGTGAAGGGTGAAGACTGAAGCCCAGGTGCCACCTGTGTATGATTCCAGGACGTTTCCAAGGCCTTCGTGCTCCCCTCCAAGGCTCACAGTATGAAGATGATCCTTTGAATTTTCGTATAAATTGTTTGCATCAAAAGAAGTGTGAGCAGCAGGGCACGGGAGGTGATTCTCCCCCTCTGCTCTGTGCTTGTGAGACCCCACCTGGAGTCCTGTGTCCAGCTCTGGAGTCCTCAACACAGAAAGGACATGGANTCTATGATTCTATGAAATCATCAGAAATGAGGATTTGGCTCAATGGGTGCTCCACAGAGCCCGGCCGCGAGGAGAAATCCTCTCCTAGAAGGAAAGCTGTTCTGGAGTTAAAAGCACCCAAGAGTAATTTATGCAGTGCGGGGACTTTCAAGTGGCCCTGGTGTCGGGATGAGTTTCATCCCACAGGAAAAAGACATTGCCTGAGGGTTTCTCTTCACGTCGTGCCACTTGCCCCGTTTATTTCCTTCCTGTTAGAACTGAAGTGGTGACTGCAGGAAGATGAAGGTGAAGGTCCCCAGCTGCGGAGAGCTCCCGTGGTCATCAGCCACCTGGTTCAGAGACAGGCTGGGGATTGCTCCAAGAACCTTTTCTGTGGCTCTAAATACAGCAGCTAATGACACCTTCCACTCAGCGGGAAGAAAACAGAATTACTAAACTTGCAATTTGGCACAGTGGGAGTGTGAGTTTGTCCTGCCAGTTTCTTGTTGCTATATATTTCCAAGATTTTATATTTTTTGGATGTTTTTATTTATTTTTTTCCCCCCAAGCAGGTGGAATCCTAGATCAGGGGGTTCATTTTAAGGACTCAAATTATGCGTGTGGCAGGCACAGCCCCAAAAGGGAAGAGACTGATTGCCTCTTATAAATCACGCGGCATAAAAAGGAGAAGGTTTGGGTTCTCTGGGAAATGCCACATGTCTTGACCTTATGAGTAATGTGTGGTGATGTCCCATTAGGAGCTGGGTTCCCATGACCCACGTTGAAGGAGATGTATATATTTCCATATAATTTTCATCATTTTGACTTAGCGGGCTGTGCAGAGGTTCCAGGAGAATACTGGTTTGGATAGCTTTGGGGGCAGAAGCAAGAAGACAACTGAAGGCAAGGTTAGAAATAGCTGAATGTTTCCAGTTGAGCAAGTTTTGTGCTCACGTGCTGTGGTAATTGAAGGTTTGCTGTTAAATGCTCAGAGGAAAACACGTCGCCGGTTAGAGATTGCTGCGGTGTTTTGCTGTCGGTGTGAGGAGGGAGAACGTTCACAGGCCAAGAGGTGCTGTTTGAAAGGAAACACGAGGAGCAATAATGACAGCTTTCGGGGTAGGGTGTGTTTGGTAGAGGAGGCATTCATCTCCAAAGGTTTGTGAAGGCACATCCTGAAGATGTGTTAAAAATTCAGATTAATTTCCCCAGCGATGCCTGGAATGGACCCGTTGAGCTGCGCTCGCCCTGGGAGTTCTAGAGGTGTGGGGGGGTAAAACTGTCTGCATTTCTAGTTCCCCTTCTTTGCCTCCACATGCTGTTGCCCCAAATCTGTGTCACAGCACTGGGGGACACAGGACTGTCACCAACTCTGGCTCGTGAGATGTGCTCAAAAAGCTGATTTCTGCAGCCAGAGTGCTTAGAGCAAGCGAACGCCTGGTTTCTGGAGCAGTGACTTGCTTTAATGTTCTTATCAAGTGTTTTGCAGTCTTTGTTAAAAGAGGTCAAAGCTCATCCCCCTGGGTGGGGACTTGTTGAGCACGGTGCTTCTTATTAGGGCAGTTCCATAGCTTGTAATTAGGGATGTAATTCCCATCTTTACAGAGAGCCAGCCTGTAGCCTGGGTACCATCAAAAGACTTTCCTGAGATGAATTAAGCGAGGATGGGTTGAGCAATACAATGGATTTCAACAGAGATCACTTGCCTGGAGTCCTGCAGGTGTTTCAGATGAGATATGAAAAATAAATACATCTCCTTCATCTTCTTTCTTGTTCTTTTCCATAGTTGGGAGGAACAATCACATCGTTTGGGTGCTGTGCAGTATCCATGGTCTGGTGACCTGAGGACCTGTGGTTTGACAGGTTACCCCCATCCATCCCTGGGAAAAATCTGCATTTCTTTTCCTCTCTGATGCTAAATTATAAAGATTTTTGCCTGCAAAGGAACCTGTGTCTTAGAGAACTGTTGTGGCGTTACATCTGAAGAGTCAGGTTTTGGCAAGCTTCAAAGTATGATATAAGAGATTCTTACTTAATTTAGCACTTCGTTAACTTCGTTATTCTCCCCCCCTTCCCTTACCTACACGGAGGGTAGTGGTGCTCATGGTGTTCTGCAGGGAGTTCTGCTGTTTATGTGCTTTGTATAAAATCATTTATGTGAGTGCAGAATAAATCAATCATACTTGATAAAATAAAAAAATAAAAAAGGAGGGAAAGCAATCAACTTTGGGCTTGAGTAGAGGAAAAGGGGAAAAGGCAAAAGAAAAGGACAAAGATGATGAATTGAGGAGAAAACTAGAAACAAAACTGCCATACAAAAAAAAAAGGAAGGAGGAAAGAGGGAAAGAACAGAAAAAGCAAGGGACTTACAAGTTAATGCAATATGTTTTCCTCTGTAATTAGATTCATTTGTTGTAGATTTGTGCCGGGCACTTTACGGTAGCGTTAACGAGAAGAAGGAAGCAAGAGTTGATATCCACAGTGGTTGAAAAGATAGAACTGGAATCAAATCGGTGCCATTCTCGGTGGGCACGGATATATTTAGCAGCACAGCATATGGTATATAATACGTGCCATTTGAGTCTTACACAAAATCCTTTGAATAAAGATCTCAAAGCACGTTGCGTCAGTTCCAGCGCAGTATTCCCGAAATTCTTACACAGTCTCTGGTGTTGGGAGCTGGAGTTGCCAGTCATGAGTGGGCACGAGCAATCTTCGTGTTGTTATACAACACATGCCAATGTGGAAGCCAGGTTAGATGTCCACTGAGGAGACTGGTCCTGCCATCTTCATGTAATTCTGGTCCCACAACCACCTTTGGAAAGGGGCTTTGCTGCCACCGGGGTTGTCTTCAGGTGTATCTTGCTGTATCTTTGTTATCTTCAGGTGTGGGGCTCTGCACAGTCTGTCTTGGAGGAAGGAAATTTGTTTTTCCTCTGCAAATTTGCATTTTCCTTCCTTGCTTTCACACATCATCCTCCAACCAGCTGATAGTCTCCTTGCCCCCTTAATTCTGTTAATGACCTCGCTCTAATGATGCCCAATATACTGCACCCATGGTTTCTCAGCAGTGCAGCTTGCACCCCCTCATCCCGAAAAACCACCGTATAGGTTTTACTGGGAAAAGAGGAAAGGAAAAAAGGATATTTACAGGGAATACAGAAAATTTACCTTCCTGCATGTATGGCTGAGAAGTGGAGAGCTGGTGCGTGCGTAGACTGCTGCATTACCCACAGGTAGGAAAAATGCCCTGGAATTATTCACACTGGCTCCTGGCAGGAGCTCGGAGTCTGGTGGATTATCCACCGAGGCAGAGACGAGGTGAACAATAGGGGTTTAATTTCAGGAATGTTTTCCCTGCCTCCAGCTCACGTTGCCGTTCCCTGATTGCCCTGTAATCTCGCTCATTACTCTCTGGCCATAACCTCCTCTCCCCCTTTCGGCAGCGGAGAACCAGCAGCCAATTTGTGTCCAGAATTAAGGTTGTAACCCTCTCCAGTTGCCTCCGTGCTTGGCAGCTGCTGAAGAAGCTACACAAAGACCCTCTACTAATTGTTAGAAGAGAAAAAATTCTAGCCCTAAACTATTTGTTGAAATATTCTGGAGTTTGTTTTCCTCCATGCAGGATTGATGGCTCCTGGAGTTTATTGGAAGTGCTTGGTTTTAAAGGAGGCTGAAATATTACGGATGTCAGGCAGGAGATGGCTGGTCACTCTCCTGATGAGGAGATGAGGTCGTCCTCGATGCATTTCACCTGTGATTTGGGAAGTGCCAGTCGTACCCAGGAGCTGTGGATGAGGCTGCTTTTGCTCCTACCCGTTTAGCTGCTGATGCTTCAGGTGAATTGCTTGTTAGGGAAAGCAGAATGACTTTTCGGAAGAAGGATGGGGCTTGTTCTCCCAGCTGAACACAACTGCAAGTTTTGGGCACAATTGACCCATTTGTACTCACAAATGTACAACAGCTTTGGAGGTGGTAATGACTTCTGTCAAATTCTTTTATTTTATTTGTCACTTTGAACTGTTGGCTGATAGAGGAGCCACGAAGGTAAAAAGATGTTGGTAAAAAGATGGGTTTAAGTTGCTGAATCATTTCAGGCATCTTAATGCAGAAGGAACTAATCTTTTTATCCAGGGCTGGCTTTGGGCTCTGCTTTCCCCCAGGACCTGAATGTAGCAGAGGAACAAGAAAATTAGCCCTCAGAAGAATACTTTGCAGCCTGTGAAGCAATCCTCCCTGCTCCCCAGGTTTCCGAAGGCTGCTGCTTGCGGGGCTGAGATGTTTTAGTATGGAAAATAGAAGTGAGAGCTGGAGGAGCACCCAAGATTGTCCACAAGGACACAGAGGGCACTTCCCATTGTTCTACGTTTACAAGAGTATGTTGTGTGTGATGTTCAAAACTGTGGGTAATTATATTTTGCAATCAAATCTGTGAACATCTGTTCCTTTTCCTTTCCGTGCCAAGTCCCAACCTCAGGAGTCCGTGTTGCCTCCACAACAGTCAGATTGCACATTTGCCCCCTAAACTAAGCAGAGGTTGCAAAGCAGGAGAAGAAACCTCCCAGGGAAAGGAATTTTGAGTTTTAAAACTTTGAGTGGCATCCACGTGGGGAGAAGAGGAATGCAGGATGTGGTGGCAAGATCAGAGAAGGTATGGTCCACCACGGTGCCCTCACTGAGTGATGTCTGGTTTTGCTGTGTCCCACTGAGCTGGGAGCAAGCTCCATGCCACCACTGAGATGACCCAGCTCAACCACCACTGAGTGATGAACGATATTCATGTGTCCAGTTCTGGAGTCCTCAACACAGAAAGGACATTGAACTGTTGGAACAGGTCCAGCGCAGGGCCACCAAGATGNATTAACAACTTTATTGGAGTTGGGTTTATGCTTGGCTGTGGGCTTCATAACAGCCATGTCTCAAAAAATAGTGTTTTTAATGCCTCCTGTTTTAGCAGAAGTTTGAAAGTCTGGTGGAATCCTGCGCTATAAATATTTATCTTCTGGCTGCTTTTTTTTTTTCTTTCCCCCCATTGGGAAAGCTCTTGGGTGATGGCAGAGATCCCATAGCAACTGCAGCTTTTCTTCCCTTCGCAATCAGAGAGAAAGGGTAATGATGGCTAGCGTGTTGCAGGGGAGAAGAATGTACTCCCATCTAGGCTAGGCTTGCAAGGAGTAAATTGGAGTGAAAATAGATTAAATCTTTCCGTAGTTCAATGGCAAAAGAAAATCACCCATCATTTGCCTTCTATCTCCTAGATGCATTAAAATGTGGGAAATGCTCAATCTCCAAACCCCTTCATTTCTTGACAGGCTTTATTCACTCGCTTCTCTCTGCTGTTTTTATTAATTTATTCTTTAAGGCAGTTCCTGCTGTGCCAGCTCCTTTTGCTGCGTGGTGTAGAGAGATGTTGTCCGTGGCTCTTACAGAAGGAATGCAGGATCCTGAACTTGGGGCTTGATGGATACTCTCCAGCTTGTCCATGCTTCTTTTTCTGCCTTTTGCTCTAGGATTTTGCAACATCCTTTGAAAGGGAACAGCGGAAACAAAAAATCAAGGGTTGGAAGAGTTACTGATCTTTTCTGTGCCTTTTGCCACCCATTAAGGAAATCCCAACTGCTGAAGATAAAAAGCAAATAACCCTGAACCTGGCCATGCTGTGAAAGGCTTGGAGAGCTGATGATTAGTGATACAGCAGGATGTTTGGGATGGGGGAAGCCCCGACCTCTTTGAGGATGCTCCCAACCTGAACCTTAGGGTTAAGCGATTTTAAAGACACCTTCTCTGAAGGCTGCGACTTTGTCCTTCTCCTTCCATTTTCAGGCTTCAGGTTTATTGCTCTCCTAAGGAACTCCGAACGGTTGATTAACTCGTAACTCACTAGTTCTTGACACATTAAGCAGCAAATTTGACTCTAATTAACAGCTTTTATTAACCTGGGTTCCCCCTTCCCTCCTCCTCTTTCCCTCTGGGGACTCCTCAAGCCTTTACAGGTTTTAAAGTTAAATTCATTTCTAAATTTATTTTTTTTTTTAAAGTCATAAAAGCAAATGTGTGCAGACATCGGAGCTCAGTGGGAGGACGTGTGTCTGGCAGAAGAGCATTTGGAAAGCAAACGTGATCACCTGGAGGGAAGGAAGGAGTTGGATTGTGGAGACAATCAGTGGCTGGCCACAGGGTTGGCTTGACACAGAGGAGGAAACCATGAAGGTCAGGTTTTCCTGGGCTACCCATATACTGGTTTGAGTGGATGCTTCAAAGCAGACAGGCTTAACTTCAAAGCTCCACCTTTGTGGGCAACCTGGTGTGAAAAGCATGAAGGGACATCGCTGGAGCTCTTGGCCAAGTTGGATGATGGCTCTTCTGCTCCTCCTGAGCCTGCCAGCCTTCTGCTGCCCGCAAATACCTGCGAGGAATTGAGGGAGCTGATAGAATTGAGTTTGGAAAGTTACCCTGTATGTCATGTTTATAGTTATCCTGTGTGTATTTCGAAGGTACTTCCAGGGAAGGCTGCTGGAGCCCCTCACCACAGTGCAAAGCTGGAAGTGGGCCATGGATGTGGTGGCTGAGGGACTGGGGATGCTCCTCTTCTTCACCGCTGAGATTTGCTCTGCTGCTGTCCTTGTTTCTCAGTGGTCAGTGGGTAGAGTAGCTCGTTGGGCAGCCACGTGGCCAGAAAATCTAGGAATCCCCTGACTGTGTCACTCGGTGACATTCTCCATCTGTGAAATGGGAGCAGTAATGACTCCTCTAGTTCCTCAAGGTGCTCCTGTTCTGGTGAACAAATTGCTATTGAAGTGTTAATTTCTGTTGCTTGGCAAGGTAGAGTTGGGGGTTCAAGCTTGTTCAAACATAGATGGTTTCTTTTCAGTTTTTAAAACACATTGTGGTGTAACCCTGCCTAAGAAACTACCCTGGTATCTTTATAAAAGATGTTTTTCATAAGCTTTGGTAAATGTGTTTCACCACTGGCTTGCTGTGAACGTATCTAATCCAGTTTTGGGCTTTTTTGAACTCTTGATCTAAGAGGCAGCCTGTGACAGCGAGCTCCAGAGGTCAACTCAGGGCTTGAGACAAGGGTTTTTCATATCTATTTGAAATGGCCATTCAGTTCCTCTGGGTACCATTTCCTCTCACATCTTGCAAGAGAAGAGTAAATATCTTCATTATTCTGTGCTTTCTCTTAGGTTTCTCCTTAACTGCTAAACAGCTGGGTTTATATTTTCGGTAACTAAAGCAAGTGAGCCTTTCCCAAGATCACTCCATGGTGAAGACAAAGAGTTTTAGTGCTCCTAAGAGGCAAAGCAGCCAAGGTCAGCTGAGTGTCCCCCAGATCCATAACACCATATGCAGTCTCACCACATCACGACTCTCTCTCCTATGCAAATAGATGAGAAATGGGTTCGAGAAAACCGGTCCTCGGGGGAGGCCAGTGTAATCTTTTTGCTATGTTGAATATTGATCGTGTGTTATACCTCCTCTTTTAATTGCATTCAGTTAATGTCTAGGTTTGTAACAGCACTCCATCCCTTGCTCCCTTGCTCAGGCAGTTTTCTGGTAGCCTTTTTGACAGTATTTTGTCATAGAGGCTTTAAAAATCCGGATAATTAAGCCTAATCCTCAAGGAACCTTTTTTTCTTTTTAATAAAGAATTTTAGGGAATTCTACTAGGAAAGAGAGGTTTGGTTTTCTTTATTTATTAGTATTTTTTTCCACCTAGGGGTTTACTGTTTCTTGTTTAGTTTTATTTGTACAGAAATAAGTTTTAGGGGCCTCGTATTCTCTGGATCACTCCTGAAACCCTCCTGGAGTTAGGCTGCGATATTGCTCGTTCCTTTCCCCGCCGGTACACACATCCAATTTTAAAGCTGATTTCTTTTTTAACAACATCAGTACTTTAGAGCCCTCAAATATTATCCTGCCTTGGTGATTCATGGTCCTCTGAGGGTAAGAGATGTGGTACGAGGGAGCTTTTCAGATGGTTTTACCAAGTGGGTGAAGCTGCCAAGTCGCAGGGGGAGCAGCAGGATGGCTCCGGCGGCGAGGAGGTAAATTTGAGTCCTCATCACCAGGACTGGTGGAATCCATCTCCTCCTCTCTGGGGGAAGGCTGAACTCCTTTCAGCACGTCTCTTTGCTGCCTTCAAAAAAAGAAGGATGAAACTAGGCTTCGTTGGCATGTTTCTGTTTATTCTGTTGGCACGATTTAGCTCGAGCAGAGTCAAAACAGGGACCTTGTTATTAGGGCTGTGTGGAAGATAAATCAGGTGTGCTCCTCGCGTCGTGGCTTGTGAGAAGTTCATGAAGAGCAGTGATGGATAGTTGCCTTTGTCACTTCCTCTCTGCCAACAAGAATAAGAAAAAATAACATTTCTTTTCCCTTTTCCAATCCTAACAACTCCAAGTCTATGTATTAAGTGGAAGGCATGACAGGGAAGCGAGATACCTCGAGGGGTTCCCTCCAGACCCAAGATACCAGGTAGGAGGAAACTCATTAGAGATGCTTTGGTGAGTGGGCGTAGTGAGCACACATCTTCCAGGATGTGTTTTTAGAGGCTCTGTCTGAGGTTAGCACCATGCTAGATCTCCTCTTTTGTGCTAAATTAGGCTAATATTTGAACAGGCTTCTTATTAATTTCTTTGTTAATTCCAGTGTTTGTCGTCTATGGGTGACTTGTCTAAATCCCTGCGTGTGTTTTACTCTTTGGAGTTTCCCTGGTGCAGGGGCTGGAAGTGGCCCTGCACCTCCACTTGTCTCTATAACCTCTGTCCATGTCCTTCAGTATTAGAGATGAACGTTGACATTGATCCATAGAGATGTTGAAGAGAACACCCAACACTGTTCCTATCCTCAGTCCTTTTTTCAAGCCACTTGGTCAAGATTGCCTTCTCCTGCTGAGGGTTTGGGTAATCCCACGTTGGTTGGATTGCTGGCTGGCTTTCTCCATTGTCTTTTATTGTCATCTCCTCCATATTTCCCATCTCTTCAGGACCTTTTTGCTTTTCTGTCTCTCTTTCCTTGAAGCCACAGGTTAGAAACTGAGTTATTCCTGCACCTAAAGGGTGTTTTAAATGAAAAATGTGCTTAACACTGATGCTGGTACTCACTTTGATCCCTGCATCCAGGGATGTTTTGGTGTTTTTATGGTGTTCTCATCATGACTTAAATTTAAAATAAGCATTTGTAGGACAGTAGTGGACCACTTGCTCCAGTTTTCTACTTGGGGTACCCACTCCAGATGGGAGTGTGCAGGACTACACTGCTTTATTCTCTTAAGGTCCCGTGTTAGCTTCCAGAGTCAGGTAATTTCTAAGGGCTTGTAATATTTTTTTATGAACAGCTTTAAATAGAAGTCATTAGACACTGTTGTTCAAACTTAATTAACTGTTCTCCTTACTGAATTAGAGCCCAGCGAAGAGGGACGGCACTGTGTGAAGGAAAAACATCTTACTAGATTTAGGGAAAAAAAATAAAATAATAAACTAGATTTAACACTTAATTAAAACACAAGACCTTTGGCAGCCCAGGTATCGGGTGGCTTTCTGGGAGCTGAGGCTTTGGGGAGCGATGTCTCCCTTCCCAGATTGCTGGAGTTAAACCCCTGGCTGGAATTCACAGGGGTGGGCTGCTGCTCACGGATGTGTGTCTGTCCCCCTCCCCACCAAAGGCAAAATGTGGTTGTAACATATTCAAACAGATTTTTTCACCTTTAATCTAGCAGGAACCTGTAGCAGCATTGAAAAAGAAGCAGTGGTCAAAGTTCCAGCCTTGCTGACAGCTGTAGCTTGTGCTGTGTGTGCCAGAACAGGTTGCCACCATCCTTGTCCCATCACCACCACCAGTGTCACCAGTAAGGGAGGGCAGCACTCTTTCCCGTGGCTGAGCAGAGGATGGTGGTCCTGTCCGTGCAAGGAGGGAGCATAAAACTGTGTGTTTTTAGCAGGAGAGGCGGGAAACGTTGATGTCCTCCTTGAATGTAGTTATGTTGAAGGGAAACAGAGTTACAGCAAGGTTATAATTTGAAGGTCTTGGAGAAAATAACGTAATCAGAAAATGGATTTAGAGGGTGTTGACGTACACAGTTACCCAGAAGTGGGTTTTAGGCAAAATGAAGTTGCCTGGAAGCCTCTGCAGGATTAAATCAGGCATATGCTGTGTTTGGCTTTGATATTTAGAACAAAAGATCTGGAAGCAGCCAAGCCTTCCCATCACATTCAGAAAAACCAGTGGTGTTTTGACACCTGCTGCCTTGTAGTACCGTGTCAGGTTTCACTGAAGTGTGGAGGAGCAACCTGGGGAGACCACATCATCAGGTCCCATTGGGAGAAGTCTGTTTTTTAAAAGAGCTCCTGGAGATGTCTGTTGTGTATCCATCCTCTGGGGATGGGTGGGAGCACACTGGACGCTGAAGGAAACACAGCATCTCTGCAGAAAACATGATTCCCAGGGTTGTCTGAAAGTAGCCCCTGTCTGCAGTGCCAGCATCTGCTTCTGCTGGATGTTGGATCCATCTCTCCTTCATGCCATGCCTTTGTCTGACCATTGCAAGACAATTTGGTGGTTTAACTTGGCTTCGGAGCCCAGAGCAAGAGCTTCCTAGAGCTCTTTGGAGGCATTTTTACCTCCATTCCAGCCGACTAGATTAGTCTGTAGATAATGCTAGGAGTGAATAAGAGCCTCAGCTCGGAGGGAGCTGGAACGTAATTACAGTAGATGAAGGGTACTCTCTGCAGCTCCTCCAAGAGTGCTGAGATTAGACTGTAATCATTGTTTGTAAGCAGACAGGAACGAGGGGTAATCAGCCAGGCAGCCATGACGCCTTATTCCAGGAATTAATATTAGCTTCCTGAAGTAGCTCATCAATTCACACTCTAGAGGAAACTGCGGGAATCAACAGGTCCCCTCTTCCCACTGTGGGAAGGGGCTGGAGGGATGCTGGTGAGGTGTCCTCTTCCACCACGGGCTGGAGGGACGCTGGTGAGGTG